>JBBPDA010000132.1:25492801-25518863 GCA_037974385.1 Arnoldichthys spilopterus | reverse complement strand
GACCTCTGCATTTAACCCATCACACGTGCACACATGGAGCAGCGGGCAGCTACCAACAGCGCCCAGGGAGCAGTGTAATGGGACGGTACCTTGCTAAAGGGTACCTCAGTAGTGCCCGGGCCAGGACTCAAACCTGCGACCTTCAGGTCTTAAAGGCAGTGTCCTAACCACTAGGCCACCACTGCCCACCTTTTAAAGAACAATCTATGAAAAGTTTTTTTATGGAATATAAAATATTCTTTTATTGCATCATGCAAAACACCTGTTCGGGCACCCTTATAGGAGTGTAATGGCAACTTGTTATAACCATTCAAGCTAAGCTAATAGTTCTTTTTGTGGGCGTAATTTTCATTTCATTCTGTCAGTTCGGTGCTTGGACTGCTCTGTGAATGCTAATTGCCTCTAAATTATGACCTTTAGCATTTTATTTTGAAGCAAAAAGTTCAGACATGGATATGGACATACCACAAAGCTTCACTTAAGTTTCATTTAAGTTTGAGGAGACACTACCCTGCTCTAATTTCAACCCCAACCCACCTCTCAATCCATTAACAAATGTTCTACTATGGCTGACTCTCAAGATCTAGTTCACTGTCACTAACACCGATGTTTGAATGACCTCTTACCTGAAAGGAGCGGACAGTCACACAGGCCAGGCAGACAGTGAAGCTGAGGAGGAAGAGGGACTGCTTGAACAGACATTTTAGCTGTGATGGCATGCTGAAGTGGCACAGTGTGGTGCAGGAAGCTGCAGTCAACGACAGCAGCATGACCAGGCAGGTTCTGCCTCCAGCAGACTTTACCACTGGAGTGCTCAGGTGAAGCAAGAAGAGAACAGCAGTGCCCAGAGTGAGCAGCAGAGTGAGTGTCAGTAGAACCAGCAGAGCAAGAGACAATGGAGCATCCCAGGGCAGGTAAAGCACCGTTCTGTTCAGGCACTTCTCACTCTGGGCTGGTGACCACTGATCTTGCTCACAGGGCTGGCAGCTGGTAGAGCCTGGTATACATAGAGTGAACTTGGCATTAGGCGAAATAGTCTGGGGTTGTTACTAAGCAATTTCCAAACTTAGGGTGGTTAAATGTTATGTCAACATTGGCATGTGGCTTATGTCAAAGGCAGGTGTGGGTATTTCTAATGAAAAGAATAATGTTCTATAGATATGGCTCTGTGGATGTCTCCTTATCTTATCTTAGTGCCATTATAAAACAAATATGTAAAATATGCTGTTTAGACAGGGAAAAAATGGAAGCCTGGCTCTCTTGAATTAAAAGAAATAAAAAGATAATGAAAGCAATGCCATGTGTGCCTCCTTGTGGTAATACTGTGAACTACATGTATCACACCACCTTGTATTTCTGGGTGTAAATTTCCTGACTTTCAGCTTAGTTCGTGTAGACGTCTTTCAGTGAAAGTTCTTTCATTTTTTTAGCATGTGATCTGCTTGTTTACCGCTCTTGTTGAGGAAAGTGGAAGCTGGGCACGCCATGCACTCAAAACAGCATTTATGTTGTCCGATCTGGAGTTGCATGCACCCATAGGGGCATTCTGGCGAGCACAGGGACTCAGGAACCTGAGAAGGAAAAACATACAAAAAGCTTATATATGTTCATCCAAGATTCTTATAAATTTGGCATTAACAAATGAAAGACATAAATGTGTATAACTGAAAACAGCTTTCATCCTTTTCAAGAGTTTTATCCATGTTTTAACTGTTATAAACTAAATTAATATAAATTGATATAAAATTTAGTCTAAAATAACAAGAAATATGCGTACAGTGTTTACGTCTCCAGCCCACTGAATCTGAGAAGGATCCACCTGAAAAATTAGGGGGTCTGTAATGTATTCCCCCACCACTTTGAATGAACATGTTTTGTCCTTCCACGTCCACGTTACCACATCATATCCTGTGGGTGGGTCTCCGTTCTCATCAAAATATACAGTTGTGTTTCTGACAGTGAACCGTACATGCTTTAAATCTTGAAAGAGCTAAATTGAAGAAGATATGAATAAAACATGTTAATTTAAATATATTTAATATAACATAACACGGCAAATTAGCATAATAACCTTAATTCATTTAAGTACATTTCAAATGAGCACATTTCCACACATATTATGATATTTAGCAGAAGTGACCAGCCCTGGTACTGAACATCTACCACACTGGAGAGTTTAGATCAGATATTCAGATGTCACTATGAAAAGCTTCATTACTTGGATGGGCAGTGTGCACTAAACACTGATATTTGACACTGGACTATTCCTTGTAAAGTTCATGAATCTTTCCATTTTAAATAAATATTAAATAACATAATAAGATAAATCATAGTGTGTGACATGTCTATTATATGATAAATTGATAGATAGAAAGATAGAGAGAGAGAGAGAGAGAGAGAGAGAGAGAGCGAGAAAGAGAGAGAGAGAGAGAGAGAGAGAGATACTTTACAAATACTGACCTGCCATCCCTGTACTTCAGTTTTCTGACATTGTCCAGAGTCACATCCAAGGACCTGCCGTAGTGCATACGCTACTGCATAAACTGCTTTATACACATTAAAAGCAGAAGTAATATCATATTCCCCCAGAGAATACCTCTGAGCTGCCATTCCGTACAGGTTTGTATTTTGCAGGCATGGGACCACCATGTCACTGGTACTGTTTGATTTGCTTAAATCTCTAAGCTTATACACAGCTTGGTTCTCAAAATCTTGGAACCCAGAAAAAGCTGTGTATTTGACGGACACACCAAGAACAGTCCCAATTGTGCTAATTCCTGGGATTCCCGACACCAGGGTTGCAATGGACCAGTCTTCTGTCCCAATCCACACCTTACCCGTCATATTATGTTCTATTACAAAAGGGAAAAAGTCCCTGGCTATCCTCTTACTGGAAAACACTACTATGGTGTTCACTTTGGTTTTGATAATATTTTTGACTATGTCTCGCATTTGTTGCTGTGTGTCACTGCTAAGGGTTGGTATTAAAGACTGATATGCGACGCATATGCCAAGATCTGATGCTTCTTCTAACAGGCTCAACATTCCTTGCTGCCCATATGAATTGTCACTGCCAAGAAGTGCTATCCATGTCCAGTTAAATCTAAGAAGTATCTGGATCATGGCATCAACCTGGTTCTTATCACTGGGAATGGTTCGGAAGAAAGATGGGTATAAGATTTTGTTACTCAGCAATTCATTGGACGCTTCATAGGAAATCTGTAAAAATTAAAGAACAAAATTATCATCAGAAAAAAAATGATACAAAAAACAACAACCAAAACAGGACTGCGGTATAAGATATAGGCTCCTTTTTATAATATTGTATACAATATTAAATTAGGGTGAAGATATTTAAAAACGTTTAATATAAATTAATAGAACAAGTTGTGTGGACCACTTATACTAGTTTATTTGTCATAATTTTCTTGCTTGATGTACAAGGTAGATGAACTGAAAATGCCAACTAATCTTTATAATATTTTGTTTAATAAAACCATGTGTCACACTGACTTCACTGGGGAATCAATATGAGGTGACAAAGAGATAAAAACAATTGATAAAACAATCAGGTAATAGCTAAAAATAATAGCCACATGTCTGAAAATGCCTATGTTTAGTGTTTGTGCACCAATTAAGAAGCTTAAAGCAGGAGCTTCTGTAGAACTAAACTCAACAGATTAAATTCTAAAGGTGAGTTTTCATCCAATTATGGTGGTTTTTACCCAGAACCCACAGCTAAAGTGTTCCTGAGCAAGGCACCTAACCCTCAACTGCCCCCCAACTGCCCCCCAACTGACCCCCCCCACTCCCTCACTGGGTCACAGGGTCATAAAGAGAATACCTCAGGTAGCAGGTAGGTGCCAAATGCAGCAGCTGGAGTGAAGGCATAGTCACTGCTATCTGGGCCAATGACTGCCACTGCCTGGGGCTCCGCATCTACGTTGTTATACTGCTGGGTTAGCAGGTCCATGGTGGCCAGAAAACTGGCACTGAGGGAGCAAATGTCAAACAACTGGTACCCTAGAGTGATGCCTGGCAAGAGATGCTCATTCCCAGTACCGTTATTAATCTCCTCCACAGCGTACCGCAGAGCCTGCACCAAGTGGAAGCCATGCGGGTTGTCTGTTCCTCTGGAGGGACCAAAAGATAGCAAAGAGTAGATCTATAAGAAACAATACATTAATCAGTCAGTCAAGTCAGTTTCTTTACAGAACCTGCTAATACTGTCTGTAAAACAGCATTATCGTTCTGTATGTCTGCTTGCAAAGACTTACTGTTTACAATCAGTCATACTAGGTGTAGAAGAGTTGGTTTGTGCAGTGTTATGGAGAGGGAACATTCCATAGATGGTAAAATCTCCTTTAAGCTGAAGTCCAGCACCATAACAGCAGGTCCAGATACACACCAGCGAAAGAGTTGTGTACAGCAGCTCTCCCATGCTTCAGCCACAACTGCTCTCCAGTGCCCTTGCTCCACACACCCGTCTTCTCTTTTTCTACATGCGATTGAAAGGGAGGATTTGCATACTCGAAAGTGTGAATGCCACTGAAAGATGGATTTGCATTGAATCATTTGTTTCTCACCATCATGTTTTCCAGTTAGAGAAAAGAATTGAGTGCATTTAATAAACCATATGAGAAAAATACAGGTTTGGCTTAACTTCTGTGATTACACACATATACAGACAGAACATTAACACCACTGACAAGTAGATAACAGTTAGTAACAATAGTATCTAGTTATTTTATTACAATGGCATTGCCTATAGGGGGTGGGATATTAGGCACCAAAGGAACAGTCAGTTCTTGAAGTGCTAGAAGCAGTAAAAATGGGTGAGCATAAGGATATGAGCCACTGACAAGGACCTTATTGTGAGGGCTATACAACTGAGTCAGAGCATCTCCAACACGGCAGGTCTTGTGGAGTGTTCCAGGTATGCAGTAGTGCACCTACCAAAAGAGATCAAAGGAAGGACAACTGGTGAATCAGGGTCATGGGCACCCAATTATATACAGTATATATGATTTGAAAATGATTTGCTCCACAGCATGGGTAGTAGTTGTACTAATCAGGTGTGTCAAAACTTTTTCTAAGTTTTTACAGGACATTTTTATAGGGACAGGGTGGAAATCTTGGGAGGCACTGAAGTGTGATCAACCTCTCCCTCCAACCAAATTCTGCAGTTTCCTCAAAGTGACAGGGGGTTGAATTACATCCAAATGCATCAGCATTCAGACCACTGAGGGACAATTTGCCTGAGCACTTGAGCATTTATGCAGTGTTAGGTAAACAACAGACCACAGTCTTGTTTTGTTTTCTGTACCATTACTCCACACTAATGCAGCCTATAGGTGAGGGAAGCAAATCCATGTAAAACACTGGATCAGTGGGAGAGCACCAGGTGCCCATAAAACACTGATAAATATTATTTTTGGGTTAAGATATTTAAAATTAAAGTGATTTCACAACAGTAACAACCAGTACCTTCTTCTAGGATTTTATAACAATAAGTCAAACAGCTTTTGTTTATGTTTTAATGATTTTCTTGAATTTTAATACTCTGGTCACTCTGTGAATACTTTAACAAATCATATTCCCAGTATCAGTGCTTTGCTGGCCATTTTAACTACATTTATTTGACAAAAACATCTTGTCAGTTGTCCCCAATTAGAGATTTGGAAAGATTTATAGAAATGATCCTAAATACTTAGTAGCATTTTAACTGTCAGCTTTTCAATTACGATAATACACAAACACAATATACAGTAGTTATATACAGTTCAGTTATATACAGTTTAGTCTACAGTATTCATGATATTGAATATTGATAATTAATATGAAAAAACTGTAAAATATTTATTGTATGCCACCATATTAGCGGTCAACCATAATATGTAATACTGTTTATGTGTGGTAGCCAATAACTAAAAGAAAGACAGGAGAGATGTAATGTATCAAGGTTGATTTATTCAGTGATTATTAAGCAGAATCTATAAAATATGAAATGATTTATTTCCATAAATTAAAAAAGGCAACAATGATTGAAAATCTCCACATAATCCAGCATACAGTAATTAGCATGCACTAAAATAAGCCCTTTTTAAACATATATTACATACAAGAGGAAATCAATAATAACCACCCATTTTTACATATCCTGCTCTTGGTGTATCAGGTGAAAGTAAAGAACAGGTTTCATGTTTCTTAGGAGACATTTTCATTTGCAAATTCCGTTTCAAACAAATTAACAAAAAACTGAGATGAGTATGGCTTTCTTGTTTTAAAAAAGAAGACCTGATTTTACTATAGTACCTTTACATGTACGTTTAATTAAGATCAGATTTAAACATTGACAGTCAAAGGTGTTTAAGAATCTTTTTCTTTGATAAAAAAGTACATTTAAAGAAACCAAATCTAATAAGGCAACAGAGATATATAAAGTACAGTTGTAGGCACATGGGTTTGGGTTTATAACTGTTTTGACATCTCAAATGCTGGAAGCTCAAGAAGCTCCTGCATTATGGGTTAAATAAGAACTGCAATCAGAGCCTCTCTCACAACGACAGATAACCAAATGTAAAGTTAGTCCAAGACTTATTGCATAGTTCTTAATGCATGGGATCACCATTGTTATTGTTGTGCAATGTTTTCCTACTCCTAAATTTTGAAAGTATGAACTCAGAAGTTCCTGAGCACCAAACTACTGGGCATGTCTTTTTAGGAAGCACACTGCATGGCTGAGCTATTGTTGTAGTTGCCATTTCCTGAACATACTCAAAAAATCAGAGTAAACTTTCCTTTAGAATGTTTTTTCAAATTAGCTAACAATCTACTGAAATGGAAAATAAGAAACCAACGGCCTAATTAAAGATGTTGTCATAAAAAAACCTTGCATTTCAGAAATGGGGATTTTTTTTGTATATTAATGTTCTGAAATAATCAATGTTGGACCATTACTGTTGGTCCATTTACAATTAAATGTTCACCCAAAGGGCAATTAATAATAAAAGGGTAATAATAATAATAATAATAATAATAATAATAATAGCAGGTAAAAGAATTTTAAATGACAGCAACAGGATGGAACAATGACCCTTAGCTCCCGTTTATTATTAAAATATTAAACCAACAAAAAAAGTATGAATATTATTTTTCCAATTGTAAGCAAAAGTTGGAATGCCCCTAGTCAAATAACACATTTTAACACATTTGGTGAAAATAAAAGTCAACATATTGTCCCCAGGACACACTTAAATATGACATTTTTTTTTCTATTTATTGGCTGAATTGAACATACTGAAAAAAATATATATACATATAAAATTTGCTGAAGTTGTGCATTAAAATTGACCAAATGTGATTTGACCAGGAGTGCCAACACTTTTGCACACAACTGTAGTTACTTAAAAGAATCCTAACTTAAAGAATAAATAAGTAATAAACACATTAAACGTCCACTGCATACTTTCCAAATGACCCCCTCCACTATAAAGGGTAGTGAGGGATATCTGAGGATGTGGTGTATACTGTAGGTTTGAACCGTGTACAAGCCTGTGAGGGAGCCATGCTGTGGCAGTGCTGATGAGGAGGACGCAGCTTCAGTAGAATGATCTGTTAAGACTGCTTCAAGCTGGTTCAGTTCACCCCAGACTAGGAGAGCAAATACAGCACCAAAGCTTTGGCTCCGAAAGCCCGAGACGTTGTGTCAAAACATACCATGAAAGAAAAGAGAGCCAGAGATTTACACAACCATCTGGCGCGTCCAAAATGAGACGCATGTGATGGAGCTGGTCATCAGCTGGCCTCTCCACACTCTCCTGTCTCTCCATTCCTCTCGGCGCCCTTCTGTCCACGCTCTCCACCTAATTCCCCATTTACTTCTCCACCTTCCTCTTCAGGTGTGTCTCCGTCTGCCACTCCCTCTCTGTTTCCGTCCCTCTCCCAGTTCTTTTCTCTGTCTCTGTCTGCATCCTTCTCCCCGTCCTTGTCCAGCTCATCCTGCATGTCATCTGTATTTCCTGAGTCACTGCTGGCCACAGAGCTGAAGGAGGGTGAGTGTCTGTAAGCAAAGAGCAACCAGATATGAACTCTTTCAGTGCCAGCTCTCAACACCAGTTCACAAAACTTCTCAAATTTTCACATCATTCACTACTGTTGTATGTTTTCCTGGTATTTTAGTTTAAAGTCTATTTATGAACGTAAGCTTGTTTAAGTGGTGACAGCTGTAACTCCTTTACCAACCACTTCTTTTAGTATGATTAAACAAGCTGTTTTTGTTCCTTCTTCCTTACCTTCCACTCCTTTCAAAACAAACTGTTAGGTTCAAAGATCCCCAGGGATGTTGAAAAAACACAGCAAACCTCAGACACAGTTAAATGGTTAGATCAGTGGTTTTAATGGCGATGGGCAACAGCTTTCCAGTGGGCTACTGTGGTATTGGAGCCACTGGAGTAATTTTTTTATTTTTAATCATAAGATTTTGTTCCAGTCTATAGACATTACACAAAATATTATTTTAAATTGGTTAAAAATTATTGTTATTATATATTATTTTATTATTTGCAACAATAAAACATCATATTTATATCAAACATTCATAAAATGCACAACTGACATAATGGACAGTTAGCTAGTTGTGTTTATATTTTCAGATATTTCATCTCTTTTTGATCTATGGAACTAAATGGATACAAGCAGAAAAATTACTTTTGATGTTTATGTTGAAATGTGATTTTTCTTGACACATTGGTAATTGCTTGAGGGGGAACAGAAGCTTATGTGGTCATTTGTGTGGGCAGTAAGTTGCAAAAGCTTGGGAACCTCTGGCCTGTATAATTTGCAAATGTGCAATGAACCATTTACTTCCTGACAGCCAGAAACAGCTTAACATGAAATCAGTTTCCTTCACTTCTGTAACTAATTACTGTCTGATTGTGACAAAACCAAGATCAATTTAAAACAGGCTGTTCGTATATGAACTGTGTTGACTGGGGAACAAACTAAAGTGTGTTTACTAAATTTTAGATATTTAATACAGTGTTTGCATAGTGCTACAACTCCAAGTACTTCAAGTACACCAAACTCCTCATTCCAAAAAAGCGTAATGAAACACACCTGCCATTGGCCCCAGAACTCCTGATGAGCCTTCGACATGTCTCCATCTGCACATCCAGTCCTCTTTTCATGCTGCACATCTCCATGTACTCATGCAGGTGTCTGGTCATGTCATTCTTGGCTGTGGCCAACTCCAGCTGGAAAAAGACAGGTTAAGGGGGAAACTTTATACATAGAAAATTGCAGACAAAGACTGTTAAAATCACCTAACTTAATTGCCACTTACCTCAATCTGCCCGATAGTGGCCTGGTACTCCTGTTCTCTAGTTTCAAAGAGCGATTCAGTCTCATTTATCAAACTGCGCAGACTTCCATCCTGAAAGAACCACAGATACTTCTCACTCAAAGTTTCAAAGGCCTTGCGCAGACAAACTGCTCAAATCTGAATTTTTAAGAAAGTCTGTGTTGAGCTGGATGGATTTTCTGCAGTCTGCACAGCAAAAACTCAAATGAAATCTGACTTACAATCAGATTCAAGCTACATCTGTGGACGGTTATAAATCTGCTTCAAATTTAATTTCTGATTTCCTTCTACAAGGTCCTAACCACTAGGCCACCATTGCTCCCTCCAAAAATGATAGAAATAGCCTTAAATACAGACATTAAAGACCATAATGTAAGCTATTTAAGACATAGTGCATAAAACTTAATGTTTTAAAGGTTTTTAAGGCCTTAAATTCAATTTTATACATTTAAAACATTTTTAAGACTTTTAAGAAAGCAGTAGTGTTTGATTTCAGAACATGTGATGAGAAAGTTGATGCTGTACATCACATATTCTAGCTTAAACATGGAGAGCTGAAGCTTTTAACAGGCATTTAGGGAACATATTTTTGCTGTAGTTGTACAGTGACTTTCAGTGAAGATTCTTTAATTACAGTAAACACAAAACCTGTCTTTGAATTCAAATGGTACCGCCGGTTAGCCTTTTAGCTTACGTTGTCGACTGACCAGGTCATACCCTATAGTCATAACAATCTGTGACAGGTTTGCAAGTTTTGCCGCTTCCCAGACAGCATATGTTCAAAGAAAAGGGTTGCCATGTTTAATGTGATATGAAGGTAAATGCAACTAGAATCTGACCATATACATGAGATTTTGTCATTTGAAATCTGAACACTCAAGTCTAAAATAAGATTTTAGAAACAAACTGGATTTTCCTGCAGTGTGAACAAAGTCAACACTAAAACCATCTAAAATTAACCATTGCAACTAAAAGAAAAACAATGTTATGTTTGTACATTAATGCTTTCTAACAAGCAGCTCATTATAATTATATGTGAAGGACTGGCAACCTGTTCAGGGTGTTTCTCTGACTTTTGCCCCATGAGAGCTGAGATTATTTCCAGCACCCCACCACCCTGGTTAAAATACATGGCTCAGATAATAAATGGTTGAATGGATGGATGGCTGGGCGGATGGACAGACTGATAGATGGAAGGACAGACCCTCAAATGTGTGTAGTCATTCACCTGCTCATGTGTCTCTATAGGGCAGTCAGCAGCACAGGCTGCAGTACAGGCAACATTAGCAGCAGCAGTGGAGGTGGTGATAACAGGGTTGGTAGCGAAGTCCTCCCACAAAAGCAGAGTCTCCTCGGTCTCCTCCCAGGCCAGACTGTCGCAGTCATCGTCAAAGTCAAACGTCTCTCTCCTGACAAAAGAGCAGTTATCTAAATGATTCCTGCACCTTTAAACAAATTCACATTAACAGAATAAGAGGATGAAGAAAAAGAAGAACAGGATGCAAAAGAAGAACAGGATGCAGTGCCTTTGACCTACAAAGGGATAAAAAGTTAATTTCATAAAAAAAAAACGACAAAGTGTCAGTTGACCATGTAACCACTAGGGAGCAGCATAACATTATATTTATCTGAGAAAAAAATAAGAACATTTTCAGAGCTTTTGCAGGAATGTCTGCACAACCCAAATAAACAAGAGATACATCAAAAGAAGACCTAAAGGTATTTCTGTGATTATAATTTTGCAGGAGAAAAATATATCTTGAATGTTCAATGCAAATTTGTGTTTAACAGAGTTTAAGGGAGTAGGTGATGACTAAGACATGTGATCTGCACACTAAACTGACAGCTAGCAGCTTTCAGTACTTTTATGCATTATTTTTTTCAATTGGACACTTCTCTGTATGAACAGTGTACCTGATATGTATATTAAGAATACTAAGGTTTTTTAATGTAATGTATTTAATAAAATTCTTTTTCAACAAGTATATTTGATGTTTCAATAAGTTTAAGGGTTTAATCAATAGGTTTATACACTGTAAATGTATACACTGTATACTCAATCAGTGCTCATGAGGAAACTGGTCTTTGCATTTTTATTGGCAACAACACAGCAGTGGTGCCTGGGAAGCATTGGCTCTACAATCACAAGATGGCCATGTCCATTTGTTGCAAAGCATGTTTTAGGTTTACCCTCCCTGCTTTGTAGCATCATGAGAAAAGGGGAGACCTAGTTAATGAAATTTGCTACAACTTAGACTTAATTTCATAAGAATCACTAGAATTTCAGTGATTTGTATTGTAGTATTGAAATATTGCAGTATAATCTATTAAATGATCTTAAATGTGTTCACTGAGTAGTACATGTATATTCCAAGTGTAAAAAAGAGGCATTCTCAAATCTACTTAAGAGTAGTTTAATTTGTTTAAAAATGCATATAAAAAATATATTTAATCATAGCTTAATTGCTAATTAAATCACAGTACATGGTCATAAGTTGTCCCAAAATAATACATTTAGCATATATTAAAATATGTATTAATTGTAAACATTGAAAGTATGTCCTTTTCATATTAAGGGTTGTTACATTACTCTAGTAGAGACAGACAGAGTCAGATATGGCTCTCTTATATTTTGGGCCAAAGGGAAAATGGTGTAAATGTAATTTTTGGCTGAATCACTGCCTCTGGCTGCAGCCTTGTTTGGTCCAGAGAGTACATTGTCTTTTTTTTGTTTGGCAGCCACCCCTGCAAAAGCAAATGCTGGACACCAAACAGGTCGGGCTTGACTGAATGACTACACTTTGGGGTATAAGAAAATTGTGCAGATATTTGGGCTGAACCATCTGTTTAAGATGAAGCACATGCAGTGTGGTGCTGTAAGCTGCTGGCAGTCACTCACAGCTGGTTGAGCATGCGCTTCATCTCGTCTGTGATGTTTAGAGATCCAGCCACCTCCTCCTCACAGCTGCCACTATCTGCCTCCATCTCCACATTATCCTCTTCATACACACCCTTACGATCTCTCTTCTTACATGTCATAGATGCCTTCAGCACGCACACACACACACACACACACACACAATTACCATTTCATATCAGCAGAGGAAGATCAAGGGCAGTGTGAACCTTGAATGTCACATCAGCATCATATAGGGAAAAAAAGCTGTCATCCAGGTTAGGTGTCACCATAAATAGAGAGCACTGCTGTCCTTGTTTATGTTGTTTATTACTGTGGGAAAAAATCCTGTTAGCAAATTATTTTGAGGCTTACACGGCAACTTGGCTGCATTTCCAGACCTTCCTGTATGCACAGCAAATTAAATTTAGATAAGCAGCAACAAGGTATGGAGCTCAAAATAAACACTGTACCCCTATAAAACAGTACACGTATCATTCATGATAATGATCATTTCATAAACCCAAGCTCAATAAGAAAGAACAATGTAGACAAACATGTGCAGTTGTGAAAACATACAGCTGCGAATGCATTCATACCACTTTCTGGTCCGGGGGTGCTCTGGATGGACTGACATGAAACATTTTACTCATGTCTTCTGAGTTCCTTTGCTGGGCCACGTCGCACAACTTGGCTGTGATGTCGATACGTCTACAAATGTCCATGTCCACCTTCATGGCTTTCTCTTGGATTTTAGAGTCCAAATCAGACATTTGCTGTACAGTAATAAAACAAAATCATAAAATTACAATCAACTATTTACAATCAATATTCCACTAGGATTGACCCCACTCTGTTATGATTATTCAGTAGAAATTATTCAGAAAGAAATTACACAATTACACTGAAGTAGTCTTAGTTCCTAGACCAAGATTTTACACTGCACTGCCAGTCAACATTGAGTTATTTTCGTTAACGGCTTCCACTACAGAATTTGGCCAAAATCAAAAAAATACACTGGTCAGTTATGCCAAAAGCTACTGATTCTGACCATTGCAGATTTTAAAATGTGCATCCCTATATGACATATTAAAATCTTTACATTAGTGGGGAGTGATCATTATAATCAGCAACAACCCATTTCAAAGCAATTATCAGTGCTTCGGCAGGCTGTAGACATAGAATGTGGAACATTCAGTAAAGTTTCATTTAGGTGCTCCGTTTCTGGGCCATGGCTCAGTTTGTAACATGGTTTAGCTTGGAAAAAATGTAACCAAATTAACACTTTTTCAATTTGCCATGTATAAGTCATGTTCTGTTACTGTAAACCTTTCTGTTGCTCCAGAGGTCCAGCTATCCCTCATCATTAAAATGAATTGTTACTTATCCAACTTTTCACAAATTTATGCTTTTGATTATTCATTCATTTTTAACATGATTTGTGAATTTAAATACTGTCTGCTTAACATTTTAATTCACACCATGACTCAAGGACATTTAACCTTAATGGGAATTGGCCTGTGTCCTCGGTCATTATCTATGAAGATATAAGTCTCTCAGAGGATAACAAAAAAAATAGGTTCAGAACTATAACATCACTAATCAACTGACATTTCAGTCAAGCCCTGATGCTAAAATGGGCTGCTTTAGAAACCTTCAGCAAATGACAGGATTATGCATAATGGCAAAACGTGGCAAGAAAGTTTTACTCACAGATTTCACTCCCATAAGCTCAAAACAATGTACGAAAGCAGAGAGAGCAGATGGCATAGCTCAGGATCACAAAGCAGGTGCTGTGGTGTTATGCTTAGTAAAAAGTGTGGAGGTATAATAATGTCCTGCCTTCAGCAGGACTCACTGGGGTTCTTTGGTTATTCATGGCAGCATTGTGAACATATGCGTTCTACACCATAAAACATGGAGTAGGACACAGCAGTGGTTTATGGCCATGGCAGCGTGAGGAGCCAAGTCAACCAAACATAAGAGAACAATGAGCATTTGTGTGGGGCCAGTGAACTGCCTGATCTACTGCTTATTTGTCTATCTAGATCTGTGGTCTTCTAGCACAGCAGCTACCAAAGGAATTTGCTTAAGAGTTCTGAATAATTTGCTTAAGAGACTTGATGCTAATTGGTGGCAATTAAGATAAGAGGACCCTTCTATGTGCTACAGGC
The DNA here is from genome assembly GCA_037974385.1 of Arnoldichthys spilopterus. NCBI lineage: Eukaryota > Metazoa > Chordata > Actinopteri > Characiformes > Lepidarchidae > Arnoldichthys > Arnoldichthys spilopterus. Next base: position 25,504,432 of record JBBPDA010000132.1, on the reverse strand, counting down.
ACAGGATAATGTTTTCTCCTTTCCAGTATATGACTCTCTTTCGTGCATATGTTCAGTTTGTGGATTATCCAGGACAGATGATTCAATATTTCTGTGGTGGGTATTAAAATAATACCTATAATAATACAGTCAGTCAGCCTAAGCTACAATAATGGACGCTACCTAATCAGAATGCTCCCCAACAGCATGGACATTTTACTGAACACAGCTAAGTATGCCTGCTTTCACAATTCTCAGTAACGCTCTACATGTAACAACAAATGAGGAATACCCACGTCAGTCATGAGACTCTTAAAGACGACCAGTTCTGTTTTAAGGCGTTCAACTTTCTCTGTTAGTTCTCCTTGTATGGCTTCAGACTGCTGGGCGCTCTGTGGGGGAAGTAGGAGAAAGAAGGACAGTCAAGACGAGTGTATGTGAACAAGACAAAGCTGTGATCAATGACCTTAACAGCAACTATGGCCAACGATGCACAACAACATTCTACAAGACATAAACTGTGACAGAGAATTTACTTCATACACAATGTAAATTATTTACACATTAATAAAACATATTCCATAAACAGAATTTTGCATTTCTGTTCAACTAACACAGCATCTCAAATGAAATTTCAGTGTTTGCTTCATGATTAATAAGATAATGTACACTGTTCATCAAAGGTTTGATGACACATATAGTTTGTATGTCTGAGTAATAAAAGTGAATGTCAGTGATTATTTGTAGTTGTGAACACACCACAGCACAGCACACAGTGCACCACAACCAAATGTGCTCTCTGCATGTAACCGAACTGTGGGCAGTACCCATTGAGCAATGCTTGGGGAACAGAACCTTGCTCTTTACCACCTCAGTGGTACCAGTCTGGGATTTGAACTTGAAGGTCACAGGGACAACTCCCTAACCGTTACACCGCCACTGCCCCTATTAAAGATCACATGGGTTTATTTTGAGTAAAACAAAATAACTTTTGATGGTAGTAGTTGTGGCAATACTGTCCTGGAACCAAATCTCAAATATCACACATTTGATCACCCAGTGATGTTGGCACTCATCACTCACTTTTAAGTTGTTTAAACCACCTTCAGGGCAAAGAAGGCTCAATGTGTGCTTTTAACAACCGAAAAAAAAGAAGTGTGTAGGTGAGAGGGCTGCAGTATCCCCACAACAACAACAACAATAATAATATAAATAACAGAAAATAATAGAAAAAATGTGTGCATTAAATGAACTTTTCTTATACAGTGGAGTTTGAAATTTTTTCTGCAGTAGCAGTAGATCACTAATCTGAAAATGTATGCAGAGTTGTAGGCTAGTTCTGCGTTCAAAAGCATCCTTATTATTTTTTAAGAAAAAAAAACATTAGTAAGTGCCCTACATTTTGAACAAGCTATATCCATTTATTGTTTAACTGTCGTGTCTCCTGCACAGTGTGTTTTAGAGTGTTACACAACTGGTTACCACACCACATATGAATGATCTAATCAGTTGCTGCTCAGCAAATGAAAGTGAAAGTCAGATTACAGGGGACTTACACAATGTGAAAAATGAGCAGTGAATTTGTCCACTGCATTTAACCCATCCGTCACACCCATGAACATACACACCATGGGCTGCACACTTGCACGCATCTAGGGGATTGCCAAGGGCACTTTAGCCATGCATGTAGGAAGGGGAAGGTGCTCACTCACTCACTTTCGCTGCCGATCCTGGGCACTGAACCAGTGACCCTTCAGCCCCAAGCCCTCTACTCCAACCATTAGGAGCGATCCTTGATTGGAGGATCAAAGGTTCAAGTCCAGGCCCAGGTACCACAGAGGTGCCCTTGAGCAAGGTACTACTACACTGCTCAGAAGGCAATATTGATATCTGCCTGCTGCTCCATGTGTGGATGGGTTTAATGCAGAGGTCATATTTTGTTGTGGTGCACATGGTGGGATGGGGTGTGTTCACAATGGCAAAAAGCTTAAGTCTTCTGACATCAACATATTCAGAGTCGGTTTGATGTTAACTGGACAAGTCATAGTTAAAGGATGACAGTATTCAACCAAATTAGAATATATATATTGAACCTAGATCCCATTAAAGAACCTGGATAACCATGAGAAGAAAAAGCTGAGAGAAGGGAGGCAGTGCTGAGCTCTCACTTCTTGTAAAGTCTCCACCATGGACTCCATTTGCTGGCGCTTGGACAACTCCTCCTCCCATCTGGAACACAGTATACACACATCTGGTCAATAGATTCAAGACAAACCACCTACACTGAAAAAAGATGCTTTGATTAGAACAGCGATGCATAAATAAAAAATATCAACAAATAATCTAACATTTTGTTCAAGCACAACAAAGTGATATCTGAATCAAACAAATTCAAAGCAAACACCTTTTCAGTGTAGATTCATCAGATGTGTTGTGATTTTATAAAAGTCAGTGTACAAAAATGTGGACATGGTGCATATGGAATAAAAAAACATAAAAAGTTTATCAAATTCACAAAATGAATGAATATATGGACAGTTATTTACATTTTAAGGCCATATCACTTTTTCTGGCATCCATAGCAAAGATGTGAGAAAAACAACCAATCACTGGCCTTAACAACTTGTTTTCTATGTTTCCTTACAAAGTTCTATGCTACCTTACAATTACTATGGTGATGGTAGTGGTCAACAGAGCATGCAAGAGAAGTCCTAAAAGAGAGACATCTGGAGTTATGCTAAAGAGGTTCACTGAGCCACTGTCTTTGTGGTTGCCTTGCTGGGTGTCATGCAGCAAAGGCTATGTTTCAGTTCTTTGGTTTGTTGCTTGGTGATTCGCACTGTGTAGTTGGTAGACTTTGTCACAGTGCACTGTCACTGTGAGCCAAGCTTCTGAGGTCTGGACATCACATTGCTTTCCTAAATTATCGTGGCATCAGTCAAGTTGACCATCAATTCATGAAGCCTCTAATCAACAGATGATTTGTGGCAGGAGTGTAATAATCAGGGTATATGTACTACTGAAAGGGGTCAAAGTTGGAACTGGCTAATTTTTAGTTAAAACCTGCAGTTGACCATTTTATTATTTTTAGTGCCTGATTAATGTTGCAGTTTTATGACATAAATAACATGAAGCAGCTAAATGCACTTGCACTGTATTTCTATGTTTCTGTTACACCTACATCAAGGTGTCACCTCTTATTGTTGATGTAGCTCCTCATTTTAAGATTTTTCACTTCCAGTTCTGCCAATTAAAGAGTAAATAATGTTTTTTCCTGTGACACTGGCTGATAGGAAATACTCCAGGACCAGGGTAGGGAAATGCAGTGCTAGCTCATTACATGCATTAATTTGGACGAGACAGCGTTAAAAGCATGTAATAAAATTTAGTTAAAAGTTGTCCAACAGCCAATCTGGCTGTTAAGAAATCTGAATCAGCCATAAAACAAAGTCATCATCCGTGTCCTCCTAATTAACATGCATCAGTGCACATACAGCATCTAGACTGGGGACTCCACCTGCTGGTCTCCAAACAGATTGGATCTGCATCTACAAATTCACTCCGTCTCTTGGAACAGCAGAGATCTATCTAGATCAAGTTCACCAGTCTATTAGACTATTTAAACAGGAAGCTCAGCTTCCTTCATTGTGAAGTATTGTTCAGCCTAGGCCAACAATACCAAGCTTGTGTTTCTCTAGTCCCTGTCTTTCTTGGTACTTTGATCTTGCCTGTTTTTAGATTATGTATTAGACTCTGTTCAATGCACTTAATCTCTTGTTTTTTCCCCCTGTAACGCACCATGATGCATCATTCTGAACACAATAATTGAACAGCATTTAGGAAGTGGATGGATATTTCAGTCAATATTATTATTATTCCAGAAAATACATTATTGAACAGATTTTATGGCAGAAAGGAAGAAAAAACATTGGCCGTATTCGTTGTAATGTCAATGTACCTCTACAGCATAAGCAGTGACTACACTCACGTTTGTAAATTCAGTGCATATCAAAAATTAATGCTCAACAAGTCTGTGCCAAAATAAGGGGATTAAATCTTACTGATCTCAAGGTACAATGAATTTCCCAAAGAATCTTTTATGTTTTAAAGTCAGAAATGTAAAAGCACTAGGTTTTATTTTAGAGGTGTTACAGCATATTAAGAAGGATTGTTTGCATGTTGCAGCAGGTTAGTGTGTCTATGAGCTGTCTCCCTGACAAAGGCCTTCCCCTGACATGCCTTGTGGTCAGTCTAACATGAAAGAGCCTTTCCTTGCTTCCCCCAGGATGCCTTTCATTCCTCTCACAGTCCAGAGATTAAAGATGGTTACCATTTGTCTTAAGCAGCCAGAAAGCTTTTCTGCATACCTGAAAGTAGACTGGAGTCAGTGAAAGCAAATGCTGACTCAACTGAAAGAGAGGCAGACAGGGTCATCTGGTCAGCAGACAAAGCTCATAAAGAGCACAGCATTAGAAGTGCATTAATATAAAACTCCACTAAGAAGAACGCAGTGGTTAAAATTAAATGCTGATTCCGTCTGCTTCTCTAAAGCCATCTGCTGCATCCACTGTTCTGTGAATCATAATAGGAGAAAAACTTACCCCCTCAAATCTATGACTGCTTTGTGTTTTCTGAAATGACCCAGACAGGGTGAAGAAACTCTGTGCTATGCAGCTATGCAGCACTCCCTCACATATGAAGTCGACTCATGGATTGGCCAATTCCTTCAACCAAACGTCAGCTTAGCAATAGCCATGAAGCCTCCTACTACATTCATGTGCAGATCTTGAAAGCAAGTAACTGTTCTAGACCTGCAGTTTCAGGACATGCTCTGTACTCTTAAACAGAGTTTTCAAGGAATACTCAATTTGTCTAATTTTTTTAAAGTGAAAAAGTGAGTTTAATGGGGTACTTAAATATTGTTTCACTTCCAAATACTATACTAGTCCTACATACTATTCACTCCCCAGTCCACACAAACCAATTAAATTGCAAAAGCAGCTTATTTTGAATTCAGAATTATCATAATGCCACAAAAAGAAATCCATTTACATACAGCATGCAATAGGTTAGCTCCGCCCATTCATGATGAAGTAGAATGGACTGCATGGACCGCTCTTTAGATAAGGCACATTCCAGGACAGAGACACACATTATATAAATGCATGAAAATGTCAAATATAAGCTGGTTATAAATGAAGGTGTCAGAAAGCCATAGAAAGTCCACTTTTGGTTCCTTAAAGTACCTTTCAATGTAAATGAGATGCATGAATGTAAAGGAGACCCTTTTACAGTTAAAGAAAGTTCCACATAATGTAAAAATTCTGTAAAGAACCATTAAAGCGGTCTTTACATAGTTCACACTAACATGTCCCATTATCAAACATTGTTCTTTAGGGAACTAAAAGCTGGTTTTAGGTTTGCAGAGCAGTCATGCTCAGGAGTTGCTTGGACTACCTGTTAAATCTATTAAGTGAAGTGAAAGTGACTATTTGTTATCGTGAACACACCACAACGAAATGTGACTCTGCATTTAACCCATCACACGTGCACATGTGGAGCAGTGGGTAGCTATCAAAAGCGGGAGTAGTGGGACGGTACCTTGCTCAAGGGTACCTCAGTATTATCCGGGCCGGGACTTGAACCGGTGACCTTCAGTTCCCAAGGGCAATGTCCTAACCACTAGGCCACAACTGATAAAAAATATTACCCATTATTAAAATAAAATCAAAGCAAAAAAAAAAAAAAACAGTTCACTCAAATACAAAGAAATAAACTTAGTAGGTAATGTTTCACCATCATCATCATTTCCTCAGTGTTTCTGTAAAAAAGACCCTTAACATCATAAATGTTGTTAAAGAATGTGACAATGTCAAAACACTGCATATACACATGGCCTTACCCATTACACAGGAGTCTAAAGTCACAGCTTGCCTTGAAATTGGTCTTAAGCTGACATATAGATCAGCTGCCAGTCTGTAGGCTAGAATCTGAAAGAAACCATCAGTGTGAATCAGAAATCATATCCCTTCAATTCTGTGACATGAACACACAGTTTTAGGGAGGGTCCTGGAGTTAGATGAGCATTTGTGCTTAGTGAAAGGTGGGGGTGGTAAAAAAGGAAGGAAACTATCCTAGTTGCCAGTCCACGGCAGGGCAAAGATATAGGTAAACACTTTCACACAGTTAAACTTGATGTAATTTAGTATCTCCAGTTCACCTGTCATACATGTCTCTGGGCTGTGGGAAGAAACTGGAGCTTTTGCAGAAATCCACGCAGACACAGACAGAACATGCAAACTCCACACAAAAAGGACCCTGGCTATGAACAGAACACAAGACCTTCTGGCTGTGAGGCAAAAGCAAAAAAGGGACATGAACTAGCTACTGCCTTGCTGGAAGGCCTAGACACCCCTGACTTAGAACACTTTAAGAAAAATAAAGCATTCTCTGGTTTAAAACCTGCTATAGTGTATTAAGATTGAAAAGGACAGTCAGTAACTCACTGGCAAAGATACTGGGTCACTGGGATAAATGAAACCCCAGAAGCAGCATTGATACAAAGATGTATGTGGAAGTTCCATAGACTGGCCAGGTCAGATAGCTGTGGGTCAACAGCATCAGGACTCATTAAGACTCAGTACAGCTGAATAGCCAATAAACCAAGGGCACAAGAAATCACTCCATCTCCAGTCCCTGCGTCACTCCACACAGTCCAGCACAGTCATTCTACACACAAGCATTTAATTTCTCCTATTTGGAAGTGACACAAAAGGATCAGAATAAAGCTTGCTGTAGATGATGAACTTTCTGTACTCTACTGCTTCCAAGCTTCTGGTGTTACAAGACACTGAAAAATCCATATGATTTGTGGAATGTGAATCTTTGTCTAATTTTGTGTACAGTGCAGTGCAAAAAAAATAAATAAAACACTGAGAAAAAAATAGCTGGAACTCTCCTCAGTATCACCTTTAGTGATCACCTAAAACCTGGTTTGGCTCAATCAGTCCTTTACTGGATTAACTTAATTTTCATAAATCCATGCAATGGCTCCTGGCATTAAGGATAAATTTTGAACCAAGCCTTCATACTTCTAACTACCTCACAACTTATCTTGATCACTTTTTGCTGATTTTTTTGTATTGCTCTAATGCTAACTTGTATTATCACTTGCAAAAAGACTTCATGCTGAGACAGTGGTGGCCTAGTGGTTAGGACCTTGCCCTTGTGAACTGAAGGTTTAAGGTTTAAGTCCTGGCCTGGGCACTACTGAGGTACCCTTGAGCAAGGTACCGTCCCACTACACTGCTCCCTGGGCGATGTTGATAGCTGCTCGCTGCTCCACATGTGCAAATGTGATGGGACTGCAGAGGCCATATTTCGTTGTGGTGCTTGAGTGTGTTCACAATGACAAAAAGTTACTTTCACTTCATTAAATGGCAATCTAAAAAAACAATTCACATAGGTGCCTAAGTTTTCTGAACAATACTTACCAATATGCTTTATCCAACAACAAACCATTCAGTCTGGTGTAAACAACACGATACAAAGACCAAAAGTTGATTAGTATTCAAGTTAGTCTTTAACAATGGATTCATGTGAAAAAGATTAAGTTCATACTTTTCTGAAGCGCCATTGTCAGTGAATAATATACTGTAAGGTGGAATGACAGCCTTCTTCTAAAACAGTATACTTCCCTAAACCCCATTGTTTTCTTCACTAGAATCAAGAAGAACAGTCAAAAGGAAGAGAACAAAGCAAGATGAGTGTGAGAAAATTCACTGTAATTCATCCTACAAAAGCAGAATGAACTTCCCTAGAGCAAAAAAAGATAATCTAACCACTGCATGTTCGTCTACTCAATAACTCAACCCCTTTAAATCCTAAGGGCCTGTATGTGGACCCCCACTCCAATTCTGCAATTGCATAACTTACATATTCGTTTCAAAGAAGTTATATAATATAGCAGACACTGCAGAGTAAGTTCTTAGATCAATGTGCAAACAACAAGCTTAGGATTAAAGGGTTTGAGAGAAACGTAACACATACTAGTTGTAATCTAAACACATGCCCTAGGTTTGACTCTTTTTGACATTTAGGGATTATCTTATGTGGCCAGACATCTCCAAACATCAGCTGAGATAATCTTTTGTTTCCAACATATGTTTGATCCACCCTGAGCCAAAATAGTTTGTAACACACAACATGAATCTCTGGCTATAAAATGAATAGATTAAAACGAATCAAACTCTGCACAGAGTAACGTAGAGTAACAACAATAAGGGTCATTGGGCAAACATCCAAGTAAGATGTGTATATTGCTGGTTTGCACAACCTTGTCTTTCCAACTTTTTATAAGAATGGAAAAAATAGGGATTGGACTGTCTATAAGAAAAACAAACAGAAAAACACCAATATATTCATTATGCAAAATAACACCTATTTTACAATATCTAGGTCTGAATATCTAAGACGGTTTTCAGCTGTGGCAGAAGGGGCAAGACACCACATCTTAAAAGTTAAAGCATAAAAAGCATATTTTTGATTAAGTAATAAATAAGTAAATAAATATAAAGTGATGATCTGTAATGTCATACTTCATCAAGATGAGCATTAAATAGGTAAAGTAAAGCAACTTTCATCACATGTTTAAAAGCCTGGATACAAAGCAGCTTGACCGCTTTGTTCTTACAAACAAAATTATGAGGTAAGACCATGAGCCTAGTTTGTGGTTAAACAAAGTCTTATGAAGAGGCAGCAAATGTGGACAAGTCTGTGGTTTGTGTAATCCAGTTAAGCTAGTTGCATAATAAGGAATTTGCACCAGACTAACTGTAAAACAATGAAGTGAGTAATATGTTCTATGCTGTGAATACATTTTCAGTAGTATGAATCTATTAGAGCTTCAGGAAAAGAGTGAGCCTTGTGTCCTCATTACCCAGCAGCAAGGTTTTAGGGACAGTTAATCAGAAATATTTTAACACATTATACATGCTGGAGTCACATAATATAATATAATTATATAATAAAATACCTGCCTGCTGTACACCTGCCATTGTGTTTTCCACCCAAAATATGTTTACAACAATGCTTACGTTTACAACGTTTACAAGCATGTCACTTGTACTTGAGCATGTATAGTAATCTATATGCACAATGTACAGTTATTGGTCATATTTAATATTCTATTTTTCAGTAACAATTTTCTACTATATATTTTTATTACTTTCTTAATTTCTTTTAATTTTTGTCTAAATTTAAACAATATTTACCTAATTTAAACTAAAATTAATTTATGTGAATATTTGAGAGTTACATTTATTATTTATATTTTGGGAGCGATTAGGGCACATTTCACTACATGTAACTATGTATGTGACAAAAAATTTAATCTTAAATCTTGAATCTTGGAAACACTAAACCCTTCTACACGGAGACCAGGCTACCAAAAAGTGAAGGAGGAACAAAAAGTAGATGACGTCTACCAGAGTTTGCTTCACTGGTGTAGGTCCATTTGAACCTTTGGGGGAACGTCCTCCTCATACCACCTAAGCCATTAATCAAATGATGTTGAATACAAATCAGTTATCAGTATCATTAAAATAATATCAACCATTTGTACTTTCAACACTTCATATTACTGTTAATATATTTAAAAATCTGCTAAACTCTTAATCTTCCTCTCATCAGAAATATTCAATTTCACAGAATGATTTAAAGGAAATTTTAATGCAGCATCATTTAACAGCACTGTAAGTGACTTCATTATCAGCTTAGGTTTTATCAGGCTATTCATCAATCTCAGCAATAAAACATTGGGCATCATTAGGCATTTCAATATCATTATTGATTAAATACAACAGTTATAAAATACAATTTTAGCTGCTTGTATAATAGAGTCATCATCTGTGTAGTGTTAGACAGGGTTAGGGGAGAGAAAAGTGCAGTCAAAGGATGAGAACAAGCCTAATTATACACAAACATTCAACACACAGACAAAAATGAACTCCTTGAAGCTTTCCTCTTACGTTCAAGATGCAGCAATGTCGGATGTGCAGGCAGATGATATACAATATTTTTCATGTACATATCTGCTGATGCCAAATACTGATTCTGATACAATAAATATATGAAATTCTTTTTTTACCTGGATTAGAAAATATAATTTGCATATAATATATATGCACACACACACACACACACACACATATGTGATTTTTTTTTAAAGCTTAAAAATTTTAATCATTTTTCAGAGTGTGCAAGATGCATAATCAAATCTCAATTTTAAAAAATCAGTCAAATTTAACCATCTGTCTGACGGCAACATGATTTTTTCCAGCAATTATCTGCTGATTACAATATGATTTTGATATCACTGTGCATCCCCACTTGTGGCTCCTTGATACTGCAGCAACAACAGAATTAATAATAATGTAGCAGAACAAAATGGAACTAAAAATTAGGGATGCACTGATGTGGGATTTGTAGGACAATGTCATTTTTTTCATGTATGTATCTACCAATAACAATATGACTTTTCCCAGCAAATATCTGTTGATACTGACAGTATTCTTGGATACCCTTTAAAATAATAACACATGACATACAGTAAAAGGGTGCCAGGCATTTTCAATCAATCAATAAATAAATAATCTGTCAATAAGTAAAACTAAAACTTATTTAGTGGTATAATAATGCAATTACTGGGCAATATGCAATATTTTTCTGTGCAATATTCATTCACTCATACACTGATACACCTTTTTCTTGTATAAAATTTTTTTATAGTGTTTTATTTTACGTATTTATATTCTTTAGTATGTAAATGTGTATGTACATATATATAAGTGTATGTATATATATATCTGTATCTTTTCTCAGCTGCTGTGGCAAGTCAATTTCCCCAATAGGGAATAAATAAAGTTCTATTCTATTCTATTCTATTCTATTCTATTCTATTCTAATACAGTATAATAAGCACAATAATAATTATAATAGTGATAAAAGTATGTTTAGACTCTAGTGCAGAATTGTATATAGACTGGACGGACACACACACACACACACACACACTTCCTTCTCTAATGAAGTAAAGCAGCGCAGTCCTTTACCCATCCAAATCACACAGTCACAAATGGCAGCCACCACCCAGTATAAACCACAGAAACGTAATTTACAGCTACAGACAGTTTTGCCTAAAACAGCTAAACATTTAAGGGCTGTTAACCCCCCAGACAACAAGGTGCCAGAATTTCAACTCAGGGAGTTTTAAACTAAAAATAGATGCCTCTGTGTGGGTCGGCAGGTCCTGCATGATGTCATTGGCAGAATGAGAATTGCAGTACTGCCAGACAGCAATTTCTTTAAAAGTCTACCTTTGGCTACATAATACTCTCATTTAAAGACCTTCATATCACTTCACCTTCAGGCTGACAGTACAAGAGCTGATCACAGGATTAAAAAATGTAGCTGAACGTTTTGGCACTAACACAAACATGTGAAAGGATTTGGCTTAAAATAAAGCACCACTGTGTAGAAGTGGTGGGAAGTGTAAACTACACAGTCTAACACAGATTAGTTTAGGATCTTGGCGTGTTTATTTATGGCAGTAGTTGCTCTCTGTGGTTGTATAAGCACTTGGCAAATTGCGCC
>JBBPDA010000132.1:25453655-25472289 GCA_037974385.1 Arnoldichthys spilopterus | reverse complement strand
CATCTACATACTAAAGAATATAAAATATAAATACGTAAAACAGAACACTATAAAATAAAAATCTTACTATATATACACACAAACATGCAGGTATTTTCTTTTTTTTTTTAAATACAAGAAAAAACAAGAAAAATTTAGTGACTGACCTGTGGTTTCTCTGGAGCTGCCTCATTTACTTTAGACAGCAAGCTCTCAAGCTGAGGCCGATGACCCATGAGCTGATGATAAACACGGTCAGCCTTGTCCAGTAGAGTATTAATGTTGGTCACAGCCTAAACAGAACAAGCGTAAAATCAAGCTTTGGCACATTTCAGTTTAGGCAAATTTTAAAAAACAGATGTGAGGAAAATGCATGTTGCCTTTTTCCGGTCTTCTTCATTTTCTATGGGATCCACAGCACAGCAGGGCTTGGCATAGAGCATGAAGTCAAAACGGGCGTATTTACAGAAGCCACAGGCATTACACAAGAAGGGGTCCTTCTCATCATAATTAATAGACCTAGAAAACATCACAATAAGTAAACTTCTGCTTCATGTAAAGAAGTGAAAACAGTTTATATCCTTATATACGGTTTATCACGGCCCCTGCACCTGCATTTGTGACACTGGTAAACATTCTCCCCACAGTTTCCACATACTCCTGGGTTGGCAGGCACAGAGGCGCTGCAGCGAGGGCACTGCAGTGTCTCTGTAGACGCCTGGTAGTTCTCATAGAAGTCTGAGAACTCGATCATCAAGTTGGAAGCCACAATAGGAAGAGGAAGGTCAATCTTCACTTCTGTCTGTCCAGGAGTCAACTGAACCCTCTTAGCTTTATGCCAGCGAGCCGGTCTACAGTGAGCACATAAAAAGAATTTAGTGACAAACTTTACATTCAACTAACGATGCTCATTTAATCCAGTTTGAACTGGATGAACATGAACTTACTTATTCTTTAACTCCACAATAGCCTGAACAGTTCTGTTGTTGTAGTAGAGATTGATGGTGCGCACCATCTTGGTTCGCTTGAGATCTCCGATCTTTACAGTTACTTTACTGATGGTGTGGCTGCCAATCAACTTCACAACTTGTTGTGTGGTGGTATAGCGAGTATCCACTTTGATAGACGACAGTTTGATATTCTGACCAAACAAAACAACTGATCAACAACACACGTTCAAAGAATTTAAAGAACATAAATGACTATTTAACAAATAAACTGCACTCACAGAGAAGGGCACTTCAGGATTGTTGCACACTAAGCAGGGGTCACTCTCAAGGTAAAATCCATCAAATTCCACAAGTCCAGAGAGGGTGCTTTTAAAACAAAAAGAAAGAAAGAAAAGAAGTGAATCATCCACTAACTTGTTTGCAATCACTTGACTAAAATGACCCACAAAATTCAGATATCAGGCAAGAATGAAGAATCTCTCTAAGTGCAAACTGGAAATGGAGGACAGGAAGCTCATAAAAGTGACTGATGAAAAGCAACTACTGTCAGAAAATGGAAACACACTTTTACATACACAATGTTAAAAATATTTTCCCTAGAAACCAGTGTGACCAGTGCACAGGCAAATGACAATAAAAATGACCTCGTTCACAGCTGAGCAGATAAATGGGAATAACAGTATAGGCTAACGGTCGTTGTGTGTGCTTCAAAGTAGCAATGAAATGCTATTTGTTTTTTGCACAGGAGAGTAAATGTGTTTGCAATTTACGGTCTTCTTTTAGTGCTATTACAACTCCAAGAACAGACTACTGGGAGGTAAGTACCTCTGCAGGCAGAAGTCGTAAAAAAATTAAGTAAATACAAATAAACACTGACTGTGTAATGAAGGTTATTCAGGCAATTAGGGCTTTGATTATTAGGTGCTTAAACCCAGAATCATGTAAATCTGCTTTTACAAAATAGGAGGGGTGGGTGCGTTTGGAAACATGGCATATCTGACCACTGGCGGAAGGGCGCTAGTGAGCTAGCTAACAGTAGCTACCATTTTCTACCTACGAGGTCTGATGGGTTTCTCTGGACTTCATCCTTTCCTCTCATGGACACAACGCCGGAGTCATTGAATTACCGTAACTCTGTTTTTTCCATTTTTATGCTAGAAAGAGTGATCCAACTACCAAGATATTTGTTTTAGCATCACAAATGACTAGGTAGTTAGCTAGCCAGCCAGACAACCATCTTTCCCATAAAAACAAAAGAGAGCTTGTAATGTCCATTCCTTCTCTGCATTTGCAGTTGGAGTAGTAGTATTCTTTTGTACAAACGTGTGTGCAATTATAATTCATCCATCCATTTTCTATTCCGGGCAATTTTTAGAGTATCCAATCAACCTACTGCAAGCCTTTGGACAGTGGGAGGAAACCAGAGTGTAATTATAATTAAATCAAAAATCTTTGCCCACTTACTTGTAAATGTTGGAGTTTGGATGATTGGTGAGTATGTGATTTTGTGCCCTTAAAATCTCAACAGCTTTTTGAGAGTATTCCTTCAGCTGCAAGTATAAAGAGCAATACAATAAATACAATGGAAAAACAGCATCTCAGCAATTATAAATATAATGAATAACCACAAGTTGCAGCTTAATCATTGTTTGACCAGTGACCTACGGCAGTTAAGTGGTTACCTTCTTTTCTGTCTGAGGAGTTTTGAGAGAAAAGTAGCCCAGCAGGTCCACAAACTGAGCAGCTTTACGGCCATAGGCTGGGAGTTCAGGCCAGATAGCCCAGGTCAGGTCCAGCAGCAACTCCTGCTGGGATTTGTTGGAGTTTCTGAGGGGGAAAAAACCCAAAACATTTGCACTGAGTTAATGGCATCTAACGGCTACTAAAATTCAACTGAGGATTTCAGTGGCCAAAGAAGTGAAGAATGTCGGAGAATTTATGCGATAGAAATCTGCAATGTACCTGTAAATGTGCAAGGCCAAACAGTGGGCTTGCCAGCGCACAGAGGAAGAGTTTGACTCCAGCAAGAAGCAGCGCAGGAACTGAATCAGAGTCTCTTTGTCTGCAAACTTGTTCAGCTGACTGACAAGAGCTGTGCATAGCTGATCCTCCTGGCTACCTTGTCCCTCACCTTTACAGGGCAAAATAAGACCAGATGGAAAGAGGTGTGAGATGAGAAAAGCAAACACTTGAAGCAGCACAAGTCTTTACTTATTAGAGCAGTGGTAATTAAAATCTCATGTTTTGTTCTTTGAGGAATTAGAGATCACCTTCTTTGTCCTTCTCTTTGTCCTCCTTCTTGCTCTTCTTGCTGGACGACTTGCTCTGGGAGGATTGTGAGGCCCCAGTTCCTGCAGAAGACCCTCCAGACGTAGCAGCGAGAACTTTACTGCCACACAGGGCACAGGAGAGCAGCTGCAGCAGCACTGGAGACACACCTTCATCCACGAGAAAACTCACCTGCAGCAGGAAGTACAGCACCGCTGCAGAGCAAGAGAGGGAGACGGACATCAGTATTACGAAGATAATCAGAGACAGATTTGGACGATGTTGCATAGCCAGCCACTTGCATAATTGCATTAATGAATCATTTTTTGAGATACCACTGACACTAATCGTGTCTAAGACTGAATATCTAGAGAGCCCCAACTTTGTATGTATTGGAATGATGTCTACTAGTTCAACTCTAAAACAAAGTTGTATTCCCAGTTGTAGATGATGTGTGGCTGTAATCTGGCTGTAAGCTATATCTTTCTTAGAAGCCTGTGCCACTGAAGAGTCCAAAGAAAATTGAACTCCGTTTTATACATCATACTGGAAAAAAAATCGTCTATATTAAATTAACACGAAAAACAGAAAACTTACAATCGTCTTTCATGCAGAACTTCTGCCAGTTGATTGTTCTCTGGGTGGCTATTTCAGCACATGCTTTCAGGTGTTCCATCTGGAACAAAACGGAAAAAGTGTCCCATTGGCTCTACCTGGACACTGCCAGAGTAACATGTACACAATGTACAAACACAACACATTTCAGCGGTTCGTTCACTCACCAAATTTATTAGTGTGTCATACTGCAGGGCGGAGCCAGAGGTTGCGGTGACAATGCCTCCCCTCAGAAAGATGCCCTGCTCTTCCAGAAGCTTCTTAATGCTCCTAACATGGGAGTCGAGTGTGTGGAGGTCTCGTAGCTGGCGATATTTCTCCTTTGAGCCACAGATAAAGAGCAGCAGTTTTCTCACCTGCCTCCTCACAAACGGAGTCTGCTGGATCATCAAATACTAGATGGATAGGACAAAATAAATGGGATTACTTACAAGATCAACACAAAAGTGATACCCAATATCTTTCAATGTGGTAGAAGCTGGAAGAGATATGAATATAGTACCTCAGAGAGGAAGTAAAACCAAGAGTGGTCAAAGATAGGGGGTGGAATACGCGGATTTGTGTCTGCAATCTTCTTGATCTGGTAGGGCAGGCGAAGCACCATTTCTGTGAGGAGCTGAGAGTATGCTTCAAACACATCAGCAGCATGACCCTGAGGAAGCAGCACAAGAGGATAGATAAAACATATGAACACAGTAAACTGTTTGGGGAAAGGAAATCAATAAAGGAAGTGTACATTTCAAATTTATACATGACAATATAGCAGCATAAAGTGACCGATCTTATGAGGTGAAAAAAGGTTCATCTTACCTTGACATACTGACGCAGGAAGAAGGGGCTCATATCAGGGGGAGAAGAAGAGGTGTGAGGTTTGAGAAGCTGGCTGGCAGCCGCTGGCTCCTCTTCACCCTGTTGAGTTTTCCAAAACTCCAGCAGAGACTTAAGCACATGCAGGCAGTAGTCTATCGCTCCCAAACTCAACAAAGCAGTAGCTGTGGCATTGGAGATCAGCGAGGAGGACTATACAAAAAAACACACACAAAGCTGATTTCAGAGAAATTGGATAATGTTCAAAAGGTTTCTATACACACAGTGCAAATTGTAAATGCACCTTTGGAAGGTACAATATTCCGAAATGTTAGGTTACCTCAGAAGACGATTTAGAGCCAGACTTAGTACGGGACATGAAAACACTGAGCAGCCTCATGATGACCAGATGCACCTCATTTACTGGACTGCGTTCATTCTTTTTTGAGACGTCCTGAATAAAAAACATGGAAATGTATAATGCACTTAAAGCCTGCAAGATTAGAAAAATTCTCTCGCAGTTGTATGGAAAACAAAAATAATCTTAATATATTATTGAACTCTGACCTTCTTATGCATGCCAAGCTCAGCAATGAGCTGAGCAAGCAGGTCGTCCAGTGCTCCTTTGTCCTTTTCATCTTCTCCATCCAGATCAGCAGTCAGCATGAGGATCACCTGCATGTATGGTATGGCACGCACACCTCCCACACTGTGCAGCTGAGGCAAGTGCTGCAAGAGCCGCTCCAGCAGCATCAGACGTACCATGTGTAGCCTAAAGAAAAGCGACAAATTCAGAGATCGTAAGTGTAACTTGGAAATAAATCATACTAATATTATTAATATTAATACAAAAAAAGAAATCTAAATGTATTAGATCTGCTCTCTTCTACCAAAAATAGACCTGGAATGTATTCTAAGTGCAGCACAGCAGAGAACCATATCTGGGATACTACTGAAATGCACTACAGCAATCACAAGTATCGGGATGCCCGTGACTCGGTTCCCCCCTTGTGATCAAGGGCTAACAAGACTGAACATGAGCCCCATTGTGAATTGGAATCATGGAAAAAAATTGTTTTCCTTAAATTAGAAAATACTTGCTTTCATAGTGGCTGAAAATCGTACTTGCTGCTTGTTTTTGTTTGATCAGTGCATTGGCTGGGTGTATCCATATAAAATTTAACAGTCAAATATTTCAGGAAAGTGCACTGCATCTCCCCCTTGTGGTTGCACACTTAAAAAGCTAATGGCCTGAAGGGCAAACAGTAAGTATTATTAATGTAAATTTAAAAATATGACCTGTCTTTTTTGCATGATAATACACTGGCTGGGCATTAAAAAAAATCTGCCATCTGATAATTGTTTTATGACACAATTAGCTGTTTGATGTTACATAAAGAGCAGACCTATTGCTGGTGTGGATGTCCCCCTCGTTCTCCCCCTCTCCTTCAGAGCCATCTCCCTCCTGCTGGGCTGTGGTGGTGCTGATTGCTCCTGTGCTGGAGCTCACGCTGCCTGGTCCTGCAGGATGGCCCTCCACAGTCGTGTCCCCATAAGCACTGCTGCGTCCAGACACTACAACATCAAAGTTCTACTGTCAGCTTCAGGCATCGATAGCAAAGACCATAAGGTACAGATCTATCCAAAAACAACTGATGTGGATCACACAAAAAGTGGTGCAAGTCATCAAAACAAGTCCGTATTTAGTTATAGCATTACTATTGCAGCTCTGTTCCCACAGTTCTTTCCTACCTTGACCCTCACCGTTATGTTCTCCAGCCACTGATTCGATGGCACTCCCTCCACTCTCAGAACCCACGCTGCCCCCGTGCTCGGCGGGAGAGGTGCGCAGCGTGGAGCCGTCTGTGGCCGCTGTGCTCCCCTCATCATCCGAGGCTGGGGCTGAAAGTATAACCAGAGCTGTTACAGGAAAAAAACACCAGGCTTTGCAAGGGGGTTTTCTATTTGTACACACAAGCACATACACACAAACAAAGCTATTACAAGCATGCAATGTTTACCTACATGTAAAGGGACGACATGTAATCGCGGTCTTCTAGACCAAAATTCAGGATAATCAATAACTTGCTTCAATTGGTATTTTATAAAAGGTGAATTGTAATTAAATGTCTAGGTTAGTTGGGTAGAAGTGCAATCGTAAGCATGCAATACTTCTAGAGACCCACAAAAAAAGTGATGTGAATGTAGTACAAACACAGAATAACTATGAATGTACCTATCAAATGAACTACTGAATATGTGGGTGCAGTTACCTGATGCAGTTGTATCAGACAAGGTTCCTGCGTCCAAGGATGATGAGCTGGGGGCCTGGCCAGAAAGGCCTAAGCTCTGAAGGCCTAGAGCACTGCTGCTACTGCCTACACGATAACACAGACACTTAAAACTTGGCAACAAGGAGGTATAAATTCCAGAACTCAGAGGTTACTCCAGTCCTGGGGAGCTACCACCAGCACGAACAAAGTTCCCCTCAGATGATCACTTAGAGTTACATTTCATACATTCTACAGGCTCATCATTCATAACAGTATACACCAAGGTATCACTGCAACTAAAAAAAAAGAAAAAGATACTGTTTATGCTACTCCGCAGTAAACAAAAACAATTACCTTGCTGATCCTGCTGAAGACTAAGAGCTATGGCCAACTCAACCATGGTCTCATCATCAGCATCAGGAGGGATGTCAAGCATTGGGGGGAAGCCTTCTGCTCCAGCCAGGAGTGCCTCTAGAGGAGATGGGTTTCCATTGTTTACGTTCTCCGCTGTTTCCAGAACCATGGACTCAGACTGCATATTACAGGAAAGAAGAGGACAAAACAGATGTAAACACTAAGAATTACATAACTGCCCTCATAAAACAGGAAACCCATTCTCAATTGAACAGAATAAGCAAAAAAATAAATGAAAACATAACAGTTTGGGACAAAACTCACCACCATCTCAAAATCTCCATGGTCCACTTCACTTTGTTCTTGACTCTCCTGCCTGCCACCCTCCCCTCCAGTCATTCCAGAGGGTTGCATCTTGTCATCAGCATCATCGTCGTCATCATCATCTTTATCACCTGAGGTATTAAAAATTAAGGACCAGTGTTTAAACACTGTTACAGTATAAGGCAATAGGTCAAACACATGCACCAACTCTACGGTTCCCAATTTAGCTCTTACCCATTGGAGTATTGGAACGAGGTGGAGAGGGCAAGGTCACATGCCTACGCTTGTTCCTGGGTCTCAGGACTCTTATCAAAGCCTGTTTGCAGGCGAAGCTCACAGATGTGTCCTGTAACAATTGCATAAATAGACATCACCTACAGAAGACATGGATTTTGCTTATCCAAAAATCGGGTGCTGAAGACCACATATAAAACAAATCTTACAGGGCAGAGTAACATCTGCATGTAGATTTTGGAGGCCACGTTGATGTAGTCTAGCTCACACGTGCAATAACCGTGAATAATATCCACCAATGCATTCACTGTGGCTTCAATGTGGGTAAGCCCTGTGAAAAAAGGAAAAGGGGAAAGTGCATTTCACATAAACTCGAATACAAATATAAAAGAAAAACCATCTTAAGCAGAGGTAAGCCCAATTACCAGGTAAACAGGCAGGAGCCAGGAAAGCATTTTTGGGTTTCAGGGCATGGAGTTTCCAGAAGTTGTTAACCAGCTGCATGATAAAACTACAGCCTTCAGTATCAGCTTGCTTCAGGCCATCCTTACCATCCTCAATGAGATCTGAGGGAGGTGAAGAAAAACTAACTTTAAATAAATTACTAACTGTGGCTGCTCCAGAACACCAATACAAGTACTCAGATTTACCATTCATTGAAGTTATACTATATTACTAGCTGTTAAGTATTTGCAGTTTGTGTACCAGTTTCTCCATGAGGCATCTTGGACTCCGTGAAGTGCACCAGGTTGTTGGGTCTCATGATGGCAATGGAACGGGCAGTTATCACTAACCGCTGGAACACGTCAGGGTCCAAGTCCTTGCTATCCTTACTGCAGCTGTTCAAACACTGCACTGCATTGCTCAGCAAAGACTGATCCTACATACAAAAAAGCCTCAGTTAGACAGATAATTATACTGACAAAGGCAAAAATGGCCTAATCAGCAAACGTTAGCTCCTGAAAACCTAGAGGCGACTAGATCTATACCTTGTGGTTGTGGTAGGCTGTGCGGCTGGTGTGTAGGCTGGCCAAAAGACCTTTGGTCTGCTGCTGAACTCCAGCAGGAGTTGGCATGGACAGCAGAAGAGTGGCCAACTCCAATGCTGGGCCTTTGCTTTTTTCCTGAACATGAAAAAAAAAACAAAATGATGAAAGTACAGAAAGGGACCTTGTAATTAGAGCACTGGTTGTAACATTAGGTTTTACTTGCCTTTTCACTTGGAGAGCCAACAGCATAGCAGCTCTCAAGGGCTTCCAGGGAGCTGACCACCAATCTAAAAACGTCAAAGCAGAACTGATTCATGCCATGTTGATTTAAAGTGAAAAAGTAAATGCTTCAAAACCACACAAATCAGACCAAATCATGTAAGTGCATTAAATATACAGTTGGTTAAAAGCACCTAAGTGAGCAGTAACACATACCTAATGACACTAAGAAGTTACATTCTCTTTTTTAAGCTACAGCAAGCTTAGTGTAACTGCTTTCCTTTTGCTTTTTGTGTGTTCACACATTCACACACATTCGCACACAAACACCATGCAAACAAGCAGAGAAAGGGCGGTTACTAACCGGTCCAAGGTTGATAAGGACTCAGTTTCGCAACTTTATTTTATTGTTTTTGGGAGCAAAGAAAAAGAAAAATGTGTGAGGATCACAGAAAGAAACGAGTAAATAAAATGATTTGCATGTAACAGAGGACATGTAAGCATGCAAGCACAAGTCATTATGAAGGCAGCCATGCACTGGACGCACCACACACTCCTCCACTTCACACCTCTCTGCCTCCTTTCTTGCATTGTGTATTATCAAAACCGTTTTTAGTGTCGCCACAGTAACACACATTAGGACGAAACGATGTTAGAAGGTCATATGAAGAGGTAAACATATACTGAGAGCAAACAATGCATACCAAAGAAAAAGACTGCGTACTGAAGATATACCAATAATACTGTAACGTATAAACGGTATAAAGGCTCACCTCTCCAGTACTGTGCCACTAGTGGAGGTCGGAGTAGTGATATCACTGTCCCCGGTACCATTGCCCTGGTTCAGGTTGGGGCTGCACACGTTGTTGACGGATGCAGAAGGGAAATCCTCTGGAGGCTCATCAGGCCAACCAAATTGCTCTTTGGTTTTTCCATAGATCTTAATAGAGTCTAGCATGGTGACTCCTGCAGGGTCTACTGATGCTCCAACTGAAGCATGGGGGAAGAGGGGGAAATAAATAAATAAATAATACAAGGTAACATGACCTAGTAAGATACCTGGATGAAGCTCACAGGAATGCAAGCGAAGCAGTTCGTGCTTACTGAAAATGGAGAGTTTCTTGTCAGCCTGCAGGGCCTCCTCACGAGTGAAAGGCAGATCAAACCAGCGCGAGCGAGTCAAATTCATTTGCATGGTGCGGCCGAAGATTTCAATGTACGATGGAGCTCTTTCAATAGCCTGAGTGCCAACCTGCACTCTCATCCCCGTCATTACCATAGAGCTGTTATTGTTCACCACCTCCACTGTGAAGCCACCAGGCTGAAAAGAGAAGGGGTGGTTACAAGCTGTTGGGTTTTACACTGTAAATACTGGTTTTGTTAAGAGAATATGGATAAATGTGTTCTTACTTTGGTGTTTGCAACATACATCCCTGAAGAGTTAAGGCGGTGTTTGATCTGCTGCCCATTGTAGACTTGCAGCAAGTCGTTTCCCCCAAACTCCACTTCTGTAAGCTGCTGGTTGTGCTCAAAGAAATCCACAGGGAAGGTCACTTGGCTGGATGTGCGTGTGGCTGCAATAGGGAAGTTCCAAATATCAGAAATAATGAAATACTGAAAATAAGAGACTCTTGCAAACTTGTGGCTAACATAAGACAACTTCTGCTGCAGTATGACAAGAGGGAGACACAAGCATGGCTCACTTGCAGCAGCAGCTTTACGTTTCCGAACAGGCTTCATGATGCTAATGACGCTACTTGGTTGTAGAGAGGGCTGGAGCCAGTAAGAAGTGTTCTCTACATTGGCCATGTAGATGCGCAAGCTGCCATCTTCACAAAGCAAGATCATAGTGGTACGCTGCTGCTCATTACTGGCTGTGTGACGAATGGCCACCATGTCCTGAATCTGGGTAGCAAAGAGACAGTGTTCAAAAATATCACATCAGGGCGGGAATCAATAACCGGCTCCACTTAAGATATTGTTCCAGATTGTGAGAGCCATCCGAATTATGCGTTTCAGCGGTTACTGGTCAATTTTATCCACGTGGGCATGTTTTTCGGACAGTTGCACGTTCCCAAAACATATACAACATGATATCACAAAGTCACAAAGAAAGATTACAATGCTACTTGCAGCATGTCTGTAAAAAATGATCATTTCAAGTAAGGCAACATGGTAAACACCTTTCAGTGCAATATGGACTACAGGAATGTCAAGTATTTGACACTCCATGCATGAGTAGCATTGCTTCCCAATACCACGCGGGCAGGTTTAGTATTTTTTTTTGTACCTCAGACACAGAAAGGTAATATATGCTGGGCAAATATTCTTGCATTTTATTCATTTCATGCTGCTGCTATAGATAGACCTAAGGCTACAACTAAATGCTTGACCTGGGTATAAGCGCAGAATTGATCGTCAATCAGTTTGTTTACATTCTGAACCCAAAACATGATTTGTCACAGAAGCCATTGTCTGTTTACACAGCATTGCAAGTGCATGTTTCACAGCTGAAAACTAGTGTTGTTCATGATTTGTTACTTTAACTGAACGAAAATATCAGTCAATAAAAAAAGACTTCACACCAGTGCTTCTCTTGAAGCCAACCCGATCAGTGCTTCGTTTTCAAGAATTCATAATGGAATCGATAAAGGATTTGATCTGTAGACGTCCATAATGGCATAGGTGTTAATAAAATCTGATCAAATCCCATCCCTAATCAAATGCAGATACACATACAGACTTACTCCCAACTAATACTGCAGTGACAGACAACTGACCACAATAACAAACAATAATATGATCCATGACTGCAGCAAGATAAATCAATGGCTAATGACAACAATATCTCTGACTGAAGACAGACCTTCGCTTTGGCAGGTAAGGTTTTTATCTCCTGGATGAGGAAAGTGTCTGGCTTCACCATGATGACCAGAGGGATCCCTGTGGTTTGTTGCACACAGCACACCAGCCCCGGGTGATTCATTACCTCAGACCACTGACACAGAGCTGGAGAGGTCTTACTGCCTCCATTTGACCTGTAGAGGGACAGCACATAGTTTGTACACATTTAGCTTAGGGTTTAAATTACAAACTGCCATAGCTCAAGGTCAGAGAAATTCAAAGCTGATTTAGACATTATTTCCCAAGTTAAAAAAGTTTTCTAACCAGGTCTAAGAAAAGGTGAAAGAACTTGCGTACCCTTTGACATTTATCGTAAATAGCCTCTGGGTCTCCATACTGCTGCGATTGACTGTGGCAGCAAAAGACTTTCCCTGGCTGTAACTGAAGAAGAGCATCTGCAGGACGTGAGAGTAATACACAGACACGCCCCCTCCTGCCACCTGGCCATTGCTGTCCTGTGGAGCACAATAAACAGGAAGGTGTTTAGGCACAACATGTGTAGTCATGTGAGGGAAAAAAAAAAGTAATTCTAAGGAAATTATGGTTGTCAATAGTACCATCTTTGATAGTGTCTACAGAAAAAGGTGATCATAATCCAACAAAATTACACACAAAAACTGACATTTAGTAGTTAAACAAAAAAAAAAAACAACCCACACATAATTCACATGGAAAAATAAAGTGCACCTTTATCACAACTTTAAGTCGATAAAATTACAATCAGGTGTTCATGATTCAGGTGAAACCTGTCCTATTTAAACCGGACATCTAGGGTCTGGTGTTCTCTTTGCTATTGGTGTGTGGAGCCATGATACCAAGACCTAAAGAACTCTAGGAATATCTTTTGGGGGAGGCGGAGGGGTTACACAGCAATGGCTTTAACTCTTTAAAAAACTAAGCTAAAAAGCTGAAATTGAACCAGAGCTAGACCATTCAGCAAGATAATGACAAATCCACCAAGAACTGGCACAAAAAAAGGAACAGAGTTTATTTGAACCTCAACTTAACTGACGTAATTTTACATGGAAATGTTCGAAATCTTTCAGCATGCCAATGTCAGATACTGGTGCACTGTGTTACGAAACATGTTTTCACATGACTATCTGTTTATCTTATCAACGTAAAAAAGGGAAACAAGGGCCTTTATTACCTTCAAGTCTTCATGGTTGATCTCAAGCACATTCGTAACATAGAAGGGCCCAAGTTGTGCACTGCTAGACTCATCCATCACCTGTGTGTACATGTAGCCAGCTGAGGACATGATGACTATGATATTTTTTCCCTCTTCATTAAACAGGAATGTGCCATCCCTGATTTTTGAGCTTGGCAACAGGAAGCAATACATAGGGCTTAGGGCATCCACAGCCAAATCATAGATCTAGGGGGGAAAAAAGTTACAAAACCATTAATTTGGCATATCAGAGAGTTTTTAGAATTTTGAGGTTAACTGTGGCAGAGAATGAAACATTAGAGTCACAAAGCAAGGAGAACGGATCACCTTAACAAAGTCAGCTGTGATAATAGCCAGTTCAGTCTGAGACCCAGGAAGCCAGATGGCCTTGATGATAAAGTTTCCGGTTGCCAACTGAGGATGCAGTACCAGATGATCGGACACTGAGCCAGTACTGCTAAATGTGAGCACATGGCAATCCTACAAAAAGGAGAGACAAACATAGTAATGTACATGTGTAACAAACACTTAATCCATATAAAGGGTATTAACTATTGACAGATCTATCTGCTTGCATTACCTTAAGGCCACACACAGCCAAGTAGTCTTCATTACAGGGATTTCCCGTCAGACTAAGAACAGTAAAGGGCACAGGAGCGGAGGCAAGGCGAGTCAGAGTAAGCTTTCTTTTACTGGAGTCAGCTTGCTTCAGGAGGGCAGACAGCTGCAGCACTGTAATCTAAAAAAATGAAGCAAAAGACAGTAAATTTATGCAAAAATAAATTATTTTCAATACATCTCAGTTACTCAGAGCTGTCAATTATTCTCGCAGTTACCTTGCCCTTCTCATGGCTGACAGCAAGGTGTTGTCTGCGCCCATGGGGAGAGGAGAGCACACACATGGCCACACGGCGCAGCACATGAGCACTGATGAGCTGCCTGATGGTCTGGCCCTGATCACCACTGTAGTTCATCCTCACATTCTCAAACGCTCCCTCTTGAGAGCCCAGTGTGGGAACCTGAGTAGACACACACACACAGAAAAATAAATATTTGTATAAATAAATATACTGTACAGCAATGACTGCATGTTTGCACAAAAAAAAAATTCAACCAGCAAGCTAAGGTCTAGATTGGTGGCCACCAATCCTCCTCCTGGAGATCTACTCCTGCCAAGTTTTGTTCCAACACACATCGAGCCCACTACCCCTGCCCTGAATGCATGTGATGCAGCCAGGTCAATCAGGGACATCGAAAGAAATGAAATAGTAGTGGGTAGTTATGACTGACTGTGGTGGGAACTAGACTCTACAGAAAGGTAGATCACCGGGACCAGGGTTGGTGACCACTCGTCTAGATAATATACACTTTTTGCTGCTGTTCATGGCTGAGATCATACCATGAGTTGGTCGGTCATCTCCACAGTCTTGTCCTGGGTGTGCAGTTCATTGAGGGCATGCTGGGCACGACTACTACTGCCGACAGCAGAGGCCTGTTGGAAGTTTGCCTGGATGGCATCCATGAGGAAGATAAGCAGGTCCAGTACCAGAGTTGCCGTGGATGAACTTGACTGAGAGACACATTTACAGTAAATTGTTCAGACATAAGTCAATTACTAATTAGAAACAAAACAAACTGCAAAATAAAAGTATATGTATAAAATATGAGCAACACAATTTACAACAAAGCTGAACCAGAGATGCCACTATTCTTACCACTTGGGCCATTAGGTCTTCTCTGCATCCCTCAATGTTCTTGCATATGCTGCTCTTCTTGGGTTTCTCTTCATCGCTGCTCTTGCCATCACATATGGTGACTTTGCCCTTGTCAGCTGGTGATGCACTTTGATGGCGGATTGCACTCTCAGGCATACGTAGCTCACTCTGGAAGGCTGAGGACTCCTTCATAGTAGAGCTCATTCCACTGCTGGGGCTTCTTTTCACCAGAGCCTGTTATAAAAACATAGATATGAGGACAAGTTCAAATAGACGAACAAATCATCAGGCCACAACAACAGTAACTGTAACTAGTGTTAAAGGGGATATTATGGGGTACAACAATAAGTGAGGGACTGAACTTAACTATTAACATCTGAAGTAAGAGTTAACTGAAAAGATTTCTGCATGCTGTTTATTTCAGTTAAGAAGTCATGCATGAGATGTTATGGCTTAATGCAAAAAGCTAAAACATTTTCAAATTAGGGCAAAGCATCATCTGGCTAGGGCAAGCAAAACTGCTCTTATGTTTTACTCAATCATTAATTAAACATATAAATACATTATTATGGAGTAAGAGGCTGGATGGTTCATGGAAAAGAAATACTGAACATCCTGATGGGCTGAGGGATAACTCAAATTAGTTGATGACAGTCAATGATAAATGATTTGCAAGCCAAAGTTACCGCTGTTGTTCTTTTCCCATGATGACCTGAAGTATTCGGTCTCACCTGGCAGCTGCCATCCTCCTTGGCCCCGCAGTCACAGAAGAAAGAGCCGTATTTGGCATAGGAGATCTCGTGGTCTTTGTGACAGACCTTGGCACACACTGTACACACACCTACCCCATCCACCATCTTACAGGTGTGACAATGATACCTGTATAGTGAAAGGACATGGGTAAGGCTAGGTTTGTGGCTTTAAATAGGTATAGTGTTTCATTGGAGGGAGTAGGGACGTAAAGTGGATGGCAAGTTCTTCCATTACCAGTGCTGGTTCATGAACTCCTTCTGTGTAATGGTAAAGGTACAGAGCTTATTGCAGAGGGAGTCCTCATCCTGGAGGATAAACAGATTCCCATTTATAAAACACAGAACAATTATCAGTAGCATTATCAGGCAGCACACAATTTAATCAAACCCATCATTCTCAGCGTGTAAGAACAAATCCCTGACCGAGTCCTCAGCCTGGGAGTCCTCCTCCTCAACAGCCAGCTCCTCCACCCAGTCCGAATCCACTTCAATGGCCTTCTCTTCTCCCTCCATCAGCAGCTGAGATGAGCCCTGCCCGCTGCTCTGGCGCAGAGCATTCATCACGTCTGCCAGGTATGAGATGATGTGACATGCGCACTCCAACATGCTGGCATGCTGCAACATAGTAGAACATTTTTGCATTTAATATACAATTCTTAAACAAATTAAGTAAATAATCGATCAACCTAATCTATTATACTTACTTTGCCCTGAGAAACATTGGCGGTAACTTTCTCTACAACATTCTTCTGATATAAGTACTTTTTCCTGAAAAAAAAATTAAAATAATAAAAATAAATACATACAACAATATGACTTAGCCATTGCCTGCCAACAAACTGCATTACACAAACATTGTATAGACTACGGCTTAATATACAATTATGTTGAACGCTATTTATTGTATACTATATATACAAACACACACACAATATATATATATAAATAAATAAAATAAGCACATGTATAAAAGCCTGTATGCTATATATAATTGTATGTACACAGCATACTGAACCACATATTGTATTCTGCACCACACAAGCATACTGTACATTGTGTATACCATACATTGTACTTCACACATTGCATACCTCTGTCTATTATGATTTGTAATGTACCACATGTATTGTGTTTTGTACTGTCTCTTATATGTGCACGGTCATTTGTTCAGTACTAGAGAAGACACCATTGGTCCAAAACAAATTCCTTGTGTGTGCAAACATACTTGACCAAATAAAACTGTTTCTGAAATTGACTCTGATTCTCTCTCAATTCTTACCCTCTAGCCAGCCAGTCGATAGCAGCCCTGTGCAGCTGCAGGTGTCCTGCTCCTTGACCAGCACTAGCCAGTGTCGCCATGATGACCATAAGTTCAGGAAAGCCAGCTCCATCTCCGCTGGCCAGCATCTCTGTGGCCATAGGGATGAGGGTGCTGAGTAGCACGGTGCACACACCCTCGCCCACCTGACTGTTGTCGCGCACAATATAGGAGGTGAGAAGCTGCAGCAGTTGCCGGTTCTCCTGCACTGTGTCCAGCTGGTCTGAGTCTTTTGGAGGTGAGGCAGTCATCCGAGTAAGCCAGGCCTGTAGCCTCACCGGCTCCACGCAGGCCAGCTGGGCCAGAGAGCCACACAGACTAAGCAGGCTGGGGTTGGGGCTCTTCTCCGCTATGAACACAAATATATTTTAGACAGGAAGCAATGGAGTGTGCAGCTTAACGACCATTTGTGTCAAATCGGGCTACTTACTTAGCTGGAATAGCTTAGTGAAGAACTTCAGAACCCTGTTGCAAAACTTGGCAGATAAATTCTCATTTGCTGTTGCCATCATGATTTGTACCAGTTCACCACTGTGGGGGTTGAGGTAGGGGCAACAAAGTGAGGTTAGTATTATCCTATATATTCTCTTTGATAAAGAAATTGGGGTAAGACTTGGATGTACCTGAAAGAAAAGAATTCCTCCATAGCTTTGCGAACCTGACTGCTCTCCAACTGCTTCTCCAGGTACTGCAGACATTCCTCCAGAACGGACTCATCCAGACCACTGAGAGACAAAGGAAATAAGGCCAAACACTAAGAACTCGTTGCACGCATATTTGTACCTAAGAAAACGTGCCAAAGCATAACTAAAATGCCTTAGCGCTATGCAATGAGGATGAGAAGTGTCACACCTGTTAGGGGCCGAATGGTTGGCAATGATGTTGTAGCAGCCTGTGACGAGGCGCTCATAGACACGGGCCAGAAAGACATCAGACTCAGCAGGGCCCAGAATCCTCTCCAGAGATGTGCTGCAGATTTCAGCCACACTCTCTGTGCTGCTCTCCAATAGAAGAGGCAGAAGTGTGCGGATCACCTGGGGAGGGTTTAGCTCCTCTGTGCTGTAAGAAAACACATGTAAAGGCCACAGGCTTTCCACTATATCGACCTTTCACAATACTTTCACATCAACATGCATTTGATTAATTGAATAATTTCAACACAGTTTGTCCTATTAATCATATCTAGCATTTTAAGTTATTTGGTACATAATGACATTGAAAGCAGGTGAATACACTGCGATCTCCTGCGACTTACACAATGAGATCCCCAATGAGGCGCACCAGCGTGAGCAAGATGTGTTTCAGGGAGGAGGCCAAGGGCAGAGACTGATTGCTGAGGGTTCCCAAATGGGCTGCCTGGATAGCACTGATATAGCTCTCTGATGGAATGGTGTCATTAGCAAAGGCATTTCGCTGTGGAGAAAAGTACCTGGGATTAGACTGCAGTAGACTCAGGAATAGGCTAATATCAAGTGTTCAGTGGCACTGAAAGCACACTTACCCACGAACCAATGTTGGGGAACTCATTAGTGTGAATGTTGTTCCACGTCTCACATAGTGTTTGAACGGCAGATGGGAGATTCTGCATTACTGATGGACCTAAAATCATGCAAAAAAAAAATAAATAAATAAATAAAATTTTAATTTTGGAAAATTTCCAGAAAGCACAGACATGTTCCCCATTGCACATTTACATTTACATTTAATCATTTGGCTGACGCTTTTATCCAAAGCGACTTCCAGGACAGAGGAAACAATCAAG
>JBBPDA010000132.1:25441959-25452533 GCA_037974385.1 Arnoldichthys spilopterus | reverse complement strand
TTGGGGGGTTTTTGTGGTTTTTTTTCGTTCTTTTTTTTGCTAGGTGCTCTGGGGAAGGTTTTGGAAACATCATTAGGTTTGGGAAAAAAAAAAAAAAAAAAAAAAAAAGTACTGTATAAAGAAATTTGGTCTTGTGGTCCATACATTCAGGTGGGGAAACTCACCTTGATCCAGTTGACATACGTGCTGACTCCTAACCGTGATGACCACCTAAGGGTGTGCAGGATGTCACTTTCACTTGGGTCACTGTTACCAGTCTTCAGTTGCTCAATAAAGGCTTTAGATGGGGGCAGAACACCCAGAATCCTCCACAATATCAAAAAATAATACTGGAGGGAACATGCCTCCTGCAGGAAATAATAGCTGTGTTATGATCAAAGCAAGTCAACTTTAATCAGCACTTTACAAAGTTCTGATTTACCCACTTACACATACGCCTGCACCGCTCACACAAGTTTAACAAAAGTGAAAAGCTACATCTCTAACAATATTAAGTCTAAAACACAATTAATGCACAAATCTTTCTGACTGGAATCAGAGACTGGAACCAGAGACAAAGAAAGGAAGATTTTCTCCATACTCACAACTGGGCTAATAGGTTTGTTCTCCTGCCTTCTAGCTGTGTCAAAGTGAGACCCCGCAGCCAGCAGGGAAATGAGAGAGGAATACAGGTTGTCATATTTTACAGCACCATTGAACAGCACTTGGAAGACCTAAAACACAATAAAAGAGTTTGACATTATTATAAATACAGCATCACATGGACATGGTTTTACATGAACTTAATGCATATTTGTTCTGTGAAATTAACTGTGTTTTGCTTTGCCTTGTTGTCAAGTCGACTTCTGTCATCTTCTGAAGCTTCTGGAGAAAGAACACAGTAGAACTTGGGCTGCACTGTAGAATCTAAAAAAAAGGAAACAAGGCATCATAAATACACGAGTCAGGTCAGCAAAATTCCTAATTAGTCTGCAACAAATATTTCTGACTTTGCAACTGGGAGAAACAAAAGGAGGTTTGACTTACTCCTACCTGCCGAGCAGTGCTTGGTCCAGTTTTCTTCTACCTCCTTAAAACCGTAGTAAATGGGGAGAGTGCCTCGTTTCCCACCTTCTTGGGTAGAGCTGGCCCCTGGCACAGGTGCGGTCAACAGATTGTATTGCACCTGACAACACAAATAATGTAAAGTGAGTGTTGCACCTTAGAATGAAGTTAATAATAAAAAAAAATTCTTCTCCTACCTGTTCAAACAGGTACATAGGGGCTTTAGAGTATTGGTGTAGCAAGTAGTCAAAAACCAGCAGAATGCGGGCCAGGTTGAGGGGCACAGCCTGAAGTTGGGAGTCCACCTGGGAGGCCACCTCAGCAATTGCCTGCGTGCAGAGAGTGAGAACACTGCGGCGGCCTTTCTCTGACAGGTTGTGAAAGATGAGCAGCAGTAGCTGGAGGTGCTCCACATTAAGGTCTTCCTCGCTGGGCAAAGCTCCCTGCAGGGTGTGCTGTTTCAGTGTGCCCACGAACCTGAGCCAAACAAGGAGAAGCATTCTCAGCAACTGTTAAGGCCAAAAACTTCTGCCTTTTCATTACTACAGTACTACCACAACAACTTCTAAAGCCTAAAGTCAGTCATTTGAAGTGAAAAATATTATGTATATTACTGTGCATGGGGCAAAATATGCAGTATATACACTAACAGAGCAGTCAGGAATGTAGTTTGTAAAGATTTCTTATTCCTTTGATACTGTGAAAAGGAAGTCAGTACGTCATGGATGATACGTATGTGACATTCACCTCTCCCAGACTTTCATGCACTCAGGCACATCAGGGTCACCCTGCAGGCTGGCTTTGTGCTGCCAGATCAGAAGAAGTCTGGAGAGCACTGAAAGTGACTGAGGGTGGATGTACATGGGCCAGGATCCTTCAGAGAATGGAGCTACACCCAACTGCTGCAATAATGTGTTCTAAACAAACGCAGAAAGTGTTAGCCAACTTATCCGTCTAAAATAAAATAAACAAGGTCACACAGTATTTTAAGATTCATGACTAGAAGTGGGTCAATCATATTACCCACCTGAAGAGCTGGAGAAGGTAAGTCTGATGTAACCAGAGAATGGTTGAAGTGGTATAACGCGGATGCAAATTCTTCATCAGATGAACCTAGTGAGAAGCCATGTGAGCATTAGTACACTTTATGATCCACAACTTATTACATATTCAAAATAATGAATAATAAATCTAATAAAAATGTAAAGATAATGAAAATATCTCAAACTCACCCTTTACATCTTTGTCCACGTCCTTGATGATGCTGGCTAACGTGGCCATGTGCTGCTCGGTGAGGGACACGCTCAAGTAGTTGCGGATAAAGTTATTCCTGGACTTCAGCATGGATGTAGTGATGAAGTTCAGAATGCTAGAGGCCAGACTTAGGAACTGCAAAGAAGAATACATCGCTGTACGCTGAGTCAAATGTACCAGACTTGACTTGTCTTCTCTTACCACAGGTCAAAAGGACAAGCTAAGTTTAGAACAGGTTTACAGAACTGCTAACTGATTCAAAGAACTGGACGATACCGGTCTTCATTCTGGAAAGACCACACAAAAGGTCCAGGGAATGCTGCTGCACTGCTCACCAAAACCACTTAAGATTACACAGATCAACCTCAACACAGAGCAATTTGTCCTCACCAACTCTGGGTCCTTGCGACTTGCTAGGATATTGCCATTCTCTCCTGCACTTTGCTTGCTGGGGCTCTTGAGCCTTGGGGAGGTTTCCAGAGGAGGGGGTGGAGGGGGTGGTGGGGGAGCCACCTTCTCTTTACTGGGAGAGATGGTCTCCTCAAACCAAAGGCCCAGAATGGGCTCACTGTCATCATCTGTGAACATGCAGAGAGCTAAGTTCATCTCTTTAATTCTCGGAGGTTATTGTATTGCAGGCAAAACAGATCTGCGGTTTCTACAAGCTGTGGGTAAGACTACTTGAGGTCTTTACTGTTGAAAGCAAAATGAAGGCATAGTAAGACACTACAAGGTTGACCTAATGCAGAGTTCTGCTGACCTGAGACACAAGCTGCTCTTGTCCTCTCCTGTCTTCTCTCTGCTGAAATAACGAACACTGTCACTAGCTGTGCAGACTGCCAGGGCGACGCAGTAAAGCAGAGCATGCTTGATGTGCAACAGCACTCTGCAGCAGGAATAAACTGACCTGTCTCTAAGCCCTTAAGTGGCCTGACTTCAGTCCAGCTACAGCTTGAAGACTTCAGGAACTGCATCAAAATATTCCTCACTCGCCTCAGCCCTATCACTAGCTCAGCCAATGAAAGACACAGCCCAGCTTTCAATATTGATAAATAAAGTCTAGGCTAGAGAACTAGGTCACTATTAGATTACTGCAGGTGGTAATAAGCTTTTAAAAAAAATCTAAACAGGAATAGGCCTGTGCCCGTAACGGAGTCTTTTTAACTGCCTATTTATGAGTAACTATAGCAAACAGTTAAACACAGTCTGGGGAGAATGGTAGGGGGTATTTTCCACCCTTTGTTTTACCTTATTTTATTTCTCTAATGAGATTTTACATGCAAAGCAATAATAATTGTGATAACGTCAACAACAATGACAATAACACAATCATACACAGTTTGTGTTCCTGGCTTCTAAGTGTTATATTGCAACTGCTTATGTCAATGTAAAAACAGCTCGATCATTAACTTTTGATTTTTATGACGACAGCCGACAAAGGTTTTGTATTTATAGTGGCAAAACAGGCACATTTTTAATCTTTTCTGGACAGTCCCATAAAGTTCTAAAAGATTCCACAAAGTTCAAGAAACTTCTAGACAATTCTAAAAACTTCTGAACAGTTCTCACAGCTCAAAAATATTCTGCAAGTCCATTTAGCATTAAAAGTGAATCAGGAATGTTTCTGAAAACAGATAAATTTTTAAAATGTCCTTGTCCTGACCACAGAAGCAAAGCATTTGTGGAACAAAGGCCATTTTCTATTTATTTTAGGAATAAGGGATTTGGAAAACATACTTTGCACATAGGAACAAAAATAAAATAGAACTCTTATGTAGTGTAATAATTTCTCTAAAAGACTAAATGTAGTGTCAGCTTTAAGTTGGTCAAAACAGTGCAATCGTAATGAAGAATGGAACTGCAATATGGGAACGTTATTGGCCAAGAGTTTGTGGCCATTAGCTTAACCTAATGTTTTCTTGTCCGAAGCCTTTTTGTCTCATTGGCCCATTTCATGCGATGTATTGGTTTTGCTGTATTAGACATGGTTTCTGCCGGTTTCAACAAGTTAAATTTAAAACTTCTTTAGACCTTTTAAAAGACCCAATTCATAGGGTGATGGCAAGTGTTTGCTGGCTTTATTGCAGCTTTATGTTTTTCTGGCTTTCTGACTTGAATGCTTTTATACCAAAAGTTGCAAAAGAGTATTCTCAAGGTGCGGCAGGCTTCAAATTATGTTAAACATGCTTCGAACACGATTATTAATGTGCGAAAAACCAGATCGTGTCAAAATTGCACTTCCAGAAATTTAGATGAAAATAAGATTAACAAATAATGAACTTTTCGCTTCTAAAAGCAACTATTATTGTAAGAGATGAGATGCTATATTAGCACACGTGACTGAGCTGCATTTTGATTATGATAGTTTTGTTTTTAACTTTGTTACAGCAAATCCAGCTAGTGTTTGATTTTTAATTATGTTTGTATGGAAACATTATTGTTAAAAAATTTTAAACTACTAATAAAATTATTACCATCACAGGGTGCTGTTATCAGAGTAACTCGTTAAACTCTCAGCTGGGCACAGGCCTACATAGGTTTAGTCGATGAAAAATGTTCCAGCAACCATGTGCCTGGTTTCTGTTCGTAATTCAAAGGAACTGACTAACTTGGCTAGACCTCACTTCAAAGCCTGATTCAGGGAGAACTCTGCTGCATTCGTTACCTTGACTACTATCCTCCTCCGTGCTGCTAAAGTCATCTTCATAGTATGTGTTTGAGTCAGTGGAGGCACTGGCGTCACTGCTCACTGAGCCTTTCCTCTGCCTCTGCAGCACACAGGCCTGAAAGAAGAACCAGAGAAACCACATGTATACTCAGACAAAGCAAAGGGGTTCCTCTTGGTGAGTATTAAATAGCTGCTCAGGCTCATACCTTCTTGTAGGATGTGGAGAGCAGCGTAAAGAGCAGGTTGGTGAGAGGCACAGAGTCGATCAGTCTCTGCACTCTCTGGATTGATGTGCTTTGGGCCATGATGTTTAACTCTGCAGGTGGCCCATCACTTGCCCAGCCCTGAGAGAGACAAACCTATATTGAGCCACTTTTCCATATAAGTAAATTATAATCAAAAAGGGGGAAAACAACAAAGCTTAGCACGACCTTACCCTGTGCAGTGCTTCCACTTGTAGGTCCTGGAACAGCGAGGTGAGCAGCTTGATCGAGTGATTTGCCAGAATGACTGACAAAACCCCAAAGCCTTGGTGTCTTCAGGGTTAAGAAACAACAGGACGGAGGTGTCACACTGACTGTACAAAACACACAGAAAATATATCCACAAAAATGTAAGAAAAGTGTTCTACCCTTTCCCGGGGCCCAGTTTAGGGGATCCTGCCCCATCTTTGGTGCGAGATGCAATGTCCCTAACTCGAAGCGCCGCTAGAGGATCTTTCTCCTTCCCCTTATCTGCCAATGCTGTGGGGCTCAGATTTAATATCAAATAGAGGCTGTTCAGTAAGCACCAGGCACCCAGGAGCTGGAAGTTCTGATAATGCTGCAGAAAGAAGACAAGCATAATGTTAGAAAAATGCAGTGCATCCAGTTTGGCTTT
Organism: Arnoldichthys spilopterus; assembly: GCA_037974385.1. Classification (NCBI taxonomy): domain Eukaryota; kingdom Metazoa; phylum Chordata; class Actinopteri; order Characiformes; family Lepidarchidae; genus Arnoldichthys; species Arnoldichthys spilopterus. The sequence continues at coordinate 25,446,688 of JBBPDA010000132.1, read as the reverse complement.
AGCAGTGTTAGAAATGACAGATCTGCATTCATTTCTCATTTACCTCCCCTCCAGCTCTGCGAGAGTTACTGATGGCCTGTCCGATCATGTCATATATCTCCAGCTGTTTTAACAAGAGCAAAAGAAAGCACAATTTAATGAGAGCACAATTTTATCAGAAAGCCCTCGAATAAACAGATGAATGAAGGACTCCAAAAACTTCACGCACGCATTTCTGCACGATAGTAGCAGCATCATTCTCATAATCTTCCTCTTTTGAGCCCGTGGAGGCAGTGCGGAGCTGCAGTCCACTACCCACTTGAAGAATAGCCATGCATGTTGCCACACTCACACCTGCCGAGGAACAGATGTTATTCTAAATTTTCAAATCCAACACTACACTTTCTGTTTAGGACAGAACTATTAGTTACTCAACCTGCATAGAGGCAGCTCAAAGCTAGTACGGTCACATCAAGGAGTCTTCCAGGAGTTAAAGGCTCCAGCACAGGAAGGGAGAGGGTATCCAAGGCCATAGTCACATCAATCACAAGGGAGTGGAATCTGCCAGACAAACAGACAAGCAGAAGATGCCAGAAGATTCAGTATAACTGATACAGAACCAAGTTTAGCTAGGATGTATTAAAGAGAATATAAGACATCTCACCCATTTCGGACAGCCGTGGCATCTGCCACAGTGGCCGGCATGATGAAGAAAGAGTTTGCTGATACAGCATCCTGAAAGCGGTTGATGTAGCGCAAGAAGTAGGGCAGATTGAGGCACACGCGCAGCAACTTCTCCGAGCCCCCTGTGACAGAAAAGATCAATAGAATGTTTAAGGGCATCAAGTCAAAGCCTCAGGACTAAATGCTAATAAATAATATTCAGTAGGAAAAACACACCCAATTCTTGTAAACTTGACACATTTTGTGAGATGAAGGCATTCTTCATTTTGGCCTGTGCTGCCTGATCGGTTGTTGTTGGGTCATCACATTCCCCCTCAGCCTACAGTGTAAAAAAAATGACACTGAATATAAGAGGAACTTCACATTCAGTCCACGTGTGTATGCAAAGACCTTTTAACTCACAAACCTGCATATGTGCAGAGGGTGAAGCTAACACCGAAATGTCAGGGTTAAACACTGATGTCAGCTGATTGAAGAAATTCATTTGCACTTCTTTGTGTCGTAGCTCAGGGTTGACTGGTGACAGTAGGTCCTTCTGATCCTCCACTGGATAATAACATAAGGAAACAGGGGGAACACAATATGAGCATGATCTCAGAGAACACAATCTAATGTCCAGAAAACCCCAGCTATGAAAGCGCCCATCTGGAAACGAGAGTGCAAATCCTGTGTGACAGAGGCAAGTGAACAAAGCTCTCTTTCTGCCAGCCTGACACTCAGAAAGGAGGGGGGGGGGTGTTAATAGACTCCGATGAGACAAGACATTGTCTAGACATCTGTGCTGTAGAGTATGCTGCTCGCAAGACTCTAATAAATAAAAATATTGGTTTTGGTATAAACTTAAATGAAAAGGTTAAACTGGACAAAGCTTTGGACTAAACTCCATAGTAGAAGACAAATTAACCACCTAAGTAAGGACAGACTCAACAGCAAAAGATATTGAAGATTTTTTATGTTAAACAAAATTCTGACATAACGCAGTTAAAAACATTATTTACTTTATATTGGACAATCACAAAATACCAAATGAGTCACACAACACTGGCCTTAAGCTTATTTCCAGATTCAAAAGGCCCAAGCCTTAAGTTCCTACCAATACGGCATCTCCTGGAACCATAAAATACTGCTTTGGAATAATCACTCATCAAAAACATACATATCAAAAGATTTTTTTCATGCAAATCAGGAGCATGAATAAATGAGCAGAGCGCTCCAATAAATGAATGGCTACATACCACTGATGATAAAGTGTAAAATGCACCTGTTTGAAAAATAGTTAACCTTAAACTGAATGTTCGGAATTTCATTTACTGAATCAATAGTGAGAATGACATGCCATAGACTCAAATTCCAAATAGTGTGTTTCAAGGAGTATAATTCAGAACAATACAGGGGTTTGCTAATGTTTTTTTAGTGTGGCTTTATGTTAATGACTTTCCATGCAACTGTTATTTCCTTTATAAATCCTTTAACTAAGGGTTTTATTGGTTTCAACCAAACACTGTTCACAAGGCAGATCCTGAACTCGCATCAGGTGAAAAATAATCCCCCAGTGCAGGTTAGGTTTAGAAAACTGGATTTAAAACAACTCTTAAACAAGTCAAAAGCAGCTTTCTGGAGGAGTTGGACCACTCCAGTTCTTTTTGGGAAAATATGACTTTTTTTAGCGACATAGTAGTACTAGGGACAGCACTGCTTTTAGATTTATAAATACTAGTTTAGAACATATTTACGTTGTGTTATACAGGACATCTTAAAAAATAAGCCCCTCTGCTTGTCCACAAGTTTCAGGAATGCTCCTGTTTAAGTTAAAACTTCTTCATTAAAAAATCACTTGATATCACTACACGCTATCCTAAATAAAATCTGCCAGTAAACTGAAGTCTTTGCGGGAGTCAAAAGACCCCAAAAACACCAAATCACCAACCTTACTTAATTAAAAAAAGAAATGAAAAAAAAGAAATACATATTTAAAAAAAAAAACAAAAAAAAAACTAACTTTCACAAATCAATCCTGCTACATTACTTCACTTTACATGACTGGACCGCTTTTAAATTCCATGCTTTGTGGTGTTGTATAGGAATGCCCAGAACATTAAAAGCTTATATACTATTCTTTTATGTACACAAGCATGACTCTTCCATCTCCAAACATAAAACACCATATTACACTTGGTGAAAAAACAAATACCTGGTCATATTAACTCAGCCCTCAGGCTACACTGCAAGTCATCTCATCCAACTCTAAAATGAGACTTTGTCCTTCTGTTTCAATCAATCGTCAAAAAAGCCAAAGCGAACCATGCACACAAAACACATCAGCAAAGATCTTTTCAAACGGTGCAAAGTCGAAAGACAAAGTGATAGGATGCAAACACGATTCTCACCATCAGAGAGGGTTTTGACAGTCTGTGGAAGTTTAGCTGACTTCATCATTGCAGTGAAGGTAATGATCTCTGTTCGATCTAGTCGACTGCAACCAGTGCAAAGGCCTTTTATTAAGAGAATCAGGTGTTTCTAAAACATGGACAGAGAATCAACAGTTGTTAAAGAGGCAAGGCTCAAGTGACAAACCAAAACAATTTTACAATAAAGTAGGACAGCTGTACTGACTCCACAGCTCACCTGTGAAACTGCACATGCTTCATCTGGATTCTCGAGCCGCAGCAAAGAAAATTCAATCAATACTTTACATGCTGCAGCTACTGACAGCAACTGATTTCTGGGGACTAGTGACGAGGGGGAAAAAAATTGGGAAAAAAAAAAAGTAAGTTCATCTTTACTTGACATTTCCATCAGCTTTCAAGTAGTTTTAGCAAAGCATATTAAAACAGCCTATTAGCAGCAAGGTACTTCATAGTAGTACAGAGTTCTAAATAAGGCAATGACTAAGAAGTTCCCCTTCCAAAAAAACATTAAGTCAATTCACATACTTTGTCCACATACTGTGGTGATGTAATGTGCAGAGAGCGCCACAAAAGATGAGTAGAACGGCTCATATTGTTTATCGTGATGAAGTATCTCAGATTCACTGCAAAAGAAAAATTTATATTAGTGTCTTTGTAATAAAGTAAATAAGTAGTAAAAAAAAAAAACTTAAAAAAAGAGCTACTGGAATGTTTTCCATGCAACATACATACATACATACATACATACATACATACATATATATATATATATATATATATACACACACACACACACACGGCAGTGGTTAGGACCTTGCCCTTGTAAACAGAACCACTGAGGTACTCTTCAGCAAGGTACCATCCCACTATACTGCTCCCTGTACATTTCTCATAGCTGCCCCCTGCTTCAGGTCTGCACATGTGATGAATTAAATGCAGGTCACATTTCGTTTTGGTGCACTTTGTGTGATTAAGTGTGTTCACAATGACAAACAAGTCACTTTCACTTAAATTGTAAATAATAGCAGACCTCCTCCACCCAAATCACATTAAAGTGGACTTTATTCACAATTAAGTGAAACTGACTTGTCACAAAATGTATCACAATTAAATCTGACCTTCATTTAACTCAACACCCATGGAGCAGCTGGATGGTACCTTGCTCAAGGGTACTTCAGTGGGACCCGGGTCGGGACTTCGACCTGTGACCTTCTTTTACAAAACCAAGGACCTAACCACTAAACACACCACAAAAACTTATATATAAAAAGTTTAAATGCTGATAAAATAGGAACACGGTAAAGGTAAAACATTTATAAACACTTTTTTTAAATCAATAAAATTGGGAACGGGGGTTCATTAAATTTACTACTGACTGGACAGTGAGCACAAAGAAGAAAGGAAAACTGAGTTTGGTTAGGCTTCAAAGGTCACTGTAATGCAAGTACAGTAACCAGACATTGGCTAGTGTTTATGTACCTAATTCAGTGCCTGTAACACTCCAATACCTACACAATTGACTGATTAATCCATTCGAAATTACTCTGCTATAAACAGTAGTGAAAAAAGTGATGAAGGCATTCAAAATTATAATACACCGGCACATATACTGCAGTTCATTTTCACTTTTGGTTTCATACTACCAACAACCTACAAGC
>JBBPDA010000132.1:25428864-25440835 GCA_037974385.1 Arnoldichthys spilopterus | reverse complement strand
CATTTTAGTGCTGCTGGCTTATAATAAACTGGAAATAACCCACGATCGGTATCATTTCATATTTAAATGTTGAAGTGTATGATTTCCTAATTAAACCGTGATCAAGCAGGAAACCACAAAACCAGCATAACGTTTCTCTAAACCCTGTAGTGTGCAGAAGTCGTACGGCAACATCTAAATTACATGTGACTAATGTGGAGCTCTCAGCTCAGGCTGCGGAGCTTCTAACGTCGTCGGGTATGTGAGCGCTTTGCCCCACCAACAGACACCAGAAGGCTAAACTTACACTGACAGCAGTGTGGACTGCTCGATCTAGACTTACGGGTATTCTGGTAGACGGACCATATTATAGGCTACATATCTAGTCATGCACGTACGATTTATATTCTGTTTAAAATAAACCCTGCTTTAGGTTCTAACTGGCGATAGCTTGCTAGCCATTATGTTGATCTGGGTCGCTAGCGCTAAACGGTAGTTGGCAAGATTAAACTAGCTACCGATCTAGCTGTAAACTTAGTCAGCGAGAACTTTAGCTCCGTTAGCTTCGACTAAAAGCATGTCGTTGAGTGGAATTAGGGCGAGCTGGAAAACTGTTCGCAAGGTCTTAACTTTTCACTTGCTTGTCAGCTATTCCTGACGTTAGCCAGCTAGCTCGTCAGAATGGCTGTGTTTAGCTCGAGCTAGCTAACCGTTAGCTAGCAGAAGGGGAAAGCTAACTAGCCAGGTAGCATCTCAGCGGCTGTGTGGGTGACATGGGTGGTAACCAGCAAACTGCCAAAACAGATGGTGGTTTTGTGCTATGTTCACGAACTAAGCTGAGCACTGACGAGGTTTCCCCGCGCGAACCTGTATGAAGTAGCAGGAAGGTCGCCTGCCACATTTAAATGGGGTGGAAACAGCCGCACGCCTCTTGTTCGGCCTGATGATGAAGCAGAATCGTACATAAGCCGAATGCTAGTGCTGCTAATACGCTGCATAGTATGAGTTAGCGTTTAGCACAGCGCTGTTGTTGCTAAAGCTAGCGCAAGCCGAGCCAGGATGCCCCGATTCGTTTTTGAGACGGCACGCATAAAATACACACACGGACCCTGGCCTGACCTGTTTATGATGGATCCTATAAGCTGAGGTAGCTCCTTCATTTCGAAAGCCGTGTAAGACGCCGATAAGAGCGGCCGCACGGCTGCGGTCCACTCAGGTTCTCCATCTCCTCCACTCGACGCCATCTTGCGATTCACTATTAGTCTAGCGGAGGAAATGAGGTTCATCATCAGACGCAGAACAACAGGACGTGACGCCACAGGTAAATATTTTTGTACAATTAAGAGCAGTATCTTATTGTAGTCCTTTTATATATTTATAATTATATATTACATATATAATGATCCACTAAGTCCCATTTGGGAGCTTGAACGTTTTATTCTCGGTCGCTTCATCCAATCAATTACAGCAACACAAAGGGTAGTGTATTCTGGATGTAATTTTTATTAATGATCATCCTCAGAGAAGTTCTTCAACTTGGCATCTGTAAATTACATAGACAATAAAATAAAAAATAAATTAACAAAAAAGAAACTAAATGCACTGGAGTCATTAAGACCCCAACACAGCATGTTTGTTTCCCCACATAAAGTCTTGACTGAAAATGGAAGAAACGAGAGCAGGCTGGGTAGGGGAATGGTGGATGTCCTGAATTTATCCTTCTACAGCAGGGGTGTCAAACTCAGCACAGTTTGGTGATTTCCCTGCTCAAACACACCTGATGTAACTTACCTGTTAAGTGCCAGGTTTAGTGAGTGTGTCTAAGGAGGGAAAGTACTAAGTAGTGCTGGACACCGGCCCTCCAGGACTAGAGTTTGACACCCCTGTTCTAGAACAACAAAACAAAAAAAATACAATTGCAAGTGCAGAACATGCTTGTGAAAATATAGAGACACTGTATAGTAGTTTCCAATCCAGTGCATCTGACATAAAAGTAATCAGTGAAAAAACCACATCTGTCTTGAAGTCCACCTGCATTGCACTGGTCTGTTCTGCTCATATACACCCATGTTAAATCTTGCAGGAATTAATAGCTAGTTTAAATTAACTCAAGTGCAGGAAAGATAAGAAATTGTACAGTGCAGATAGAATATGGGACCCAAACCAGTGTTTTCCAACTCTAGGCCTGGAGCCCATATGCAATTTTACGATTTTCCCTCTTTCAACACACATGGTTTAAAAAAGAAGGGCTTAAAATTCCATAGTGACTTGTATATTAACACTTTAAGGTGCAGTTGGATCTCCAGGACCAGATGTGGGTAGAGCCAGTCTAAGACACAATGCGCTTGTACTAAGTTAAAAGGAGTGACATGGCCCATAACCCTAACCAAAAAAGGACACATCTGACTAAATGCCTCACAAGTTTCTTCCAAACACTAAGCATTCAAGTATATAACCCCCACCCCACCACCATGTACTCCATTCATATGATCTGAACCTTCTTACTTTATTATTTACTCTAGAATCACTGATCATTTTACTTTTTTATACAATAGGTTGGACAGACCCCTGTGTCTGTAAAACTTATCTACTTTATTGTATTCAGTTTCTATTCTAAAGACTCAGTTCCAGTTGGTGCACAGTGCAAAGATGCACAATCACAAAAAATTATCCTGTTTGACTATGTTGCATTAAAGTTACACAAATCAGAGTCTACATTTAAAGTGGCAATTAATATTGGTTAAAGTATAATTAATTTAATGTTTAATGACCAGTCTTAACACAGTCCACACAAAACACATTCTATTAACTAGCAAAACAAAATTAGTTCTGGTGGAAATGGTGGAAATTCTCCATTCTGTGCATCACTTGCTGATACATTTACTCAACATGAAACTTCAATTTCTGTGGCAATTTGAATAATCCTAGGGCATTAATTCCAAAAAACACAGACAGTGGACCTAAAAAATCACCATTAACCTGCCTCAAAAGCCCAAATAAATACATTTAGGAATCAACTGCTTAATGGTGTAGGGAAACGTCTTTTAGAAAAATAAAACAAAAACAAACAACACACATATACATACACCACATTGCCACCAGCTTGCACAGTTGGCTACAGATACGTCCAAAACTTCCATGATGCTCATTGTATGATCTTGCTTTCTGACATGGGCATCACCTGATCTTCTACCATCAATGTGGCAAGCACATGGCAGAAAGGGGCAGAATGTAGTTGTCAGGCCGGAGATTTGCACTTTACCGCCATGCACGATTAAGTAGTTTTACTTCAGCTAATCGCTTGCTGATCATAGTAGCGAAGAACAGGCCAAGCAGTACACTGCTAATCAGTACATAGTCATAATCATCCTTAAGGACATCAAATTGTTTGGAAGGGTACACTCTGGTCTGATAGATGTCAAGGCCATATGCAACCACCTAGGGAAGGAAAAGGAACAGTATATTTTAGCTTTGCAGTGTAAAGAAGGACAGAAATTGCACATAAATAGAAAATGAGTTTAGCACACACACAATTTAATAAAGCAGTAATGAAATGCCATTTTCCACGAATGCAGTAACAAAGACAGATCCTCTCTGATAAAAAAAAAAAAAATTCATTACAATGAAAACATTGGGATAATCGAGATACTTGCCAGGCATGTAGACTCCAGACCTGAGGGGGCAGTATATATACCCCTGACCCTTGATATAGTTTGGTTGTAGTTAATGAACCACTCAGTTCGAATTGGCATTTCAGGAGAGTATGGTATTAGATTTTCCTCCCTAAAAAAAAGGCATCCATTTACAATAATGTTCAAATAAAAGCTATATAGACACAGGACACTATCTGTAGGCCAAGTGCTCACCGGCTTTGTTCCGAGACCACTTCTGGTCTCCGTGGGTCCAGAAACATCTTCGGTAAAGACATGATGGCTCCCGATGGGAGGCCCACTGAATTGACAAAAACAAAAATGTCACCAAAATCTGAAAGTTATAACATCACTTGAGATATTTCAAACAAGTTCTGAACTGCACAGAACTGACCGAGTAGATGCCGGCTCGTGATGCCCTTCTCAGTGAGTGTGGCCTCCAGAGTGCTTATAGGAGAGGGGAATATATAGGATTGCTGCAGCACCTGAGGTGGGTTAGGCCTGTCCAGAGAGCTGAACACTGTGCTGTTATACAGCTCCATACCCTCAAAAAGCTCAAGCACAGAGAACTCATTTCGTCTAGACTTTGTGTTCCAGTACACATACTAGAGGGGGAAAAACACAAGCATTTTTTAATATTGGTGAGATCTTTGCAAATCAAAATCATTCAACCGAATGAAATGACCAGAACTTACAATACTGGTATACTAACCGATCATAAATAGTAAATAACCCCAGGGCTGAACATACAGCTGTAGGCTTTGCAGTGAAAATGTTTAAAAACAAAGAACTTAACTGAAAGAAGCTGCCATTCTACTCACCACCACCCAGTTCTCAGAGTGAACAAAGTGAACCGGTCCTCTGGCCTTCCTCTGTACTGCCTCATGAACAATACGGCCAGTCACGCCATCAATAAGGAACATTCCCACAAAGCTGCGCTCCTGATGGCTGTCTGTGCTTTCGGTTACCACTGCCAGGAGATTGGGGTTCAGGTACTAGATGTAAAAGATAATGAAAAGTATAGTAGGTCATGACAAAATCTACCAATATTTTCAACAAACAAAATTATGTCAAAATAGATTTGCCAGGGTAATGTCAAGGGTTTACTCAGGTTAGAGAAGATTAAAGTTATTTTTCTGCAATTGCTGTAGAAGTTGTTGTTGTTGTGCTGAACAGTACCTTATACAGAACACTGCGGTCCCCCATGACTCGACCCTGCGAGTGGACATGCTCATTGGCCCGCTTGCCTTTTACTCCTACTATCCTCTGAACTTCAGCGGGGATGACCACCTCCCAGATCAACTCAGTGGACAAATCCTTGCGTAGGCGGAAACCAGACAGTCTGCCCTGGCTGGAATCTACCAGGTAGAAGAAAATGGAGGACGCCATCTCTTGCAGCTGCTGCAGGACATTCTTAGTAGATGGGAATGCTGTTACCTGAAGGACAGACAAATAGATTGACAAATATTAAATGAGCCATTACATTTTTTGGTCACCCTAATCACCAAATGCAGAGAGACTAACCTTGTACTGATCATCTATCAGCAGAAGGACTTTAGCATAGTCCTGATCCATGAGAGGTAACAACAAGGATTGAAGGACAGGTCTGGGCAAAGCTGGGACACTGATGTGGCTCTTCTTGCCAAAAATAGGATTGAAGACATAGAGGCTTCCAAGGCCCGATTCCTACAGACACAAATACGGTTTCATAAAGGAGTTTAAATAAAGAAACTTCTCTACACATTTGACATTTAATTTATTTAATAGAATCTGTTAAATGTTACCAGGTTATTGAAAATATGATTTTGCAAGTGCAGAACACAGAGCAGAGAGGGAGGTGTCAGAACATGTAAAACTCCTCATGTGCATGCGATGTGGATTTTCTTCTAAACTCTTGCAAACAAGTTATAACACAAGTCCTCTGTGGGTGCACACCACACCTTCAAATAAACTCACTGCTGTATGATGATGAAAGCAAAACAGGAGAAGGGGAAATACTTATGCAAAAGTTTGAACACCCTAGTCAAATTATGTCTTGTTGATTTCTGTAAAAACAAATACAACACACTCTTCACAGCAAACAAACTGCCATTGTCTGCATACCTAAGTGCACAATATATATTAATTTGATGTGTTTAACATATTGGAATAAATTAAAATAGAAAATGTATCTTAACATTTTAACACAAAACGTGTTTAATTTTTCTCCCAACATTTTAAACTGAATAAACAAACAATAACTGTGCATTAAAATGTATATTTTCGTAAAAACGTCTATTCTCCACTGAGGATATGAACTTATTTTCAGTAGGAAGACACTAATGACCGCTACAGAAGCCACTGAAACCAACAGTTGGGGCAAAATCTGTGACGAGATGTAAGAGCTTACTAGCTTTTGGAGCCCATCCTTAAATAGGGGTGAGTAAAATATATTAGATATGAGGGTGGAATTTTTCAAGCATGCTCTAGCACCAAATTTCAATTACTGCATGACACTAAATCTACTGGAAACAAAAAAAGTTTAGAAACTAACCATATAAGAACAGACTAAACAGTCCTACCTTATCCTTAATGAGTAGAGTGCATTGAGGTGGATGAGGAAAATGGGCAGTAGTCCTCTGCACCATCAGTTTGAAGACTGAATTGGGGTGGATGTTCTCTAGGTACTGCTTCCACAAGATGGTTCCAGACTTACTATCAATGCCAAAGAGCTGAGGGGAAAAATATTTTAGAGCATTACAGAAAAAAATCCTCAGTTATTTGTATTTTAAACAAAACCAAAAGGATTTTTTTAAATTGACACATTCATCAAAGAACATTATGTTAAGTAGGTCAATTATCATTATGCTGTTCTCACTCAAGAGCACAGGATCGGTTTCCCAAAACCATCTTAACACAAAGATGATTCCTTAAATAGTAGACGGACCATCAAACTAAACACACACTCTACCAGTTAAGATTAACACTGGTCTTAACACAGAAACATGAGAAACTGGGCCCAGAACTGTAGAGTTGAACAAAACCATTTCAAAACAAGTGTCAGGTAAACATGAAACTTGAAGCTAATAGTTGTACCTTCCCTGAGGCAGTCACCATCACCATCATCTTCTGCAGGTTGAACTCATCCCGAGATAAAGTCTCAATGGTGACCTCGTTCTTAACATGACTGCGGGGCTTACGGGCATCATAAAAAAGTTTCCACAGGTGACTTATCCAGGCCTGCAGGAGGATGAGCTGTGATGAGAGCCGCTTCAAAACCATGGGTAACAGTCCATCTGTAAAGGTCACAATAACAGAGTTTAGAAAACAAATCGCATGTTGACCTCCAAATTCTTTCAGTTTGTCCCTGGTGTTTTAAATACTGCACAATCACAGCCTTCTGGATAAGCAATGATGCCACACAGCATACAATCACAAAACAGCTCTATTTTTATTTAATATCAGCAAACAAAGTATTTATCTTTACGCCAAATGAACTGCACACAGAGGCGAATGCTATAAAATTACCTTGAATAGCTGGATCCAAATGCAGCAAAAAGTATAAGCAAAAGGAAAGAAAATAAATACAGAGATAGTACACGAAAAGGAAACGACTTTTGGGACAGTTTGACGATTACTGCATTAGTAAGCATAAGCAGAATTAGTAAGCAACAACATTATCATCATAAACATACTGTAAAAAATTATTCCAGGCATACCAAAAAAAAAGAACATATAGAAATTCAGCAAGCGTTAAAACTTTTTTAATCTTCTCTTAGATGGTTAAGTGAAACAAAAACAGCACAGTTATATTGTAACATGCCACAACGTAAGAAAACTGAAAAAATGGAAATTGCATAAACATGTGACTCAGACAACTGCACATTACCAGCTTTCTTTCCAAACTCTCCCTCCAGTTCTGCTTGTGTTCCTGTGAGTGGTAAGTCCACCATCTCCATTGTGACTACATCAGCTAAGGCCTCTTCCCTAGTCCACACTACCCTGCCTGTAGAATGACCATTTAGAATTATTATTATTATTATTAAGTTTATGTTTAAATATTTGTTTCACTTAGAGAATAGCATTAATTCGAAATAAAACACACATAGAAAAATACATTATTTCACTAATATATACAGCTTCATGTTCACATACCAGGCTGCTGTAAGAAGTTGAGGACAAGGTCTTCAGTTTGCACCAAGACCCTGTAGCCCACCGAATCATCTTTTTTCAGAAATGCGTGGACATACAACTGAGGGGACAAACAAAAGGAGCTTAGCTCATAAGGCACTTAGTAACAAGAGGTGTAACAATTCACAAACTGCATTTTCAAAATACTTTCTTTAAAGTCAAAATAAGGAGAGGCTGAAATAAAAAAAATATCAACTTTTACCCTATTATTAGAATATTAATTATTATAAAGCAGTATTTTTAACAAATGTTTTATAGTGTTCTAGTTTAATGTTCTAGCCAAAAGCAAATATGTTTTGCACATACTAAACAACATAATACGCTATTATGCAATTTGCTATATTGTTATATCCCCACTAGCAACAATTACCCTAGTTGGCTTTCCTCCATTAGGATCCATGTAATAAATGATGGTGGTATCAAGAAGCCGCCGACCTGTATCAGCACTGAACAGGTTGATAGTGGACGCCTTAAAGATAATGCACAAAAAAATTTGTTATAATGTACATCACTAATAACATTAAATAGAATAAAAGTTATCAAAAGTCAATGGTCTTGGGTCTATACTCACAGTCTCATTTTTTGGTGACAAAACTGCAGCTACTGTCTTCTCTCCAGTTGTTGCAAAAGAGACCAGATACGACTGAGGGAAAACATGAAGAATAAAGACAGCTCTTAAAAAGCAAGAAAGCAAAGTCCTATCCAACTATTCTCTTTTCCTCTAAGCCTATGACTAAAATTTGTTCAGCGTACTGGGTTGAAGTCTCTGAGAGGGGAAACCAGCCCATCTTTTAGCTGTAGTAGGATGTGGTGATCTGGACCAAGCTGCAGAAAGAATTCAGAAAGTGGAGGACGGGCAGGATGGGGCTGAGTGGAGATCAGAACTGGCTGAAACCCAACAGCCATCTCTAGACCCAGAGTCTGGAAAGAGAAAGTTCATTTAGAAATCTGCACATGCACATAATGCAAAAATATAAGGTAAACATGACATCTTTGGCAAATGAGGAGAGGTGGTCACTTGAAATAAGATTGGAGTCATTTTTGTCTGCTCCTCAGACTGCAGTGGCAAGGTGTACAGGGACTGTGTGGTCAAGTCAGCGCATAAAAGGACTCCAGGACCAACCACCACACAGTTGGACTGTAAGCTAGACATCCATGGTGCAGCAACAGATTTCTTAAAACAAAACAAGAAAGAAATGAGATCTTACACCAAGATTCTGATATTTATAGTATTATTTCAATGCGCAAAATAACCACAGATGCAATTAATCCACTTTTAATTCAAGTCAAATCATTATAAGGCATTAAAAATAAACATATTACACATAAACTGCAATATTTTTAACACTGAAGTAATTTTCCACCTGTTTCATGATTTCTCCATCTTCAATGCTGTATTCAACAATAACAATATGGGAGTTGGGGACCACACCCAGAACGAAGACCTGTCCATTGCCTCCAGAATAAACCATCTGATATTGAACAATGTCACTGCAGGGTGCAAAGCAAAAGAAAATTGAACATCATGGCAATGCTAATTCTGAACACAACATTCACAAACAAAAGCAAAATTCTCCCAAACAGAAATGGACAAAAATCTAATTGTAGAGTAATACACTTTACCTTTCTGGGAGATTTTCCACCCATTTTTGATGGCCATTAGAAAGGTAATGAAGGGAAATGACGGACTTCTTAAGCACTGCAACATACTTCACAAGGTCTTGCAGTCCAATAAAAGCAGCAGACTGAAAACTAAAGGGAAATACAATGTCAAATATTAAATGCCTAGTTTTGGAAAAAATATTATTATGCTCTAAAAAGTGACAGACAACCTTCCAGTATCCAGCACGGTCTCCCAATTCAAGCCACCAACAGTAGTTTCCCAGGAACGAAGAAGCCGTCCATTCCCAACAACAACAAGAGCATCTAGTGAACATTAAAGACAGTAGTTTCACAGTCCATTCTCAGCATATCAGACGTCATCAAAATAACAAAACATACATTCACTATCACCTTGACCGTGCATCAGAAGTGTATCAATATGTCCCTCTGGTCCGGTCTTGTCCACATGTCTCCAGACTACAAGAATCAGAAACATAATCTCATCATGACATCATACAAAGACTGCTCATTGTCATCACCATATTATTTTTGCAGAAATATCTATCTGTAAGTATCAAGCAACAAACGTGCACATTTCTATACAATAGTGGAAAATGCAAATCATATTTCAGTCCATCTTTGATTAAATGGTGGATTTCTCAGATGTCAGAATACTTACAAAGCTCCCCAGTTCTGGAGTTGAGGGAGGCAAAAATGTTCTTCTCAGTTGCTACCAGGAGCTTTTTAGATGCTTGGGAATGAGTATCAAAGAGCGCAAATCTCACCTCACCAATAAATTGTTGTCTCCTGCAAGAAGATCACGATCTTAATAGAGACACAATTTTTCAAATTCACTCTGCAAATCGGATGTAATTAGTAAAATGTGCTATTGTCTGTTTTCATTTACCATTGAGAAATGAACAATTAAGCTGTCATTTGTTTACTATTACTGGTAAACGCTATATACTGTATATAGTGTCTAACTAAAGAAATCCATAATTTTGTAAGACAAAAATGGAAAAATCTTGCCTACATAAAAAACTTTATAGAATGTAATAAACACAAACCATTACTGAATTCAATCTGTGCCTTTGTTTGAAAGACAAGAGTTTTATTTATGTAAGTATTGTAGTACAAAGGCAAAAGTCTTCTCAACAACAGGAATAAGAATCTAGCTTGCAGTATATATGTTCTTACAGAAAACCATCTACTGATAAGTAGATTTCAAAGTACCTGCATTCATTTAGAATCACACATATTGGATTTCAGGTTACATTTGTAAATAGAAAAAATTTAAAATCTCTTTAATGTGTTTATCTGTGATGTTACAGAATTCCTTCAAAGGAAAACATAATTCAAAATATTATATATATATATATATATATATATATATATATATACACATACACACACACACACATACTGAAATCTATTGAGTCAGCAGTTCTGTTCTCCCCATTGTCCCGTTAAAAAAAAGCCTTGCATCTTTATGTTGTATTAATCTTTATCTGTATTACTTGTTCATCCCTGTTTTACTTTGAGTTATCTTGCTGTGTTTACAGTCTCTTACTTTGACCTGTACACGTCACTGCAAATATATAATATATGCTGTCAGTGTACTAATGCTGATGTAAAACCGTGAAGAGCTGAATTGACATTAAGCAGGTGACTGCGTTAATATCGGTCCATATCAGCAGGTTATTCAACTGCAGAATTGCCAAAGCGATTAGAAGCAATTGAAACAACGACCAAAGTGTAGAGCAACAAAATCTTCATTCATTCATCAAGTCATTTAGGTCTGGGTGTCATTAGCCAGCTACATGTTAGCTGTTAGCATGTCATTAGCGCAGGCAGCTTGAACAGTATCCGACATAATACGTTCATTGTCAAGAATGCCATAACTATGTATTGCTCACATGTACGTACCAATCAAATTTCCCCACTTGATCTTCAAATACAGCCACACTAAAACCTAAAACACACAAAAAGAAAGAAAACCTGGCTAACAAACCAGCCATTGCTGCAGATGCTTGGCTCCCACAATTCTCCACGGTTTAGGACCCATCGCTTCGATAGTCACCAGCGACTCGTTATTACAAAAAATAGTACAGGCGAAGATATTTTATCAAATTTTATTTTGTTTGTACATGCTGTAGTTTTAGATCACACCAAACAGTCAAATAGCTACAGCGCGTACATTATACATCACACTGTATGATCACACTTAGACTCATTACAAACAGGCAGGTCTGGGGACTGCCTTCTGTTTTACCTATCAGAGCAGTGTTTCCCACCTCTAGCCCTGAACAACACGGGTTTGTGTCTTTCTGCATGTGCCTGTACTGGAGGTGGGGAACACTGGTCTGATATCCAAGCAAGAGACAATTTTTTAAATGGCAAACGTAACAAATTATGTTATCCCTGAAGCATCTCGGGGTGTTTTGGTGTCCAGAGAAAGCATTAGAAAAGGCATGTGGGGCGTGAGATCAGTCAGTGAGTGGGCAGCCCTGATAAATCCTGGAATCTAATTTTAATAATTTTGTGTTAATATTTGTAATAATATGCCAACA
>JBBPDA010000132.1:25404803-25422616 GCA_037974385.1 Arnoldichthys spilopterus | reverse complement strand
TGTCTTTAACAGACTGACTGAACAAGCTAGATGTCTATATCTCTCTAATAACAGAGGCCTATATGTCTTTAACAGACAGATTAAACAAGCTAGAGGTCTTGATTCCTACTAACAGAGGCCTGTATGTCTGCAGTAAACATATGTGTAGGCTCAACAATCAGCTGTTCTAGAGTTCAGTATATGTCTTCAATACAGATGTTCAGACTGAACAGTAAGATACATTATAGAGTTCAGTATGTCTCTAATAGTCCAGAGCTATATTTTTTTATATAAAGTTGTGTGAAGTGAACAGTAAGCTGTGCTACAGAATTCCACATGTCTCTAACAACAGTGGTCTCAAATATACAGCTGTGTATACTGGACCATAGATATTCTATACAGAGAGTTATATCTCTTCAATACAGTTGTGTGGACTGGAGTAGCCTACATATGAGTCGCACCTGAGTCATGGCTGAGCTTTTAGGGTTGTGTGGGTGTGTGAGCGGAACATTGCAACAGAGCTGAATAGGACAGAAACCTGTTGAAATGGCGAACTGTAATGTGTGTAATGTGGCTTTAACAAATAATACTGTTTTTGCAGTCAAACTAGGTGTTAGTTGTAGTGAATAGATAACCTAAGTTTTGGAAAACACTGATGCAAGTACTGAAAACAACAAAGTGTGTGTGAAAAATAGGACAGAGTTTAAATTTTACTTCACTGGGCTGTTCTCAGAATGTCTCAGAACAAGAGTAAACCTCTAGTGTTTTTATAGGTCCATTCAGGTCAGTGATGTTTATTGAAAATTGTTTGCATTCATGACCTAGGATTTTGCTGTAAATGTCTGGACCATGCATGACAGCCTGTGAAAGACCAAAATGTTCAAAATATGATTTCAAGCTAAATACGAAGGTTACAAGGTATGGACATGTTTACTACATGAGAAATTATGTCAAATATCATGAGTAACTGTGCAGATGGTCCGTGGTATAGAAGGCATATTTTCAAATAATGACCTAATTTGGATTATTGTAGGATTATTGTCCCCAGACAGGAAGGGCCTTGCGGCCTTTCGGTGTGTGTTATGGGAAATCATGCACATTTAATGTATCATTCACTGTTTTATTGTACCAGGGTGTGCTCTACTGTTTACGCAGGGTCAGTTTCATTCTGGGTTGAAGTAACTGTATGGACACACAGACGTGTGCATGTGCACGTTTTATTGATTTTGTGATGAAAGCCTCCATGTGGGAGAATAGATTGTTGTGAAATGTTCTGATGGGTGCCCATGCTGTGTCATAGCATTGAGTCAAGCTGGCTTAAGCCACCAGTGTTTGCTTTAGTGTGGGATGTCCATGATAATGGAAACTTCCCTCCAGGTGCTCAGACTGTGTTTCTGCGGCTTTGCTCATTCGTACCTCTGTCCTGTGTGTTAAGACTGAAGCCTGACCTCATGCATGAGTGCTTCCTGTTGAAAATACACAGGCATTCTCCCCATCACAAAAGCACAAAGAACTATTCATGCTGTAAAGTGGCTCCATTCATGTACGTGGGGGTTATTTAGTGGGAGAATTAATGATCGTAAGCTTCAGCCTTTCCCAGTTCAGACTGAAGCAAAGCAGAGGCTGAGCATGTGATAAGTTGCATAATGCACTCTACCTTGGCATTTCATTGATTTCATTCTGGATTGTGCTGGGATACCAGCCCTGCTCCTCCTGAATGGGTTTGTTTTTAATGCGAATTGTTCTGAATGCCTAGTGGCTGAGGTGTTTGGTATTCATATGTGCACAAATGAAACCGTGGTAAACACCATGTTTGTCTTGTTGGTAGAACAGAACACACTTCTCTGTGTTTCTCTACAAAGACCTGAAAGGGGCCTGATCGGATTTAAGCCTCTAAGCAGGTTAAACGAAGGAAAGTCAAGATAAAAAATTTTTTTTAGTTTGTTTCTTTTTCTTTATAATTGTATTGCAATATCATTTTAAACGAAACTCATTACACTGAAAAACGCTATACCATTCAGTCTCACTGTCCTCAGGACATATAGTTAAGGAATATAATTTTTCATATTTTAGTACAGATTTTTTCAGTTGCATCAACTTGATGCAACTTCATTTACAAAAAGTTACAAATATACCCTTTTTCCTGGTAAGTAAGTGTAGTTTACCTTAAAAAAATAATCTTAGGTGCACAATTGAACCTGGTGATCATGGTGTGTCTTTAAGGTTACATTTATGTTTGTACCTTGGATGTACTTCAACAAACCCGAATAGATGCCTCAAATTTAGAACAACAGTTTTACCCACTGTGAGGTTTATTATTTAGCTAAACGTACAATATCATAGAGAACTACATTTCCTTGCATATAAAGGAGCTTGATCTAATATGTAAACATTTGCTGTAATTTCAAAACATCATATTCACTTCCCTGTCAGTTCATACATGGAAACTAGGCTGCAAAAATAGCCAATTTTAATTGCTTGTTTCTGTGATTGTTATAAGGACCAACACATTTCTATACTTTTGTTTGGGCAAATGACAACTGTTTAGTTCTGCCCATTCAGACTGAAGTTATAAGGAGTGTTTCGGCCTAGATTTGCTTTTTGAATTTAAATCAAATGTCTGTTAATGTACAGTTCATTTACCACAAAAAAATAAATCTATAGGGTAAACAAAGGTTTGAACTTTGTTCATTTCAGCACCTGATTTGTGACTCTAGCCTGGAGCATTCGGTAAAGATCATCCTAAATGGGCTTGTTTTAAAGGGACCTGTGGCAAAGTAATACTCTGTAGTCTTATGAAAAGGTCTGGCTGGTGGTGCTGTTAAAGGAAGGAGGAGACCACCCTACTGCTGACCTCAGGGTTGAGTAATTAGCATACTTCAAACAAGCTTCTCTCAGATGTACATACAAAAGAGTCAGACATGGCAGTCTTAAAAGTGTGGCCAAGGGCATATATTAGGTATAATATCTGTGGTATAATTTTTTTTCATGTTTTCTTACCATAGGCTTTCAGACTAGAGCTGAAGTTCATTCATTTTTCTGAATGGAACTAGGAACCTTGTGGATTATGGATTTTACAAGTTTGAAAAAGATCAAGACTCTCTGAAGTATCTTCAATTTTTTGAAAGTATGACTTCACACAGAGCATACTGGGACCAGCACCATGCTACGAATGGGTGAGTGTCAACACAAACAAATACATAAAACACTAATCTGTTTCAAACAAAGTATATATCATTTCTTTTCTATATGTATCATGGCCAGGAGCTGCAAGTAAAATGACTCTTATATATATATATATATATATATATAATGTATGTGTTTGTATAATAAATGCACATATAATGAAAAACAATTACATATATATGTGTATATATAGACATTATGTGTGTCTGAGAGAGAGATCAGATTTATTATATTTGTTGATTGTGTTTTTGCAGCCTATTCATTTTATTTATCTGTGTTATCGATTAATTTTCAGTACTATTGGTGCAGTGCGTATTTATCAATTAATAGTTCTGATTCTTACTTTACAATATGTTTGATGCATTGGATGGCTTGACTCAGATAAGTGTTGAATATTTGTCTTTTAGGTTTAAAAGCCAAGAATCAATGTATCTGTGCATTGCTCCTTGATTATATAAGCTTTGAATTTACTTGAATTAAACGTTTACATCAGTTCCACATGAATTAAATGTTTTTCACCAACACAAAATATTTCTTTGCAGTCACTTGCAGTGTGTTGGTTTAAAGTCTTTATTTCATTTCAAAATGGTGTGAAAATGTAAAGTATGACTATGACTGCACTATGCACCTTACCGGAATAATAAATATATCTCTAATAAATATCACATTTTATGTAAAGGTTTATGTAGAGAGATGCCAGTTTGTGACATTGTTTTTTGCCTTTTACTTTTAAAAATCTCATCCCACCCACAGTTCACCACTAATCTCTGTGAAACGCTCACAAAATGTTTATTATTAGCATGATGCAATGTTTCATTGACCATTTAAAATGAAATGTGTGTGTGATGCAGCTGCACACTGGAGTAATCATAGTGTCATTGTGGCACTATTGTGATTAATTTGCATACTTTTGTTGGGTGGAAAATACACCTCCTTGGCCATCCTGTACTGCAAGATTCAAGCCATCTCCCATTTGTGTTCCACAGCATGTACTTTTGTTTTGATGCCGGCTCCATAGAAGACAACCTGAAAACACATCAGCAAGGCACGGCCTCTGCAGGCTTTGAAAGTAAGTGTTTGATGTTGAATTCTAGCAGCACACTCAGGCCTTTCTGGTGGGAGGTGTGGGAGCCTATCACAGTTTGGTCACTGTCTGTTCTTCTGCCTCTAAGGCGGATGTTTCTTGGGAAGTTCAGAAGGTTATGGGAAGCCAGAGGATTATCACCCTCTGTTCTGATAAACGATTCCTGTTGTAGGCTTTTTACTATGGCTTAATCTGCTTGTTATTGAGGTGTGTGTGTTTGTGTGTGTGTGTGTGTGTGTGTGTGTGTGGCTGGCTGTTCAAGAAGGATTCGTTTTATTTGCTGTGTAAAAATAAAAGTATGCTCACCTAAAAAATACGCTCAGCTACCACCACCCGATGATAAACTATAAGGTTTACCTATCTGAGAAGGAGTTAGAAAAACTTTGTTTGAGTTGGAAAATATGACGTTGAGTTAACTACAGAAATCTGTGCGGACAGTTACCTAATGATTAATAATTTTCACAGTGTGGTAAGGTATTGTAATTTAAGTGATTGCTAAGTAAACTTATTTTAATACAATTATTATATAATAAATAACACAGTGATACACAATTTTTCTTCCTGACTTCTAAGTGTTATATTTCAACTGTCTAAATCATATGTAATAACAGCTCTATTCATCACAAAATTTGATTTTATGACCACACCCCTCAAATGTTTTGTACAGAAAGTTCTAAAAGATACCAGCAAGATCTAGAAACTTCTGGACAATTCTAGAAACTTCCGGACAGTTTTCACGGTACCAGAATATTTAGGAAGTCTACTTAGCATTTAAAGTGAAGAATGTTCTTAAAGATATGTTTCAAAATGTCTTTTTTTCATGGAACAATGCAATGTAATATATATTATAATATAATATAATATCATGATATAACTATTAATCTGATTTTACACTTTAAAGTCAGTTCTTATTCCAGAGTGGTTTAATTTGTAGACATTCTGTAACTGTAAGCTTCACCAGTTGTATGCATTTTGTCACATTCCTTGCCATGTTTGCTGTTCGTCATATTATAGCTTCTAAAAGTCACATATCTGGGCTATAATACATCAATCTGTGGTAATTTGGAGAACTTGCATTGTCAGATCCCAAACAAAGCCTGTCTGGTAAAATGGTTCCAGCTCGAATAGTGCTTATAGCAGCTTTTCTAAAATCTTTGAGCATGTACAATTGCATGTAGTAAATTTATGGCTTGCGTAGGCCACGCATGATTTTAAAACCATGCCACATTGTGCTTCTTGTTCTGTCTCTTAGGAAGGATGTTTAGCTCATGTTCCTCACACAGCTCCAGCCACCAGTGTCGGTCTATAAAGGCTGCTGATCCTGCACAACTCCTTCTTTCCTCATTGCACAGCCCACCTGAGGGAGACCAGGTCGTTCCGTCCTTCCAGAAGCTTTCAGTTTATGAACAAGCGCCCCCATATTCTCCGAGGAAAATCTCCAAGCCTTTGCCTCCACTACCAGACGTGGGGGACCTATCTTCTGATGAAGCCGTGGACAGTGAGGTGGAGTTCTTCTTTAGCAACAGCGAGAGCCAGCTGCTGGTGTCCGATCGTACCTCTAAACCTTTACCCTTCCAATATGGTGTTCCAGGTAGGCGGAGTTTCCGTGGTTGTGGCCAGATCAATTATGCCTATTGTGATGGTCTGCAGGAGAAGGGGAAAACAAGTGGACAGAAGTCTGAGCCAGTCGTTCATCGAGACAGGGACAACTTTAAGCAACAGGAAAGACCCCAGCGGAAACTGCGTCGGACACATTCGGGTCCTGCTGGATCCCTTAAGCCTCCCAATCTTCGACTGGCCAGCCTACAGCAGCTGTCCCATAATAATCCACAGGAGAAACCTGAGGTTCCTCCTCGGATCCCTATTCCGTCTCGTCCCAGAAAGTGCATTGACAAACAAGATACAGACCAGCCTCCTGAAATCCCACCTCGCCAGCCCATCTTTTACACCATTCCACGAGCTCCTAGTCCCAAGAGCCTTCCCATATATGTCAATGGTGTGATGCCCCCTACTCAGAGCTTTGCCCCCAACCCTAAGTATGTGAGTAAAGCTCCGCAGAAACAGAACTGTGAGGGTATGCCTGCTCATTGCAACCCATGCATTCTGCCCATCATGGAGGATGGAAAGAAGGCCAGCACTACTCATTACTTTCTTCTTCCCCAGAGACCAGGCTACTTGGGCAAGTTTGAGAGGTTTTTCAAAGAGTCAGGCTCAGAAGCTGTACACAGTGGATGTTAAGGGCATCTGGCAGTGTTGGACTACTTAGAAATCCTCAATTTACTTGCAAGACTTAAACTCTGACTGATACTGACAGTATTCAGGTGTTTATTTTTTAAATCTCTATACAGTGCCACCTCAACACAAACCTCTAGTACTAAAAGCAAGTGGCAGGTCATGCGTGCTGGAGCCATATTCTTCTTTTTTTTGGTTGTTCTGCAATGTCATGGTTTTCACCTTTTTTTTTCCTTTAGTATTATTCAGTTTAGACTAGTCCTTTCTGAGAAGTTCACCTCTGAAGGATTTCATCTATCTTTGTAAAGGTTTACATGTAACACTGGTTGGTATAAGCTGGCCTTATACTGTACTTCATGTAATTATTCCTGAGCTGAATGCTGTAGGAGTGTCACTGGGCGGCCCTCCGATTATGTGTCATGTTGTTTGTGTTGCTGATAGATTAATGTAGTATTTGCACTCACTAGCTTGTAAATGCATGAAGTTTATATGAATTATTTATACTCACATGGAATGTCTAATATGTCCATTATTTTCTAATGCTCCGTGCCTGTTCCTCAACTGTATGTACAGTCTGACCCGATTTTGTCAGTGTTACAAAATTGTGCAAGGAAAAGTAAAAGATTGACCAGAGCTATTGTTT
Source organism: Arnoldichthys spilopterus (assembly GCA_037974385.1). Classification (NCBI taxonomy): domain Eukaryota; kingdom Metazoa; phylum Chordata; class Actinopteri; order Characiformes; family Lepidarchidae; genus Arnoldichthys; species Arnoldichthys spilopterus. Next base: position 25,415,492 of record JBBPDA010000132.1, on the reverse strand, counting down.
CGGATTGACGCATGTTTTCTAACACATCAGAAATGGCCCAGAAGATACTTATTGCAGTTAGAAGATTGACCTAAATAAAATAAACATATATATATATATATATATATATCTCATAAATATTCTGTTTTTTTATCTGTAGCTCATGCAGTTGAAAATGTGAGCTACAGCCTGCCTCTTCGATCTGAGTAAGAAAAGTTCAACAGCAAGTTTCCTTATTACTCTGACACAATCTGTACTTTAACACATACATGTCATGTGTTTACCCACCCATTTACTCACTCTTGGTATTTGCTTAGTTAAGGCTCTTGATCGTTCTCCAGTGATTAAGCCAGGCATGTGACACTGCATTTGTTTACATGATGTATTGGAATTTGTTTGTCTTTTCCATCTTTGTTGTAACCGAAGCTGCAATTGTATTTATCCAGAGCTTATTTGTTCACATATGAAGGCATCATGATCATTAACTGTTTTTGCTGTGGTTGCACTGCAATGCACTGTCTTTAGAAATGTACAGTATTTTCACTGTCTTTGATCTATTTAAAGAAATAAAGTGACTTATTTATCAATAAACAATGTCCAGTTATTGCTATCATCCAGTCATACTACAATAGGAGTAGTTTTGGAAACATTTGCCCAGGCATTTGGGTTAAAATGTGGACATCATTTTTTTACATTTGGCTGACGCTTTTATCCAAAGCGACTTCCAGGATGTGGAGCAGTGTAGCGGGACGCTACCTTGCTCAAGGGTACCTCAGTAGTGCCCGGGCCAGGACTTGAACCCGAGACCTTCAGGTCCCAAGGACAATGTCCTAACCACTAGGTCACCACTGCACTGTACATGCTGTACTGTACAAAAATCGAGTCATTAAATGTGAAATAAAAGTATACTTTTTACCATAGCAGTTATTTTGACATTCTGGATTTTGTGTGAAGGGCCACAATGGCATAAGTTTTACCACACGTTTGGAAATACACTAAAGGTCAAGATTAATGTGTAAGGTGAATTTACTGTACTAGTCCTATAAAGTTTTATAACTTTCAAATCATTAATTAAAATCTTAAACAGTGAGAATAAACATAATCTTAAACAGTAAACATTCAGAATGCCGTGTACTTGAAAGAAATGACATGTTTAGGTGGTTAACTTGAAAATGATCGTAAACAGACAATTACAGTACTTTAAGATTTTAAAAAACATATCTTCTTTCATATTTTTTATAAGCATTTCATTTGTCCCTGTATGTCTGCATATGATGTTCATGTGCATTTTCCCAACCTCTCTATAATCCTCAAGTTTAAACATTCTGCTTTTTTGTTAAGTGCCTATTTTTGTGTATACCAATCAGCCTAAGCATTATAACCCCTGACAGGTGAAGTGAATTGCATTGACTGGTCAGGGAATATATTAAGCAGAAAATGAACAGTAGGTTTTTATAGTTGATGCACTGCAAGCAGGAAAAATGAGCAAGTGTAAGGATCTGTGCCACTTTGACAACTGAGTCAGAGCAACTCCAACACGGCAGGTCTTGTAGAGTGTTCTTGGTGTGCAGTAGTTAGCACCTATCAAAAGTGATCCAAGGCCCACAGAAGAAAAAGTGAATGCCTATAATTATGATAGAAAGGTGTCGGAACACACAGTAAACCACAGTCAGAGCTATTTCAGCAGCATCAATGGGACCTACTCAATTTTAAGCAGGTGGTTTTAATGTTATGGCTAATCAGTGTAGATGCTGCAGTCAACTCTTGTTTTAAAAAAAGGAAGAAAAGTTCAGTTTATCATGGCATAAACTTCATGAAACCTTTCTACCTTATATAAGTTATCATTGTATATAAAATAAATGATAATTATAACAGGTAATTATAACTGTGGGTGATGGTGAAGCGGTATACACTTTTAATCTTTGTTTTTGTCATGATAAAGATCTGTAGAGATTTGTAGTCCCTGAATGCTACATTTATAAATGAGTTCTCACACTGTCTTATCAGTTTCTAGGATGTGTTTAGAGGTCATGTCCACTGTTATGGATGCAGCATGGTGTTATCTCTCTGTTGTTTGCTCTGAGCAGTCATAATGAACAGACTGTTAAACTCCTGGCTCTGTTTCCTGAGTCACTTCCTCTGACTGCCAGCACAGCAATGTGACAAATGTCACAAAGATGTGGTGTCTTTCGCATAAGCTGTTCTCAATGAAGACCCTTCAATCCAAAACATAAGTTTATCCACTAGCCAGCCTAAAGGTTTTGTGGGCTCTATTTCCAGCTCAAGCTTTGCCAGTTCACCGTAAGGAAACCTCCAATCTCCAATCTTGAAGCTCTTAGAAATGCTGTCTTTTGTATATATGCTGTATATATATACTATATGTGTGTGTGTGCGTGTGTGTGTGTGCGCATGCCCTTTCGTGTCAATTCTGATTCTCCATGGACTACATGGATAGTCTGCCTTCCGAATATAATGTGTTTCTGTTTGTGTCCTCAGGCTTCTTAAAGGCTCGTTCATGGAATCTCTAACTGTGTTGTAATCCATCTGTGTTCTTGTTGGCCAACCTCTCTCTCTTGTACTATCTTCTCAAAAAATGTCCAAAATATCGTAACCTTAGTTTGGTAATCTGGGCTTTGGGTGAGAGATTTAGTCAATGATCCATTTTTTTGCTTCTTCTGCCATCCAAGGTATTCTCAAAAGTCTGTGCCAGCACCAAAGTATCTGTACTTTTCCTGTCTTGCTTTTTATTGCCCAGCTCACACATCCATAAAGAACCACAGAAACGACCACAGTCTGGAAGATTCTGATCTTTCTTTGTAGAGACACGTCATCACATCTGCAGATTTTTCAAGCTCCTTCATCCTTGTTGTGCTGAGCGCCAACGTGGGTCATATTTATTGACTGCAGGATCCTTGGGTGTTAATAATTTACCCAAGTAGGCAAAAGCTATGGTAAATCAATAGTAAAGCTAGTGGTCATTCCCATTATCATGGCCTTTGTTTTCTTCATATGAAGCTAAAGATTCATCTTTTACCTCTGTTTTTTGACTTTCTGTAAAAGTCTTCCTGATTCCTGAAGTGTCATGTAACTCGTATTGAAAGTTATTATTGTTTCTCCCGCCAATCATGAATCTCAATCAAATAATTCCAGTTCTGCTTCTTTAATGGTGTATTAAGCATACAGGTTAGTCAAGTATGATGATAGTATGTGGCTTTGTCTGACTACTTGATGAGGATGTGGAAACAGTCTGTCCATCTTCTGTCATGGCTATAGCTTGCTGATCACTAAGGGCTTCCTCATCAGAACAATGAGATGTTATTACCAATTCCATGAGGACATAGCATAATGTCACATGTTCAAAAGCTTTGCTGTGAAGTCAATGAAACACCTGCTGACTTTATTTTGCAATCATATACTGTGTTTCTCTTCCTTTTCTGAATTCCACCTGTAAGGATAATCCTATTACTTTTACTTAAATATAATTGATAGGTGATTCTAGACTTACTGTCTAAATTTCCAAGTCCTTCATATTTATCTCCTAACTTCAGGTGCAGGTGTCATTTTGTTTCGTTACTTTGCTCATACCAAACACCCGCCCTAACTCTAGATCAAAAACATCCTGAAATTCTCTAGCCAGATCAGTACTTCAAATCATAAGATTAACCTTTTTACTCCTACTTAAGTTGTTTCTGCTTCTGCTGGCTAGGCCTTAGGATGGGATTTAATACTGCACACTTGATCACTGTTTCTAGTTTTTTTTTTTTGATAGAGAACACTGCCCCCTAGTGACTACTGCCCTCTAGTCCCGCATGTGCTAATTATACAAACCTCATTTAGCACATCATTTGACATCGTTTAGCACAGCATTTACGATTTTGCTGCCTGGCTAATGTTTTATAAATTGCTGCAAACCCCAAATTATTATTATTATTATTATTATTTTTATTTTTATTTTATTTTTATTTTTTTTACAACATCATTGTCCAGCAGGTGGCAGCAGATGATTAAATGATCTCTGAAGTCTGAGTGGATCCTGCTAGGTTTTCTTTAACCTAAACACTGAAATCTTTTTTCTGTCCCAGTAAATATGTTTATTACTTAATCCATCTATCTATAACTTCATACATTTTCGGTGTCAAAGTCATTCTCATATTTCATACTGAAAATTATTTGTGATACAGAAATATCTAAAAAAGGTGCAGCTTATAAACCAATCAGTAATTTTTTTTTTTTTGTCTGAAGATTTCTGAAATGTAAATTTATTCCCATAACTTCAAAGATGTGTATAAATATATCTAAACACTATAACATTTTCCAACCCTATTTCCAGTAGAGTTGGGATATTATCCAAAAACAAAAACTCAGTGATATGTAAATTCACATAAACATTTATTTAATGAACAAAAGTACTAAGAAAAGATTTTCATTAGTTTTACTACTTTGTTGTAATTTGTAAATATACACAAATTAAGAATTTGATGACTGCAACACACCCAAAAAAATGTTGGGACAGAGGTGTGTTTATTATAGTGTTGCATCACCTTTTCTTTTAATTACACTTTTCAGTTGTTTTGCATCTATTAATTGAAACAGTTTTGCAATTGGACATTTTGTCCATTCTTGCTTGATATAAGACTTCAGCTGCTCAACAGCCTACAGCTGCTGTTGTCTAATTCTCCTCTGCATAAAGCTACACTACATTTTCAATAAATGATAGATTTTGGCAGCACATGCACTCTGTGTCTAAAGAGCCACACTTTTGTAGCTGAATGTGGTCTGAAACTGTTCTGCTGAAATACACATGGATGTCCTATAAGAAATGAGATGGATGGCAAAATAGTCTCTCTAAAAATCTAAAAGTCATAACCCTTACTTGTAAAAACTGAGCCAAGATGGGTGATATTTTAATACCCAGCCATGATGTTTTTTTTGTGGGGTCTTCCTAACCAGTGTTACTTGAATAGTATGTGTACTTTTTAGTCTTATCTTAACTCTGTTCCAACTTTTATTGAGTTTGTTGCAGCATCAAATTCTAAATTTTTGTATATTAACAAAGTACAATTAAGTTGGGTAATAAAACTATTTAAAAACTTTTCTTTGTAATTTTGTCAGTTAAATAAAGGTTTATATGAATTAACATAATTTTGGAAAATTACAAAAACAATGGAATAAAATATATTCACAAAAAAAAGCATGTTTTGAAGTAGGCCTAGTCCATGAAGCAAGAGTTTAGCTTAAAACATTGATTTTGTGGATTTTTCCTTACCATTTAGTTTAGGTCATATCCAATGATATTGTTTAGTGTTGAGTGGCCACAAGGTGAACATGGTGAAGCTGAAAACTTTACTACAAAATTCTTGTAAGATGCTTGTGAGATTATTTAATACATCCCAACAGTTAAAAGGTTATAAAACTCAGGCACCATGTAGAGCTGTTCATACTAATGCAATATGTATTTGAACATTTAATGTTGTTACAGTCATTTTTGTTATTTTTGTTATATGTACTAATTATTTATATTATATACCAAACATGATATTATTAAGTAATTGTTAAAAAATATGTATTTTATTTATTTTTTAATACTTACAAGTTGTTGTACAGTTCTTGACTTAAATCATTGCCTGACTTAAAGCACTGCTTGTAAAATGCAGGGTGATGCTGAGCTAAACAGTGATTAATGCCATATGATACTTACATTCATATGAATAATGCACTTCCGACATACTGCATACTGCCACACAAGAAAACAAAGCACAGATTTTAGTTTTGTAAGTTTACTCACATTCAGGCATTAATTACATCTCTGAGTATTTATAGTCATTTCACAGAGCTCCTTAAATAAAGATTAACCTGCTTGTGGCCTAAATCTTATGAAAAACAATATTTATAACTTTACTTTTAATATAATGTTCCATATAACAAGAATCACTAAAACAGATGGCTTCAGTACTGGCAATATTCCCACATTCTGTGTTACAAAGCTTAATTAAATGTAATTCAGTACTATCAAACCAGATCAAGTTTGAAAGGCACATATAGATATTCATATCTGGACCATCAGGATGCAAATGACTTTCAGACATGGACTACAGTCTACAGAGTAAAGGGGTAAATGAAGAAGCACCAGAACCGATAGTACTTTTACAAAATCATCTACTGTGCCAAATAAAGACCCAAGATGTTATTAACCAAACGTCATTGTCATGCACTCCAGTTTTTGTGTGGAAAAATCTGCAAATGAATAGGAACTCACATAATTATGTAGCAAACGAAATGCATCTTGCATGGTGGATCTGCACTGCTCGATCAACAAAATGCAGACATTGATCCCAGAGGTGGCTCATCCCCGCATGAAGGTCTCATGCTCCTCTGGATTCCAAGACTGTTTGTTCCACTCATAATCGTCTGTGAAAAACCAAGTTAGAGATGCTGGAATGACCTGATCTCAGCCCAGTAAAAAGCCTAAAAAATGGCCCACCATACAAAATTAGCTATGTTAACAACATTTTCACCAACATAGGGCTGTGTGTTTGTGCTGTTAACAAAACAAGTTATTTCACAGAAGATGAATGTGCTTTCTTATTGCTTTATATGCACAATCTGTCAGTAATGAGAGAACTTATAAGCGGCCGCTCTACAAACAATTTCAGTGTTCCTTTTACTGTTGCAAAACACTATCATGTGATAAACATGAAAAGCTATGGCCCAGAAAACCTGAGAATTAAAAAGAATCTTGACAACGAAAGGAAGTGACTCTATTTAAAACTTCTCGTAAGATTCTCTTTGAAATGACTTTTTAGCAAAGATGTGACAAACCTTTTACTCATGCTCAATTTGTAGTCAAGTCATGTGGACTCCTTTGATTCCAGTGAGGTGCAATTAACTTCACATGCTGCATGAATTTATGAATATGTCTTATATAGTCCCTATCTTTTAATTCACATTGGTATGGCAGGCACATCAGTTGCAGCACATATGTGAAATATATTACAGCATTTCTTAAAAATCCATCTCCAGTCTGAGAGCTCGGTACGCTTGAATTGTTTTGGCATTTCCTTCCACTATTTAAATTAGATTATCATTTGAGCTAACATTTGTGTTTCAGTGTTTCAGCATTTTACTGTAACATCTACGCTGGCAGAATGCGGATGACAACTAAATTGTGAGTAATTTGATTTGTGAGTCATTGAGGATATCCTGTTCACAAACTGCTGAAAGATTGACAAACCACTCAGACTAATTAGGGTAAAAATAGGGATTAAATCAATGTGTAAGCTCTTTAGATGGTCCCTAAGTGGAGTGGTCTTGCTAAACATTTTTTGATTAGCCTGATTTTGTACTTGTATTGTTTAGAATAAAGCGGGGAAGGCTATTGTGTTTTTCAAATTATTTCTCATATAAAATTGGTAACCATAAATATGTAGAAATAGGAATATTAAGAAATATTACATATTTAAACTTGCTGCACAAGCAGAAGAAGAAGAAGAAGAAGAAGAAGAAGAAGAAGAAGAAGAAGAAGAAGAAGAAAAGGAGGAATAAGATGAAAAAGGAAAAAGTGCCTCTGACATTTACTTTGGCTTTGTCAAAAGATAACCCAGAATACTTATATGTGTAAAGAGAATGGCTAAAATATATAAAGATTCAACTGGAGATTTCCTGAGATTCGAACAGGACAATCAAATCGATCTGAGCCAAAAAGTCTACAAAGTCTAAAGAGTGGGAAAACACACGCAAAGGGAAAGGAGTCACAGTTAAGAAAGGCCTCAGATTCTCTTCATGTGCTTCTCCTTCAGATTGATTTAGTGAAACCAATTGGGGCAGCATGTAAAATTGGGTCTGCTACTTTCATCTACATTAAACAGGCCTCTTTCTTTTCTGACATTTTCAAAGAAAGGCTGCACTAACTGATTAAAGCAAAAAAACAACCAGTCTATCACATGCTGATAATGTCTAAGAAACGTCTGTTGGAAAGGGTTCACCCTTCTGCCATCTGAAGTGGCAACCCAATTAGACCTCTAATGCAGTAGCAGACTATAAATGTAGATTCAGTAAACAGACTATTTCGACTAAAACACTGCATTTTATCTAAACCTGTGGGTACTTACATAAGGATTTCAATTAATTATCTGAATCAGATGCAAAATTACAACACAATTATTTTTGAGTTTTGAGTATCATATTTATACATTGATAGAGGTGCAAAATAAAAAAAAACTAATCGTTCAACAATTTAAAGAGTAATTCAAGTGTGACCTGTGTCCAAAATGCTTAGTTCATTTACAATGGACTGTTGACACTGCTCCTTAAGCAGAATTTTCACACTGCAAGAAAAGTTGATAAACCTCAAAGTTGATAAACTCCAAAAAGACTATAAATGCATAGACTGTATTTTGCATAAATGCATTTCCATTTAAGTAAATTCAGCTTTTTTTTGCCACTGTCGTCTTCTATGTGAACTGATATTTAAGTGAGTTCTCCCAACTAGACTAGGCTGCCAGGCCTATTAAACAGTAGAGATAGAGGCAACTATGCATCTGTATATACAAGTTATAGTAGGATTATAAGCTATTAGCCAATTCTGCCATTCTGTATTTTTTGGGGTTTAAATACACAGATCTCATTTGTGTCCTGTGATTGCAGCTGAAGATTTTCCAAAAAAGACTTACTGTGTGTTGCTGTTGTCTGTGAGCTTGAACTTGCCGTGTCTGAGATTCAGAAGGCATCTTCATTACATATGAAAACTTATGTAGGCATATGTCAGCTCACTGTTTTTTTGGATAACATTAATAAAATAACTATATTTGGCTGTAAACATCATGAGCTATAACCGTGAAGAACATCTGTAATTATCTCTAAAACATTTCACACCTAAACACTCAAAAAAACATTGTTTACATCAGAAAAAAAGGATTATACTGAAAATATTAAACATTCCTCTTTACATTAACATTTTTTATTGCCATTTTAAGATTTTAGTGCATTTTATAATTTTTTACCTTTTCAGATTTAACATTATACATTTAACTAGAAACAATTTGGAATTTGCTTTATAAACTTTAAAAGAGACTTCACAAGAGAGTAATGGTGAAATGCAGATTTTCATTTGTTTTATAGATGTTTGAATAGCCAGAGATAACGAATTACTGATTATTGTATTTATTTTATTTATTTGTAATTTACTGAGTATGATTTTTCTGTGTGTACTGAAGTATAATTTACTTGTTTTGTTTTTATCCTTCAAGGTTTAGGATTCAAGATTGTTTATTTCTCACATACATAGTTACAACACATAAAAGTACAACAGGTAGTGAAATGAGACTGTGCAAATTTAAATAAAGTCAACCTTTAGACTAAAATAAAAAAGAAATAAAGAAAACTAAATCTTAAGTAATAAAAAATGTGAGGAAAAATATATACAAAAAAAAATATTACATACATTTTTTTATTATTATTATTTTATTATTGTTACATACGTAAACAATAACTGTACATTGTGCAAATAAATAACTATACATGGAAAGTGCAATATGACACTAATGTCAACATATTGTTGGATAGAGACACAATGGCAGGTGTACAGCAGGCACGCAGCATGTGCATTATATTATATGATTATCAGTTTGGGTTATTAGAACAGTTTAAAATGGTGTAACGTTCATATTTAAATTCTAATTTATATATTCATTTATTTTTTTCATTGTTTTGTTTACTCCATTTGTGTATTTCATGTTAATTTCGTTACATAACAGACGTGGCAGCACTGTACTGCTTTGTGATTGGTCAAACCTGTGTTATTTGGTTAATTGTTTTACTTGAGACCAAATGAATCCCCAAAAATGAAGAAAAGAACTTAACAAACTTGAGTTTCTGTACTGATAGATGCTGATAGATGTGAAATGTTTTTCTGCAGTTCTATAAACTGTGTAGTATTTTATGACCTGGTACTTTTGTATTTCTAGTAGGATCTGCACTGTACAATTCAGGGCCAGTGCACTGAAAAGCCCCCGTATGTTTGGAGCTGGGAGATGTGAGCTGGCACAGAGAGGGTTGCTCCACACAGCATGACCTCCCATCAGGTCTTGACCTTCTTCACGCTTCTACCCATCAGCCCAGAAGTCTGCACAGCACACAGCAGCACATGAAAGAGACCAACAAAAAGGCTCTTATAGTGTGAAAGGACCAGGACGCAAGGCTTCGTAGCGCTGCAGTCTCTTTGACCTTACCATTGTAATGACCTGCTCCACATATGGTGGCATCTTCAACACTTTCATGGTACTTCTTTATTGTTGAATAAAATAGAGTAGAGACGATGGTATAATGGTTATAAATCCTCACTTAAAATTTAAAATATAAAAAATATATATTTTCTGAAACAAATGTCCACATCTAGAATAATAAGCATGAGAAAGGGTAAGCTAACAGGCTTATATAGTGGGTTCGGAAAGTATTCAGACCCCCTTTCAGTTTTTTACTTTTTGTCATATTGGAGCCATTTGCTAAAATTATTTAAATAAATTTTCCCCCCTCATTAATGTATACACAGCACCCCATATTCACAGGCAAAAAAAATTTAGAAATTTTTGATGATCCTAAGTATTCAGACCCTTTGCTCAGTATTTAGTAGAAGCCTCCTTTTGAGCTAATACAGCCATGAGTCTTCTTGGGAAAGATGCAACAAGTTTTTCACACCTGGATTTGGGGATCCTC
>JBBPDA010000132.1:25382798-25390298 GCA_037974385.1 Arnoldichthys spilopterus | reverse complement strand
GGGGATCCTTCTACTAGGCTTCACAGGGCACTCATAAAGCCCTCAAGAAAAATTGCACTAGGCCTATACATTTAGACGAGCTTTCAGACATTTGCCGGCAGTACAACTACTAGGAAACTGTTTGTTTTGGAACTTCCACTGCAAAACAAAACCTTATTTAGTCGACGGGCTTCCTGCACTGCGGGTAATAGGCTGTGTAAATGGGCTACATGTTCTGCAGTCATAAGCGGACAAAGGTCAATGCATCTGATTAGAAAAATGTGCAATTCACAGTGTATCTGGGTGCTGTGTCACCATGCAAAATTAGATCTGGTTGTCATATGGCTATCTAGAGGGTAAAAAGTGTGACTAATGGGACGTTATGGGTCATGGAGCACTGCCATATTTAAAAATTAATACCTTTTTAAAAATGTTTTTACATTTGCATGTGCCTATAGTTTTTTGATTCTGATCTGTTAGAGAAATCCCCTGTGCACACTTCAAAGCTGAATTTTCCTTGCCACCATAAATCCATTTTGGGACAATATGAATATTTTATTTAGTGATTTTCCTAGCTCAGTTTCAATTGCTCTGGTCAAAACAACATGATTTACTGTTATGACAATAATAAAACATTTTAACTGTAGATGTCTTTCAAGGGACTTAAGGATGCCTCACAAAAGAACACATAATAAAAACATATAGGGGTAATCAAGATATCGTTCCATCATAAAGATCAGTAGTCAATCAAAATTAGAAAAAAAATTTGCAATAAAATTTAAAAATAAATATAAGTTCAAAAGCCAGACAGGATTAGACAGCATCACACAGTTTTAGTTATTCTAGACGCACAGTGTCTTAGAATGTAGGCTAAAGTCTTTGGTTTAAAAAAGTCAATTGTCTCCTATTATTCCCTTAACTAAGCTTTGTTCTTTGAATGGTCTGCTGATTTGTTTGACCAAAGATCTTTCTCCTGCTTCACAGCCTCCTCAGCCGACTTAGATACATAAAGGAAAAAGGAAACTGTTGTTTAGTGTCTCTTTAGCTTCTCTGCATCGTCCATTCAAGCAGGTTGATGAACTCCTCCAAAAGTTTATTAAGAGAAGGGAAACAAAAGGGCCTAAAGCCTTTCGGCAAGCCGGGCGGACAGTTTATAAACTGGCGGCCATTGTTCCTCAAAGGCAGATGCATGAATACCTTTGAATGGGCTCTATCAAACTGACATGATCAAGCCAGACAACAGCATGTTAAAAGGAAAAGCTTTCCTTTCTGCTGCACAGATCTGTATATTTCCTGCATTAATGTACATCTGCGGTAGGAGGGCTCCAAGCCGAGCGCACTTGCCCTCAGTCAATACCCCAAGCCGGGGTCTTTAGACTGTTTGAAGTAAAGGTCTGTGTTCCGCACGCCCACAGTGGGCAGCAGGTGTCACGAGTCTGGGAGAAGTATGGTAATCTTAAGTGAGGAAAGAAAAGGGTCACCCTCCTTTTTAACGTTCTAAAACAGAGTGTTTTCCAAGTGAGTGACTTGGAATTGGCTTTTTGTAGTATTGGATGTTGTCTTAATGCAAGTTATAGGATTTGCATTTCTATGACTGCCACAGAGAAGGTCTGAAGCTTTCAAAATGTCGATGCGCTGGATGTAGAAGCTCATTGTGAAGATATGTTCATATTCATTGTTGAAGTCATATTAATTTGAATGGAAATTATATATATATATATATATATATAATTATTATTAAATATATATATATTTTTTTTTCCCCAGACAAGCAAAATAATGAAATAATGTACTAAAAACAAACAAAACCCCCAAAAATTAAATTAATCTATTACATATTTGGCCATTATTTTATTTATATATATATATATATATGTATGTCTACAAGCTGCATACAGCTGCACTCACATGACACATCGTACCACATGTACTGGACCACACAAGGATAATGTATATTGTGTATATAGCATCTTGTGTACAATGGAGTATATCGTACATTGTGTCAAGTGCACATTAAGTTTGTATAGTGTCTAATATATTTCATATTGTACAGTTTGTTTGTTTGTTTGTTAAATACTAGAGAAACACCATCGGCCGGAAACAAATTCCTTTTGTGTGCAAACATACTTGGCCAAATAAAACTGATTCTGATTCTGGTGCATGTGTTATCACTACAGTTATACCACATATAGCATAACAAGTGATGTATGCACTATTTCAGTCTATATCTTTTTTATCTTTGTTATCAAACCACTGAACTTGGTTTATCTCTTTTCTAGCCCATTGGCAGTGCCTTCAGCGCTCCTCATTTAGACTACTAAGGATAATTGTAACAAATAACAAGAAGTTTCCCAAACAAAGAGCGCTCTGTATGCAGGGTGGTGTGGCTAAAGAATAATGGGTGTTGTGATTTGTGACCCTTCTCACCCACACTTCATTCGCAATAAAGGGTAGTGTCCCACAAGAGATGGTCCAAGATGGAGGGGCTGTTCACATAGCCAATACTGCAGCAACTCAGTCAGATTCTACCTTATACTCTATTAGCACAGGTACCAAAAACTGAACTAAGCTGTGGACTGGCATCTACATCTTTTAAATGACAATGCATATATTTAACTGTCCTTCAAAGAATCTTTGTCCTTTAATAATTACATCTCCAGCACTGCAGTTGATTGTTTCCTTTATTTAAAATTTGAAAATGTTTTTTTTTTTCATTTATCAGCTGCATCAGCAGAAAATATTCACTTCTTTTCCACTTTGTCCTGTTAAAAGAGGTTTTAAAAAATATTTTATTACATGTAGGGACAAGAATGGAATTGGCCATGCATGCGTTTGGTTTGTTTGAATATTGCTTCCAGCAGAGACTCTCCCTGAGTGCAGATTACACTTTCACTTAGATGCTCTTACTACATCATTACACATGTAGAACATATGGGGCTTTATCTGTTTGATGGATGCAATGACTTGTAAACAACACATTGTTAATGAACTGCAATTGTTTAGGATGATGTCGAAAAAACTGTGTCCTCTACAGCATGTGCTTTGCTAAAACCGATTGTTCAGTTGTTAGATTCATGTTTAAATGGGCAGTAACCTGTTGTAGTAGGTGCTTACTGCAGAACAGTCTCACCTACATTAATCACAGGATCACAGTGTTGCACATCTGTTTAAGTGAAAGACACATTTCTCGGTCTACATTTCATGACGGCTGTTTTTGCTATAAAATTCTGATATTTTAAATAATTGTTCATTTTAAGAATGTGTTTTGCATTACCATAGGGACCAGCAATTTGCCAAAAAAAGAACATTAATGAATAAGCTGTATTATTAATGAAGTCCCTCTAAGGTGCATGGCTAAGGTGCGTGACCTTCCATTTTGTAAGACAAAAAAAGGAAAGAGAGCAGTTAAACAGGCATTCAGCTGTGCACCGTGTTAAATTTAAATGGACTATAAAGAAAAATTCAGTTTAGTAGAGCAGACGGTGGAAGCCCAGCCCATGTAATGTGTGGCAGTAATTAAGCAGAAAAGCATTTGTCCTGCTTTACTCCTATGATTAGTAGTTAACACCATGGTCCAATAGCTTAAAAATCACCATCAGCCCACGCTACTTATGGCCATAAAATCTCCCATTTTATGCTCTTTAGTGCTTTCACCCTGAGATTCTTCATTAGCCTTATTTATAAGTGTGTTTTGCGCTTGCACAAAGACAATAAACATGTTCCTAGAGTGTTACAAATCAGAAATTTGCTCAGATTTTTTCCACCAACTTAAAACGTGAAAGCGCTGGGCAGTGTGAGCGAGGCAGAGGGGCCAGGCAGCTGCGTCTCCCCATGCAGCTTCAAACTGGCCGCTTGTCGTACATTTTTAACTAATGGGCTTATTTATGCACCCACTGTCACTTTCTCCTCAGGCTACTTTCTACACTGATTCCTCCCACCCCACACCCCCCACTCCCCACCCCACCCTTCTCTCTGTCTTCCTCCAAATGGCTTTTCCCATAGTGAAGCGAGTGGAATATTTTTCCACTGCTATTCAGTATTTGATTAAGAATGAGTGATTTTGGTGTGACAGTTGTCTGCTGAGCAGTTAGTGCTCAGTTAATGTAGGCCAGCGTGTTGTGTTTATAAGGTTGACTAGAAAGGACTTCAGTGCTCAAAGATTGATCTCTGCAGTGTACTGTTTTTTTGACAAAGTGCTAAAGCAAAGCTTTTCTCTGCCTTAAGTGTTTGTATCTGGGTGCATTTCAAAGCACCTTTTAGCCATAATCTCTAAAGAGGTTCAGTGATCCCAAATGACATTCTTTCGAAGGGGAAAAATCTTCATCTGTGTTTATTAATCTGCTTTTTTTTACAAAATAAGATTATGCCTTTATTTGAAAAAAAAAAAAACTTTAGCCATTTAAGTTTAAGCCTCAGGCTGTCCACTTGGCGCCTGCATTGATAAACTAAGATTTATTTTGCAAAAGCTAAATCACTAGTAAAACTGACAGTCAGCACTTTTTTTTGTTTATCTGTAAGAGAGACGCACACATGCCAGTGTGGGGGAATGTGCGGATAAGTACTTGCACTTAATAAATGGTCGTTTGCTAAGACATAATGCCCTGATAACAAATGTCTTTGTAGCAACTGAATTTAGTTCAGTGCTAGTTTTTGGCATTTAGTGCTTACAGGAAAAAGCTTGCACATCACATGGCACAATGAGGTGCCCTTGAACTTCTTTTATTGCAGTGCTGAATGGTTTAGCTATTTTGTTTTTGTTGAAAGTATTATATTACATGTTGCTGCAATGGCTTAGAATTAAAAGCATTTGCACAAAATTGCATTCTTTATGGCACAGTTGTTTTGGTTATGTTTGTAGCATTTTAAATGCTTTTTAAACCCCTAAAATACATTTATCTTAGTAATACATGAATTATATGAATAATTTACATTGCAAACTCTTTTTGGTTTGACAGTTAAGAAACATACTTTTTTTAACACCTAGTGTCCCTATCATCATCTTTGGCTCTTTTCTTCTCTAAGGCATGCATTTAAAGTGGAATTCAATTAAGGCATTGTGAGTTTAAAGGGCTGATTTTACAATCTCTTCCTCCTTTTAGAAATTTGATTAAGTTCCACCATTTTGATTGCTTTTGACCTCAATTACCAAGATCCATATCCCAGGAAATGAATTCAATATTAAAAAAGGGAGAATGACTGAGAGGGGTGTAAATGGACACCTGCTTTTCACCTGAAGTCTGAACAATGCTGGCAGGTAGAAACCGAATTAGAGCGTTCTCCAGTTTCTATTGACTGTCTCAGCATTTCCCACAAAAATGAAGTCCACTGTTCACATAGTGAGTTGAAGGAAATTCTACCATTACCTTATATGGCCTACAGGAACATTAAGGAATTTGATTCCTTGCTCATAGCTTTAAATGGCAGAGGAGTTAACAAAGTGCTGTGACAATTTTACACTCACCTAAAACGTGAAATGAAAATGGCACATATGTGCATAGCCAAAACAAACATTCTCCTCGTTCTCTCACGTGTTAGCACTTCTCAAGCCAAGGCACAGATGACCGTGCTTGAAGCTAAAGAGCACTTCATAGATTACAGCTCATTTCCCAACAGTTTCATAGACCAAACACTTAGTTGCCGCATTCCAGAGCATTCAGAACCTTAGAGACGCAAGCCATCCTTGGCCACCCCCTCTCTCCATGGAGTCGGCCCTCTCCCCAGCCCCTTAATGGATTAATATGCAGGCAGCACTTTCCAGTGGAGCTTGGGCACAGAGAGTCAATATGTCAGCATTTATTGATGCCCCACAGAGCTGCACAGGGTTTTCAGGCCTCTTTTCAAACTTAAATGGCCCCCTAAGGCGCTGCCTCTATTGGGCCTGAAAGGCCAGGGAGGCCCCCGAGGCTCTCTGTTGTTTAAGGTGAGCACGCTCACACACACACGCAATGGACAAAAAGACCACTGAGCCTTCAAGCACATGACAAGACCTATAAAAGAGCATCACCCATCACCTCTCCTCCACATTTTCCCATTTTTCCCTCCAAACTTTTTTTTTGTGCACGGCGACAGAAAGGAAAGGGACCTAATTGTTTGTTGTGAGAGTTGGAGATTATAGAACCTTCCCTCCTTTTCTCCAAGCTTTTTTTTTTTCATTTTTTTTCCTTTGCAGCTTCTTCTTTTTGAAAGATGTGCTTTGCTTTTATCCCATGGAATGAAAAGAATGAACATGGGCTAGGAGAAGTGCCATACTGGCATTGTTCTTATGTGCTTCTATGTGTCATCTTCTGTTAAAAGCTTGCCTACAATGCTGGGATGGAGTTTGAAAACTTGTAGAGCTAGACTGTTTTGCTAAGATGTTAAAGCATTTACAGAAGACAAAAAAAGAATATATTGAAAGAAGGAGATTTGTGATGGTAAATATGGTACAGAGCATGTGTATCCAAAGCCACTGTTCCGCTAAGAGTAAGGCTAGTTTATCTTTCTGTGTTCAAAACATATGCAATAGATGTCTATTGTTATAAACAATAAAACTATTGTAGACAATAGGTGTATATTTTTGACACCTACTGAATATGTCCGTGTGTAATCTACTGTTTATACTGGTGTATTGTCAAAGATCTACTGTAGACATGTAATGTGCAATACTTACTTATTTACTGAAGATAGCAGCTTGCAATGTCAGACAACTTTGTCAATTTCAATATCGTCAATATCGTACGGATTAAATTAAGAATGCCTATTGTCAGATTTGCACTGTAGCTGTCAGTGTGTATCGTAATTTATACTATATATACTGTTAAACATCTGCAGTTGATATTAGCATGCATTGTCAGACCTTTACTGAAGACAGCAGTGTGCATTGTCAGACATCTTTTGTAGACAGCAGTGTTTATTTACAAACATCTACTGAGGAAATTAAGTAGGTCTATTGTCATATATGCACTGTAGCTGTCGGTGTGGACTGTCAAACATTTATACTATATGTAATGGTATACTGTCAAACATCTACAGTAGAAAGCAGTGTGGATTGTCATTTACTGAAGAAATTAAGCATTGTTAGACATCTACTGTAGATATCACTGTGTACTGTCAGATATTTAATGCATATATTAGTATTGTCAGACATTTGATGTAGATATCAGTGTGTATTGTTAGACATCTAAGTTAAATATTGGTGTTTTTTAAAAAAAATTAAATCAGCCACAAGTGTGCAGCAAAGTGAGTAGACTGAAAGGCACAGTGTCCACAGGTCTTAAGCCTGGTATGGGGGATGGCTAGCAAGTTTTGATCTTGGGATCTGAGAGATCCGCTGACAAATAAATATCCTTCTGATAAATATTTTGGAGCCTATCCAATTAGAGCCCTGTAAGTAAGAACAAGGATCTTAAAATGTATTTTAAAATTTACTGAAAGCCAATGTAATGACTTTAAAACTGGTGATATACGTGGGCAGTGGTGGCCTAGTGGTTAGGACACTGCCTTTGAGACCTGAAGGTCTCAGGTTCGAGTCCCGGCCCGGGC
>JBBPDA010000132.1:25344678-25382698 GCA_037974385.1 Arnoldichthys spilopterus | reverse complement strand
GCAGAGGTTGCATTTCGTTGTGGTGCTTGAGTGTGTTCACAATGACAAATAGTCACTTTCACTTCACTTCACTTCATATGTGACCTCTCGTTCTAGTGCAGGTTAAAAGTCTAGCTGTTGAATTATAAACTGCTTGTAAACGTAAAAGATGTAAAAGTGTGTACTGTCTTAGATGTCTAAAGTAAATGTCTAAAGTATGTATTGTCAGAAATGAACTGTAGATAATGTAACACTGTGACTAGTACTGTGACATCAGTGTGTATTAACATCAAAAGTAGGTTGTAGTTTATTTTGTCCTTAAAAATGTATGTAAATGCTAGTGTGTAGGTCCTGTGTTCCTGCATTTCAACAACTGTGTTGCATTTCATGAGCACAGCAAACTTTCCCATTTCTGCCTAAATACCTGTCTGTTTCATCCTTGTTTTCCACTCTCATTCTGTGTTTTGCTTTGGTGTTAGCTTAATTGTACTGTGTGGATCTGCATAATCAAGTGTATGTCCTGCAGCCAATATGGTCCTCCGTCTCTTGCTACTGCTGCACTTCAGAAGAGCAGTATCTCTGCCTCAGATCCTCCGCAGACATTAGGAGCGGCAGGTCGGCTTCAATCCAGCCCCAAAGCCATACGGATTGTTCTGTAGCAGATGCATGTCAGAGATAGGAGATTATAATAGTCTGTTTGTACAGTGTTCCTTCCCTCTTCCTTGCTCCCTGACTGACCAATAAAGAGGCTGGTGGAACAACTGTGAAAACAAAGGGAGAGAAACTAGACAGAGTTTGGAGTTGGATTACAGGGTTTGATGAGAACATTTTTTTGGAGGGTTGTTTTGGCATTGTATCTTTTAAGTGGAACGGATAGTGGTGCTTTCAATTTATTGTCCAGAAGGGCTGAAGAAGATTCAGTTATATTGGGTGGATTTTCCTCTGCTGTAAATTTACAAACAAGGGAAGAATGCCATCTGTTTTCATTCCTTACAAACAGTTGTGTTAGAATTAGCTTCTCAAAAAGGGGGTGGTCTTCTGAAAAATCACTTTAGGTCTGAATAATGACCAACATGTTGGGTTCAACACAGCTGATAGAAGCTTTTTTCCAATGGCTCATAATGTCCTTACATAGTTGACCAGGTGTTCTAACATTTCAGTATAGGCATACTATTGGTTAATGCACAACAGAAATGCGCTATATTGCACATGCACTGAACAGAATTACACAATGCAATAAAACTATTTAATCAGAACATCATACCATATGTACATATGTTATTTTGATAAAGTAGCCTAAACTGAAATAATTATGAATTTGATTAATCTATTTATGAACCTATTCTATCAAAGTACGCCAAAATGTCAGAACACCCAGTTCCAAATGCATTGCTCTAATTTTCTAACCACTGCTTGTCTAAAATGCAGACAGCAATGGTGTAGGTCAGCTAATACATGACAGCCTGATCATAATGTTGTTTAGACTGCCAGACCTGATGAAGACAAATGTGTAAATGTTTGCCACCATGCTAAGTGCAGTGCCCTTTTAGGAATGTGCAGCTGTGGAGGGCCACATTTCCTCAGGCCTTTTAGCTGACCAAAGCGCTTCAGAGGGACTGGGGCAGGAGCGGCTGGATGAGAGCGAGAATGAAAAAAGGGCTGAGAGGAGGAAGGAGGCCGAGTGTGGCCGTGATGATGAATATCCCATCTGCTGGTTGCTTCACTGGTGTCGGAGGTTGATGGGGAGGACGGAAGAGAGGATCTTGTGTTGGGCGGTCATGACTCCTCTTTGGCCCGGGTCATTCTTTGCCCATAGCAGTTAATCACCATCCTGGGCTCAGCCACTCTTAACACGCCTTACACGCCAGTTCAATCAGACACTTTGTATAATGAATGTGCTTTGTGAATCTGAAGGAGGAGGACTGTTGCAGATTTTCACTTTGCGAGCTAATCTGTCGGCTGCTGTGTGATTTTACAATTTGTTCGCAGTTGTGCCTGCAAAACATTAGTGCAGTTCTTTGATGGTGATATAATTGATTGTCCCTGTGCTGAGTGCTACAAGTTATGCCAGTTCCACTGGGAGCAACTTGTCTGAATAATTAATAGGATTCAAATGATTCCAAATGAGACAAGGCAGCGAATTATGTATATAAATGTCTTTTGGGTATGATGAAGGTTTCAGCACAAAAGAATCAACATCACTGACTCAATTGCAGATCATTTGTCAAATTACTGCCATCTTCGGTGTACATTCGATAAAAACTATGATATTTGACAAACAGTGAACCCTGAAGGATGTTGGAGGAATAATGCACCCTCAGTAATTCCTAATTAAGCTCTCTTTCATGATAAATGCTTGAGCATTTTATCAACATTCCTTGAACTTTTAAATGGAATTATGCCTGTCGTTGTATTATAATCAGGGTGTTCCTCATTACCTCTGAGGCAAATGGTTAGAGTTGAGCTCTTAATGTGTCTGTAAAAACAGATATATCTGGTCCCCTTCACCTTATTCCAAAGCAGCGCATCCAGCATCTTGCTGCTACCTATCAGGGGTCATCGCAGACAGCATATGTTCTGCTGTGTTCCATTTATGCTGTAGCACATTCGTCATATCTGGGAACTTGCCATGGTCCCATTTGCGTGGTGGGACCTTAGCATGCCAATCGTGGGATCTCTTACCGAGACAAAGATGAGGTTCAGGTTTAGGCTGCGTATCTGCATCAGCGTCTGTTTCATTACCATAATCCTGTCTTCATTATACTGAGAGACAGAGCGAGAGAGAGCGGGAGACACTGACCTTCAGCAGGAGCGTGCTGTCAAACTTATTCTCTTTTTATCAGGCGGCACAGGCCCGGCCGAGGTGCTCCTCATGTGCTGCGATATGGCAGCTAAATGACATTGTAATTGTTGTGACCAGGGCAGAATGAGATGTGGCAGAATACATACTCATCAGTCATGCATGCGCTCCTCTCCAAGCTTCTGGCCTCTCCAAATTGTATTGCTTAGATTTGTGTCTATTTTTTTGTTATTTATTCAATCCTGTGGGGCAGGAGGGGGTGAAGGAAAGAGAAAGCGAAGTTGAGGCATGGTGATCACAAACATTAAGAAGACCAATCTCTCACTCAGACCAAATCTGCCCAGATAACCATGTGGGTTGGTGATGCAAAGCAAAGCTGGATATTGGTGGATTTTCTCCCCTCGTTTTAAATCCAGCAGCATGTAGACGAGAACAAATAAATTCCATGCTGTCTCTGAAATGAAAGCTCACGGCCACCCCTAGGTTTCAGAGGTGCCTTTGGAAAGTGATCTATAGACCACTGCGCTGGCCTCAAGTGTTGTCATGGCAAGTTAAAAGCAAATCGCTTTGTCGCAATCTCTCCTAAAATCAACAAAGGGATATGCGGCCCATGCATGGGGTCCCTCTGTTTGTATACGAGTATATTTTTACCTCGTGTTTAGGAGGAGGGGGGTACTTTGGGGAAAAGGCATCTTTGTAAAAAGAAAAGGCAGAGGAATTGATTTAATTAATGCGGCCTCATGTCCTACGGCCACATGTAATCCGTTGAGAACTGTGGAGCGTGAGCTCTGGGAGACAAAAAGACAGCCACCAGAAGACTCCTCAAGTGGCCTGTAATGAGAGTCTCTGTGTAATCCCGTAATTCCTTGTTTAATTAAACTGCGGTGCTGGCCTGAAGTCGGAGCCACTTTGACGTTTCCCTCATTGTTGTGCTTTTATTTAGGCAGCGTTTGGGACTTTGTTTTTTCCCCAGCCTATTTTCACATATGTTCTCCACATAAATATATACAAGCAAACAAAGCAGCATATGTGAGCTTCATAATCTGGGGTTGCCCTTGAATTTTATGACACTTTTTTGACTAAACCAGTGAGACTATGGAGCATCAATGCCAGAGTAAGCATGCATGCTCTTAAACATAAAGGCAACAAAAGTGTTTTTTTGGAGAGAGGGCATAGAAAAATCACTAAGAAGTAGATGGATCTTTAAGATCTATTTTTGTAAATGAGATGTTTATAACAGCTTCACTGAATGTAAAGGTTTTATAGCAATCCAATGCTTTTCCCAGAACCAATTAGAATGAGTTTAGATGGGTATTTTTGTGTCAGTCAATATAAGAAAGACCTCTGATTCCTTTGCTGGTAAAATGTAATTGTGGGATATTAACCTTTACGGTTAATCCCATTTTTTCATCAGAATGTACATAGTTTTGTGCTCCAACTCAGCAACAATTAGAAACTAAGAAGCTAATGCAAGCAGGGTGCACACTCCTATGGCTGTACAAAGCAACAGAAAGCCACAGTACATGCTTTACTGTTGTCCCTGCTCTGCTCTATAATTAGCTGATGGGTTACAGCAAGGAGAATACTTACTATGCCACACTGTGTTCCTCCAGCACTGGAGCTGTCCCCGTGAGCTGAAGTTTAGCCATTTTTTCCTGTCTTTCTCCAACAGTGCTCAACCTTACTCTCACCTCTCTGCTGTCCCCTCCAGCAGCTCAGGCTCAGAATCAGAACAGGAGCCTATGTCATTGTCATCATCCCTGAAACACCTTACAAATCCCTCTCACATTGCACCCAGACAGAAAAGCCAGCTCATTTTGTACTGACAGGCTGCTCTACTTACATTAAGTGAGAGGCAGTCCATGTGATTCTATTAATAATCTGTTGGGTTTACTGTAAATGTGAAAGGGTCACATTGTTAACTATGCTTTGACGGCCTTGTCTCAATGCAGCTCCTGCTCTTTGCCTTCTATCCAGTCCACTGTCGATGAGCAGGATGTGTCAGACAAGGTCAGAGCCATCCGTTCCTGTCCCAGATTAATTAAACTGTATCATTCGGCACAATCGTTTTGCCTGCAGCGTATGGGCAGATGGTTCCTTTAAACCTTAATCTAGCTCTCTGCCGAACCCTTTTCCTGCTGGGCAATTCCATGCTGAACTCCAGCACAAAGAGAGGCAAATAATAACCATCATTAGAGTAGAGGCATGTCACTCGTGGCTTCTGGGCTGGGTGAATGAGACGCAGGGAAAGAGACAGGGAAAGAGGGAGAGGGATGAGCCCCAGGGCCAGGACCAAGCAGAGCAGAGTGGAGAAGTGGGAGCAATACAGGTCAGCCTGCTTGCCGTGAAGCAGCTCAGGGCCCACGTCTCTCCTCTATAATCAACCCCCCCTGCCAAGAAGAGGCAGCCTGGGAAGCCCTTGCCAGCGCCGGCCAATGAGGAGCCAGGGTTCAGCCGTTCCTAATGTGGAATGGCTTAAATTTGGGGGGGGGAGTCATGGCCTGGATTAAGGCCTGCGTCTGCAGCACTGGGCCCCCAATGCTGCCAGGGGGATTTTCAGAGGATCAGCCCAGCACTGCCCAAACTGGAAATAAATAAGGAATAAACTCAAATGAAATGATAAAGATGGGCTCTAAGACCTTTTCTGCCTTCTATGGGATGGCTGGAAGCTCCTGATGTGACCTTAAGAATGGAGAGAAAGCAGATTTATCTATTCTCTGTCTTCGAGGGAGCCACTGGTGGAGCTGTTCCCATATTTTTACTGACAGCACAAGGGCGCTTACCAGAGCATGTGCCTGCATTTCTTTTCTCAAAATATGCAGAGAAAAATGTTACATTAATAAAAGCATGGACTTGCAGCAGAATTTAAAAAAAAGATTTAAAGACTTTCAAATGCAGTTATTGTTCCACATATGAATGATATGCTAATTTGTAATTTCTTGTGCATTCAACCCATCCTCGAATTACCACCCACACTCGTCTTGTTTCTATCAGTTGACTGATTTGGTCTTATTCTCTCTTCCGTTTCAAAGCGCTCCTCCAACAAGCCATAGAACAGCGATGGAGCGTTATCTGTAATTGACATAGATAGCTGTGTTTGACAGATAAACTGCTGACAGTATATTAAAAGCAATGAGGACATATTGTGTGGCCGGCGTCATGAAACAAACACAATAATACACTGCGAATATTTAGGCAGTGACAGTTTTGTTTCAGTGCCCTGAGCTCTTTGCAGAAGAATAGTGCTACATGGATCTCTAAGGTGGTCTGCTAAGATTAACTTCCCCCACCACTTCATCATGACTTGGGGGCCAGTTGGGATGTGTACACACACAGGACTGCATTTACAAAAAGCCTTTCTTATATAAATAACCACACATTGCAATAATATTTGCTTGAGAGCCACATGAAGCCATTATCATTTCAGCATCCTTGTCCTCCATCCTCTCACTCCCTATATTCCCAGCAACCCAATCCCCCCCACTGCTTTGAAATATGATATGAAGAAATTATTTGCCATTATGAAGCTGTTCATTGAGACTGACTCATAAGAGATAAGTTTGAGTTGCTTCAGTCTGTTACAAGACACGTTACAAAAGTTGTTTTTAGAAAAAAGTGTTAAAGCAATGATGTGGCCAAAAATCTAATTGACACTTCTCACCACAAATGCAGTCGATCAGTCAAGATATATTACTTCTTTAGATACATCGCCATGAAAGGAAAGGCTTAGACACCTATGTTAATAGTTTAAAGCCATTTATCTGAGCAGTGAGTTTTTTTCTGCACCAGAAACACAAGTGAACATTTAAATAAATACAAACAGGAAAGTAGTTAAAAAAAATGTGTTTGTAAAAAGTTGCTCCAGATTTCTCCTCCATGCCTCCAGTCATTGCACAGATGTGTGTGAAGTTTCATCAGCACCGGATTTCTAATGAAGGACTGATTTAGCCCAAACCAGAGATTAGATGGAAACTGCTAGTAATACTGGGCATCCACTAGGACAACTCTGGGAATGGTTAAGCCAACACACTGACACATAAAATCACTGTCTACTTCATTACTGTTATATGTATATATATTTTAGTTTTTCTTTGATGATAAAAAGCTTTTAATAATTTTCTCATGGGCTCAAGACTTTTGCACTTTTGTACAGTTGCAATCAAAGTAATCACAGCACAAATGGCTAATGTAGCTAACAGCTGTTTGTACATACATTCCTGTACTTACTCCCCTTGACATCCGGTTGCAACTTTTGCAGTGTTGCTGAGTGCATATTCATTGATTGATGGCTCTGGGAGAAGCCTCAAAAGGCAGGTTAGATGTATGGACTTGCTCCAAGAGGCAGCTCCAGGCAGATTTTCAGCATATGAGATTTGAGCAGGACACATTTTTTGCAGTCTGAACAATAAAAGTCACATGAAATTTGACATTTCTGATTCAAGCCACATTTGTAGGTGGTTTTAAACCTGATTTCTACACATGCAATCAATTTAACCAGATATAGCTTAAACATGGGGAGCTAAAGCTTTTAACAGACCCTCAGGCAATGTATTTTTACTTTGTATACTGTAGTTGAAATATGGCATGATCATTCTGCTAGTTCTAGACATTAGGAATGGTACACATCCAAATTCGCATGCAACCAATTTTTTTGCAGTTTTGCAGTGTACTCACTCGTTCATCATGGCAAACAATCTGGATATGCAAGGACTTCAGGACTACAGTTTGACTGTAAAAATTTCAAAAATTTTAATCTGAACACTCAAATTTTCTTATAAGTATGAGCAAAACCTACATGCCTTAGCTTTTGTAATTTATATATTTGTATATTTGTAATATTCATTAATAAATGCAACAGAGCTAATATGCAACCTAATTAAATTAAAAAGTTTTATAGCTAACCTTATTGTCTTGCATATTAGTGAAAATGTATTTATGGAACCAGAAATCTGATGACTTACAAAAAATTCCACGGGCGAACTGGTTTTTTTTAAATTCTGAAAGGAACACAGTTTGCTTAACTTGATAAGCAAACACACAAGTTTTTTTTTAAGTGAAAAAGTGAGAGTGACTTATTTTGTGGACACATCGTGGACAGTCCATCACACACAGTGCACCACAGTGAAATGTGACCTCTGCATTTAACCCATCCACACATGGAGCAGCAGGCAGCTATCAACAGCGCCCTGGGAGCAGTGTAGTGGGACAGTACCTTGCTCAAGGGTACCTCATGGTAACTAGGATTTGAACATGCAAGCCTCTGGCGTATTCCAACGTTAGGTAACTCTGTCCCACCCGTAACGGCTGCCCAATCCATTTGCGCATGCGCATACCTACGGATGTGGAAAAAAACATAATTATGTCCAGTTTGTATCAAGCACGAGTAAACATTTAACGAATTTATGTTTTCAAAATGCACAGATCGGGCCCCGACACTATCCTCTCCGGCTACAGCTGTGATCACGTGAATAATGAACGAGACCTGACGTTTGTCGAAGGAACCAAGCGGCCATGTGACAAGAGAACATATGCTTAGACCCAAAGACCCAGGCTGAAATCGAAATAACCCCCCAACTCCATACACAGTGCGCTTTATAATTTACAATAATCGAGTTACTACACCCATAAAAGTTCACAGTTTACTTAGACATGTCTGAATCTCTGGTGAATCTTTATAATGCATTGTTCAGGTGCAGAACAATCGCGTAGAACAAGCCATCACATACCTTATGAACGCAATGATTGACGCGCATGCGCGGACTAGTGAACGACGAATAACATTTACATTTACATTTACAGCATTTAGCAGACGCTCTTATCCAGAGCGACGAACAACAGTGCTTTTGTAGTCCATGTCTGTTCTTCTGTCTGTAGGGCTAAACCTATCAACAGCTGTCATTCTACTAAGATACTATTGGCTAAGTTACACACCTTAACCTTGCCAAACTTGTAAACCCAATAGACAAAGTATAAGAGTAAACCATTAACAATAGACAGTTACAACAGTTAAATATGTGGCTAGTTAGTTTCCAAATTTCAGAATAATTCACTCGGTGAGTCGACTTGTTACTCCAGAGTCCCTCAAATTATTTGTTCAAAATGAAAGAATCGTTTGCAAATGACACATCACTAATATTGAGCATTAGGCAAACTCCACTTAGTCATCACGCAATTGTCTGAACAGTTTGAGCGCAGTTTCTCTGTTTCACCATTATTTATCATGATCATCAAGCACATATAGTTTACTAAGTAGTTGAACTGTCGCCATTGCTGCAGCAGAGGCCTCACTAAAACCAGGTAGTCATCGTTATGGAGTTAGCTACAATTTAAGTGTTGAATATTTCTTGCTAAAGAAGCAGAATCTTTGTAAAACAGTATTGCTCTTTAATGAGAGTGTGCTTTGTTGCAATTAAAAAAATTTGGAAATCACACTGAATTGTAATGAATACACTAATGTCGTTCATTTGTAATGTTGGGCATTTGCTGTTAGCTTTAACATGTTCATTTCATGTGAAAAATATAGATATATCAGTTATTTTTTGCTTGTTTAATATTTTTGTGGATTTCATTTTGATATAATTTTAAAATAAACTTAACAGCCACCTGAACAACTAAACTGTTTGTTTAAAAAATTTGTTTACCTTTGTCCATTCCTAAAAATAACAACCATGCAACAAACATTTCTTGGAACGTCATCCCTCAAGCCATTGCTGTGACTCCAACAGTCTCAGTTCTTGTTGTTTTTGCATGTAACAGGGGGCCGTGTGGAAGATGGCTCAGATGTGGATTCGGAGCCGGACCTACCACTGAAAAGGAAACAGAGGCGCAGCCGCACCACCTTCACTGCTGAGCAGCTGGAGGAGCTGGAGAAGGCTTTTGAGAGGACACACTACCCTGACATCTATACCCGAGAAGAGCTGGCCCAGAGGACCAAACTGACAGAGGCCCGTGTACAGGTACCATGCTGCTCTATTGTTTCACTTTCCTATTGGACTGTCCTTGTATGTGCCACTGGGTTTCCTTCTGTGGTGTCCATCCACCACTGATTTCTTTAAGATGGGGACTGTGCAGAGTCATTTATGATTACAGTTTACCAGATTTTGTATGGTTTATACTGGTGAAAACGTTTCAGGTTTGTTAAAGTGGGTCATTGTCCCTCTTTATAGGAAGATCTCTGTGTCCAGAGGTCACTGTATCTGCACAGGAACAGCTGTGGATCTTAGCATGATGCCTGGTTAAAATTACATATTCATCTCAAGAACTACCTTAGAAATATACACCAGGCCTGTGTGTTAGCCCTAATTCAGAAAACAGAAACATGAGCAGGCAACTATTCCTCTAAAGCATCACTTCATCTTTTAACATGCATGCACTAGCCCCTGGTCTTTTCATCACTTTTGGAGGCTGATGTTAAACAGCGGTTAACTTAATTGCAGAATAAGAAACTATGTAAAGGAGAAAAGAAGTGTTGAGAGCAGCGTCCTTGATTTTTAGTCAGAGTAGTGACTTTGATCACAGCTCTTTGCTGTTTTCTGAAAGCTCTTTGTGCATGCCTTCTAATGCACATTAACAATACGAGTGAACCATTTACCTCCACTTGACTGACCCTTGCTAAATCTCAGCTGTGCTATGACCCCTCCTCTTTCTCCAGTTGCGTTTTGACAGTTCCCCGGCTGCCCGGACAGCAAGCAGGGGGAAACTACAGTAGAGTTATAGCAACAGCTGTGGTGGGTAAGGGGAGGGGGATGAAATGAGCAGGAGAGCATTCCTGATGGATTTCTCACTCCAGCTTTTGGCTGAGATCTTTTCTTCCCACCACTTTCAAGCCCACCGCTGCTTCTTGTAAAATTTGCTGCATAACAGAGAGGATCCCTCACATTCTCCTGGGAATCCCTTCTCCACAAGCAACATTAATCAATCAAGAGCTTGTGAAAAAAAGGGGGAAAAGACATGACTGCTTACCTCAGCTGTGTGGCTTCCCTTTTCTGACACCTCTGCATTTTGGCCTGGATACCTTCAGTCATATATGGTGCCATGATGCAATATTGGACATTGTGCATATTTTATAGTATAAGAGAATAAAGTTTATTGGATGCTACATTGTTTCCCATGATCTGGTGGACTGTTCACTCAGGGAGATTTTATTTCAGAGTGTGTGAAGTTGGACATACAGTAAAAAAAAAATGCAGACTGTCATAATTACCAAATTCCGCAATTAAACTGCAGCTGTCCCCATCGCTCCTCAGCCCCTTTTATTCCTCAGACTAAATTAGGTTTCAGCCAACTTTTACTCTCTCCTCTTCTGGGCGCTCTTCCCTCTGTGGTTACTTACTCACATAGAATTACAGTTTATGCCACTTGGGTTAAAGTAAAAAAAAAGTTTCTGAGAAATTCATACTGATTCTTGACCACAGGCTGTGTGTTGTCGAATTTAGTCATTCCTTTCATTCATTCAATCACAGAATTTTTATTTTTTTGGAAAGATGGGTTAGGGACAGTGACTATGGTATTTTTCTTGACTGTCAGTGCTACATCACCACAACATTTAATAATAACGGTGGATCTGTTTAGCCAAGAGCGTTTCACTTGGCAATGTTACAGACCCCACTGATCTCCCTGCCACGCTAGAGGCTCAGCCCAAATATCCCGCCACTGAAAAGCTCCCCATGGGGCATTTGGCCCTTTTGTGTGTTTTGCTGCAGCTGATGCAAATTAGACAAGTGGGCAAACATTAGTTCTAAGTGAAGGGCTCGCCTTTTAGACTCAATTTGCATGTTCTCTGGCTAAATTATATCATGTGGAAACTGTTGATTTAATCATAATTGCAATTTTGTTTCACAGCTTTGCCTTAATAACTGTTGTGGCAAATTCCGTTGGGGCACAAGTCATACAGAAAAATCTAAAAAGAGCATGAAACATTAATATTTTTTTTTACCTTCACTGTAACCCAGTAGCCAGTTTAGTTGGAACCTCTGAAATTGATGGTTGTATGTGTGTGTATATATATATATAGTATGCGGGTGTTCGTGAGTTTTTGGCTTGAGCAGGCACAGATGAACATGCCAGTGTACTGGGATCATTGCTTTTGTGGTGAGGAAGGTGTCTGACCCTCTTGGCTTTTGGCAGACCCCATGGCCTGAGTGTCAACCCACTTGAGCACAGCTGCGCTGACACAGTATCCAGATGTCAGACCAAGAGACAGAAGGAGAAAGGGGGGGAAGAATAAGAAAGACATAGGGTAGTGAAAGGGTAAGGGAGGATACTGGCATACTAATATTGAATACTGAGCACTAGCTTAAAGTTGCTTATCTCCACTTCATCATTAGCCATCGACACTGAGTAACTACACTTTCTCATGCACTAGCTGTGTTACAGCCCCTATGGGACAACTCATGGGAAATGATCCATTTATGACTAAACACTAGGCTAAATGCTTCCAGGACACACAACATGACTACCTGTCTTCCCATCACTGCTCTAGAAAAACATGAACCACCAGATGTTGATTTAAATGGAATTTCACTGGCAGTGACATTTCTGTTGTTCCTCGGTCACACAGAGAACAGAAAAATTGTATCTTCGGTCCACTGTTGTGAGACTGTTGTGGTATGGAGGGTCCCCATCTGATTTATTATTAAAATAAATCAGAGTGGTGCAGAAATGCAAGATTTTCTTTTAAACTTTAACTTCTAACTGCTTTTTGGCAATTGAATAACACAATAATTAAAGTGTGTTTTTGTGTTAATAAAATAACAACAATAACAGTAAAAATAATCATACACTTAGACCCTGTCCACACGTGGGTACTTTTGAAAACAAATATGTTGTTTTTGGTCGCTGTTTGTTTAGATGAGCAAGGTGATTTTCTGCAATGGCACACGCAGGCAAAGTTACTTTCCCTCCATTATGAAGGACACAGGCATCAGACTGAGGCTTCGGATGTCGCTACTATATTCAACACAGACACTGTCGCACCTGAGTGCCCCCCGCCAACGTCTCGTTGTAAATGAGACCCGGTCGGAGCAGTGTTTGGTGGGATAGCTTTGAAAGTAAGCTTGTGCTTCCACAATAAGCCAGCTCGTGCCACCTGTTGCTCTGGCATGCTTTTGACAGCGTTTGACATCGTTTTTGTCATTCTTTGTTAATACGATGGCAGACAGTTGGGGAAAAATACATACAAACAATACCAAACAGTACAAAAACAACACCAAACCATATTGCTCTAGTGTAATTACTCTGTAACATGCACAAAGCCACACAGGCATCACATTACTTGTTTTAAATGTGTACTTCATTTCCATATGAATTAAATACATCCGCATAATTATTGCCAAAATAAGTCAAACTGAAAGCTGCAGTTTTGCGTTATCCATGTGGGAATTACATAGTGTGGGTATACCTTCCAGTCTAATCTAAATCTTTATGTTCTAGAAGCATGCCTTTGGACATACGTTTGATAAATAGTCAGAGTAAGAGCAGGAGATGTTAGTTTTTCCACATGCTCCACACAGACATACACAGGCCTTTCTTCACTTCCTCTGTCTGCTCTGACAGGCTTTGATCCAGTCTGGATACAAGACATTCAGGCCACAAGTGTCAGGTCCCCTGCTGCGGAATCATATCACATGAGCACACAATTGATCCTGGAAAAATCTGGAGTCAATAGTCCTTCGCTTGATTCTAACAAGACAGGCAGAATTGGAACATCCGACAAAAGAAGGCCTTACATAAATGTTGAGGCATGGCTGTCTGCAGTGTGTGCGCTCCAGCATTACTCAATCCTTTCACAACATGTGGGTGCAGTAAAATCAGGTTTGCAGAAGGTATTCTAGCAAGGGGCTCTTTTTTTACTGTCATCTATCATGCCGTGACCTTACACCCTTGTGTGGTTGTATTTGCCCTGCCCCTAACATCACCCCAATACTGGCCAGATCAGGCTTATTGTGCACCCCCAACCAACAGCCTGTGAGTCCCACATACAGCCACAGAGAGTGATGTGGGGCTTTTTTACGCCTTTCAGCCTCTGCAATGTTCTACTTTTTTGCTGTGAAATTCAATCACGTTAGCTAGGTTTTACTCTTCAACATTCCACGTGCCCACTACCCATAGCCCCCACCAATGAACAGTAATCCTAGGAAGACATATTGTCCCCATCCAGTGGTTGCAGGGAAAGAGAGAGGGAAAGTGAATTGATAGGATGCCCCAGCTGATTGATACTGAATGAGAGTGGAGGGTGCTGGAGCGTACCTCAGCTGGCTTCAACATCTCTCAGGTGGAAATGCACAGAACAATCAGATTTGTCTTCCATTTTGCCATTCTTTCTTCTCTTCCCTTCACTTCACTCTGCTTGGCCAGATGATTGAGGGTATATTGACTTTTTCCACTTCTAGTCTCTCTCTAAGTGCAAATAGAATGCTTTTGGCCTAAAACAACAGGCACGAGAGGCCTAATACTAACTTTGAGTTAAATAACTAAAGTTAATTACATAGCTCATTAAGATATTCGTTGTGCATTTACTTTTTGTGATATCATTTCCCTTTTTTCCCCCATTTTACCTTAATGCATTCTTGGCACATTATAGTGAGAAATAACTTCATTCATTAACACCACTATCTCTTTATCACTGAACCTGCATTTCCAGCTTTACTCACAACTTACTGAAAACTCAGTTATGTACAGTTGGCCTCGGATTCATGCCAGACAGCAGCCAGGTCCTTCAGCCATAGTTGGAGCTGCCCCCCCTTCTTAAATGTCCTGCTTTACCCCTCCCATTCACTCTTAGGGGAACTCCTTGGAGAAATATGAAATGACTTCCCAGCCCCCACTTGCCGTTTCGGCTGTGTGGAGCACTGCGTGTGCCTCCTCTGGCAGGCAAATGAGGAGAGTGGGAATTAGAGAGAGCAGAAGAGAGAAAATCCCTGCTCAAGGTGCCTTTGTCATCAGGTTGCAGAGTGAAGCACTGAGCAAGGCCTACTTCCACCAAGCTACTTATAAGGGCCACTGAGTGCCGAAGCAGTCACTCTAGCCTCTTACACTGAGATATGCATGTCCTAATGCCCTAGGCTATTTCCCTCCCCTCACTAATACCAAGGCCCATCCTTACCTACTACATGTAGAATAAGTGGAACTCTTGTAAGTGGGACGAGAAGCTTTTTGTAAAGGGTCTTAGAGCTGCCAAAGTTAACAGTGGCATAGTGAACAGTGTTGGTGGAAGGGCAGTATTTGAGGGATATGGGATGGTATGGAGTTAAAAGAAAGATCAGTGATTTTTTCTGATGTAAACTATAAGAAATGAAACTTGAGTGTCAAAAATTCTTTTGATGTTTTAAGCGTCATAGTAACGTAGTCATGGTATTTAACACATGCTGGTAATTCCTAACCACAAGTAATAACCATTAATTAGCCCCCTGGTGGGTTAATAAGGGTAAATTATGACTCTAGAGCTGGGTGTTTCTGTGCCTTTAGGCTGATGCGTGTTACAGCTGAATCGCCCTGTTCCACCTAAGTATTGGGTTCACCCTAGAACTGCAAAGAGGAATCTCTGTTTTTTAGCTTTTTTAAATTTACCAGTCCTGAGTGAACATCCCATTTGTGCATTTTACATTTTACTACTTTTTAAATGATATTTTTGCTCCTGTTGATAGAAATGCCCTGCTGAAAGTGTTCTTGTATGTGTTTAGCCTGTGTTTTCTTTTGTCACCTCATAAGACTCAATATAAGGCCGAAAAGAATGTACATAGAATTCTCTCGATGAAAAAAAGTCTTTCACTCAATTATTTTGTGTACAAAGCTTCAAGAGGAGCCAAAGAGGCTGAGTGTGACAGAGAAAGAGTGTGTGCTCATACTGTATAGCTGCTCGAGCCCCTTGATCAATGCCCTGGCTGAAAGCGTCATTCTGGAGGAGATGTTTAAAAGGGACGCCCTCTTTTTGTTTCCTGATTCATCGAGGGGCCATTGTCCCCCTTCTTTCACTACCTCTCACAATGGCTGAGCCCATTTGAAAAACAACAGTAGATTAACTGCACTGCCAGTGTATTAAAGTCTGAAGAATGGGTCCTTGGAGGCATAGATCAATGTCATTCACTCTTTTGCATACACAGGGGCAGGGCCCGGGCCCCAGCCTGATACAGCAGGTTACTGGCTGGCCTCTAGCTTTAAATGGCTCACAATACAATGGCACTCTAAAGCCATGATACTTTTGCACTGCTCCTCTGGCATTTTTCTTTCAGTTATTTGATTGTAACATCTATGATTATGATAAAAAAAAAACATTAATTAACAATTTTGATTGTATGAAGGGCATGTTTTTTGAATGTCCTTTAGGTTTGTTTAGACTGAACTTTTTTTAGTATATGCAAAATTTTCTTTTAGCTTTTTTTTTTTTAGCTTTATTAAGGTGTTCATCTCTCTAAAATAGATACAGCCTCAAAAGTGTATGTAATATTGAGCAAAATTGTGGTGGAAAAACAACCAAAAAATCAACACATTGTTTTCCACTATATCAAAAATTGTGTCTATTATATTTTAACACAACTGAATATATGCATAAATGTATAAACATGTATAGGTCTGTGTGTACCATATCTATCATATTCATGCTGCTATATACATACTTTCAATGGCATGTTTTCTGTCTCTGACATACTGCACTAGTATGCTAATCTGCACTTCTGGTAAGATACCAGCTGAATGACAATATGAATCCAATCTAATCTGAAAGAATTGCATTGTTATCATTTTGATGTTTTGTTTTAGGTGTTCTTTGTCAGAGTATTGGTCATGACAGACTTAGTTAGGTAGATCTTGTTGATCTCAAGTCTAAAGAAAAGCATTTTTACCTAAAACACAACATTTCATTGGTAAAAAATTTATTTGCTAGTGAAACCAATAGCAATTATTTCTTGTGTAGAAAAACCAGCTAACTTTTACTCAACTCAATTTTTTTACGCAATATGCTCATCATACATTTTCTAATTTGCAGGTGTGGTTCAGCAATCGACGAGCCAGGTGGCGCAAGCAAGCTGGTGCCAATCAGCTTGCAGCATTTAACCACCTGTTACCTGGAGGGTTTCCAGCAACGGGCATGCCCACTCTGCCCACTTACCAGCTCCCCGATCCAACCTACCCTTCTACCGCGCTATCACAGGGTACATCAGCTCACAAATTAATCACCTTTAATATAATGATGTGATACTTTACACCAGAATTTAGTAAATTGTACTGAAACTGTTCACAAATTAAATGAACTAAAAGCCATTAAGAGGCAAAGCTGTCTATTTGTTCGTTAATGTAAATGTTAAATATTTTCAGTCTTCTTCATAATAATGGACAAACACAAATTAAACCTAAACATTAGACTATAATGCAAAAAATAAAAATGCAACAATAAATATTATTAGCTTTAATAAAGTGCTGACTTTTTAGTGGTACAATCAGAAAACAGCTATTAGGGTTTGGGGCAGGATATGCTCCAGTCTAAGCCAAACCTCAGATTTATTTAAAAAGACTTAGTGGTTTGATGTATGAACAATATTTATAATTTCTTTTTACGTGACCATTTTCCAACCTCTCTTTGTTTCTTAGAATTAAACACGCTTTTTTGTTGACTTTGTTTTTAAAACGTATGTATGTTGATGATCTCTGTTTCAATTGGCTGCAATACTCCTCGTAACTTTAGTCTGACTTGGCAGTGATAAACTGCTAAGGTGGCCATATGGAAATTTGTTGGTTTTCATTACATTGCTGAAGCAGCTCAGGTTTTCATATATGGACTGTATGGCCTGGGCAGTGAACAGGATGTTTTAAACCTTTAGTTGTGCTTATGTGTTACATTAAACGCTTTGATTTTAGAGCAAAGTGAGAAAATTTTTTTTTCCATATGTTTTATTAAAAAAAATGTACTGCTAAATAAATTGACATTTTAGGTTTATAGCATCTATAAGGGGTAATGTAGGCCTTGCTAACTATGTAATGAATTACCTGGTATAGCAAGATGTATTTAAGAATTCATTTATAAATATAATTGTTCTCTGCAGATGGCACTAGCACAGTGCACCGGCCGCAGCCTTTGCCCCCCTCTACCATGCACCAGGGCGGCCTTTCAAGTGACAACAGCTCTGCTTACGGCCTCTCATCCAACCGCCACAGCTTTTCCAGCTACACTGACACCTTCATGAGTCAGTCCGCGTCCAGCAACCCCATGAACCCCGTCAACAATGGGCTCTCTCCGCAGGTTAGTAAGGGTCATTGACCAAAGTGTGTAAATATTCTTCTCTATAGCTAGACGTCAAGGAGTCTCTCAAGTGGAATTACGAGACCTCTTTGCAGATAAAAGGGCATGTGCTTTGTTTGCTGCCATGTCTGCTTCGCGATTAAGTGTGTCTCTCGGGTGTGAAGCAGACTTA
This sequence comes from Arnoldichthys spilopterus, assembly GCA_037974385.1. NCBI lineage: Eukaryota > Metazoa > Chordata > Actinopteri > Characiformes > Lepidarchidae > Arnoldichthys > Arnoldichthys spilopterus. The sequence continues at coordinate 25,364,515 of JBBPDA010000132.1, read as the reverse complement.
GAAGTTCTTTTTAAAGAATTTGTCTTTAAATAGTGGATATCCTCTTGTGCCACTGAGGTGTTTTGAAGATAATGTTTTGTAATTAATATTCTTCTGTTTCGCCCACTCCCTTAATTAAAACAAGTAATAATAGTTTGATTCAAAAGACATTAGAGCTTGGGTTTAAAACAATAATGGATACCCTGCAGAGAACAAATCCTGTGCTCCATAATGAAAGCAGGGGAACGAACCAGCAGCACTGTGGCTCACAGTGAAAAGACATAATCGCACCAAACTAATTAGCCTTTTCATCTAATTGTCTGCAAGTAATTTTCTGGAGTTAATATATGGTTAAGAAAGTCAAGATGCTTTAATTAAGTGTAACAAACTAATCAGTAGTTCACTGTGTTTAACACTGGCTTGGTGAGTGTAGGCCTATGGACTGGGTTTGTCTGTAGACTGAGCATCATGGTCCCTCCGCTGGTCAGCTGTGATTTGAGTTTTTATGTGTGTCTATACATATCTTATTGGGCAACAGATTGAAATCTCTTGTATTCTGTGTAAGTGGATGCAGTATTTAAAATCTGCCTTCGTCAATTTGTGTGGCTCTGCATGAAAAGGGATTTTGTATGCTCTACCCTCCTTCTTCCTCAAACAATGACTGTTTAAAATGGGTCTTTCTGGTTGAGGTTGATTCCTGTGTGAGAAAAATGGCCAATTTTGATGCCAGTCACTAGTGAACAGTAAATTATAAGCAATTACGCACCAACGCTGGGCAGTTCTGCCCACCATAAGCAACAAGATCTGACTAACAAGCATAAAATAAGATTGAAATGGTGTATAAGGAGTTGAAAAAGAAATTCAATGCTGCGTTTGTCCGCAATTACCCCCTCGTTCACACACGTTTTAGTGCCACTTCCCCCACCTTCCCCCACCCCCCCCAAAAAATTCTTAAAGCAGATTGGAAACTGGTATTACTCTTTTTCCGTGGAGAAGAAAGAATTAGGGATTTGATGACAAAAAAGAGATTTTCTCTTGTAGTGGAGAGTTGGGGGATAACACAGGCATTTCTCAGCATGTTTGATTGTTAATCATAGTGGAGGGGCTTTAAGGCCTAATACTCTCGCTGCAAACCTGCATAAATATCAGGAACATGGCGGGCTTTTTTATTAATGTGACTGTTCCCAGCCCGCTGTGGAAATGACTCCTTCCTCACGCCATATAAGGAAAAAAAAGATAAAATAACCTCCCCTGTTTTACACTACGGATTACCATTCTGTCTATTCAAGCCACATTCAATATGGATAGGCTTATTTTTTCTATTAGAAAGGGCCCTTTCCCCCCTCTCTTTATAGATTTATACCATAACATTAATTTTGTGGGGTTTTTTTATCAAGGGAAAATATAAGACCTTATTTGTAAAAAATATTTGGCAGCTCAGTTTATTTTCTTCTCGCATCACACTAAATATAAAGGATATTTAATGTTTATTTAACATTTAAAAATGCCTGTATTTGTATAAAAACTGTATGAAAAACACATCTTAGAAAAATCAATAGAAGTTCAAATAAGTTTTAAAAAATTAAATCCTTGCATTAAAATCCTTTTGCAAAAGTTTGGGCACCCAACTTTGTGATTTTGGATGAAATTACAAAAAAAAGATGTTTATATATAGTTATATAATTATTTTGATGTATAAGCCAAGGGCTTTTTCTCTGAGCCAAACTTCCAAACTGTAGTGTTAAGCATTGTCCTTCTTTTTGTGTAAATTGATTAAGCCTGAAATTTCTGTTCCCTGCATCTGCATTCTGTGAATGTGTCTTTCCCAAACCTCCCCCTCCTGCTAGCCCACTCTTTACCCTTTCACCCTCGTCCACATGGCACATGTGGCTAGTCCATCAGGCTCTTATTGTGAGAAAAATTAATGTCCTTTTTGACAGGAGTATCATAGTTCAGCCCAACCATCACACTGTGATTCAATGTCCATGAAAGAGCCGGCAGTGCCCCAGAAGACCAGAACGCCTCTGTTCCTCTCAGTTGTAGGGAGGCCACGTAGCTGCCCCATACAAGCTTGTTTTTGTACGTTCTGATTTTCTCCATAATTTGTCACATCCTTTCTGTTCTTTTACCTACCGCACCACTACCCCTCCTACAATTTATCAGAGTTCACTGAATAACAGAATGGAAAGTAAATTATCAGTCTAAATAAGTGAGGACTGACTTTCTTAGCAGTGGGGATACAGAAGAGGTGGCCCTTAACACAGCATTAGAAAGTACTCTTTTTATTGACAGCTACTAAACACAGGAATATGTACTTTAATGCAGTATAAAAATGAATGGAAGGTATGCAAAGCACGTTTTATTACTTGGTGTTTGTCCTTGATTGATGCTGTTGGACTGGAGGGACTTATATTAGTTCCTGCTCAAGCAGAGAGAGAGAGAGAGAGAGAGAGAGAGAGAGAGAGAGAGAGAGAGAGAGACTAGCCTCCACCCTTCAACCAAGGTTAGGGTGAGAATATAACCTGGACACAGTGGTGACAACCAAGTGTAAAAGAAAGAAAGATTGAGAGAAATGAAAGACTTGAGGAAACGAGCACGAAGGGAGCAGAATGGGCTGCTCTGGCTTCAAGTGCAAACCTGAGCATGAACCTGATCATGCACTTTTAAATGTCTTCATGTATTTTAAATCATTCTTTACGTTTATCAGCACTTTCTCACTCTTTTTACCTGTATTCTGATTTTATTCCTTATTTTATTGCTTCATTGCTTTTTTTATGGTTATTTTATCTTCGTAAAGCACATTAAATGACCTCTGCTATTCCAGAAATTCTCTGTCCATATAAGCAAGGCAAGGCAACCTTGCCTATATGGACAGAGAATTTCTGGAATATTCCTCATCAGTTCTTTCATGATTTCATTCCCCACAGGAATTATCACTTCTCGTAATATAACGCTCAGTGTCATTTACAAGTGCAAGCCCCTCATTTAAGCATGCGCCTCATTGACTTTAATGTTTAACTGATCCCCTCTTGAAATGTTTACTTATGGGATGTATTATTGGCAGTTTCATCCATTAATCACTGAAAATTTGCACTCTCCTGACTTGTCTCATATATTTTAGCCAATGACGCACTACATCCTGCTGGAACAGGGTAAGCTTCTTGTACTGTGGCTCCTGCTGCAGTAGCACGTTCATGCTGATTTGCAGGTGGGCTGCGTCTCTCGTCCGAGGTGTAGACAGACCACTTTGTTATCAGTATGGAATGAAGGGAATCGCATGGTTCACGGTAAACATGCCGTGATGGCGGGTTGCCAGCTTGTAACCGAATCCTGCTGGGGTCACTACACCAACAGGTGCACTCTCTCTGTTCACAGACAGCATTTGCCAGGCATACAGTTTCTCACCACACCTCTGGAAAACACGGTATAACAAGTACTATTGCTTTCGCTCATAACAGTTATTGTTCCAAGCCTAATCTCCATAATTTTGTGAGCTATGGTAAGACTTCTCGTGCCTTACCTGCTTTTCTCACTCTAGAGAACAGAAGTACAGGCACTTCAGCTTACACTCATGGAATGTTATTTCTTTTTCTAGCCAGGGCAAGTTAGATGATTAGTGCAGTGAATGAATAGAAGCAGCAAAATCCAAAAATGAAATAACACATCAGCACATTTTTGTCTTTCTGTTCATTCACGTTTGCTGACAACTGGGTTGATATAATTTATTTATGTGGAAGTGCAACTTTTTTGTGTATCACCAAAGGAAACGTTGCCTAATTATCTTTAAAAATTGTCACTTTTTTGTAGAAAACAAAAATATTTTTAATTCAAATTTAAGTCAATAATTTTTTTTGTGAATCATTTCTTTAAAAGTAATTTTGGAATATTTTAATTGGTTCCTTGTAGAACATTTATTTAAATGGGGGAAAAAGAACTGGAGTTTTTTTGTGCAGCCACAATACATCTGACATCTGACTTTTCTCTATTTCGATGTAGGTAAAATAGATTTTTTTTTTGGGGAATGAAGAACATCAACATGCAAGTTTTACACAGAACTGATTCAGAACACAACTGTCATACCTCCTCTGAAATGGCAACTTTATTTGAGAATAAAAAAATGTTCTTAAACTTAGTATAATGTTATGTAATAAGATTTTATTTTGAACACTTTCCGCTGATCCATTCATCATAAAGGATATTAAGCTCAATATTTAGGGCAGCAGGAATTGGGGACTGACAAAATTGAGTTATGAGGTTTTGATTTGACAGCGATGAGAAGCACTGACACATTCACTGCACTTAAAAACAACCTGTCACAGAGCAACAACAACAACAAAAAATAATGAACAGCAAACATATTCATAAACTGGTAATGAAAGTCAAAAGGAGGTAGGGATGGGTTTGGGGGGTGGTGGTGTGTGGTGGAATAGAATGTAATTTTGTTCTTCCATTGCAGTTGGAAGATTTGTGTTTTGGAATGAAGGAACTCTGGCTAGCATTTGATGTTGGGAAGGGAGAGCGAATAGGCTGGGTTTCAGCGCTGGGGGATCAGAGGCAGAGCAGTGCTCACCAGCGCTCCCTTTGATCCATATCCCCAGGCCTCTGCGCCTGAGCCGCCGCACACTCGCCCAGGCCTCTCCAGTGATTCCTGACAACTGTCTGCTAGAGATAAGGGAGGGGGGACTCAAACCTCGCTCGCTCTCCCATTAGCACCGCACTCACTTTAAACTGGATGAATTATATTTAAGAAGCCTGCACAGGGGTTGCCAAAAAAGAAAATGTTTTTGGGGGTGGGGGTTGGAGGGTGGGTAGGGGGGGGTGGGTTTGGGGGGGTGGTGGTTGTAGGGAGAGAGGAAAAAAAAAGATTGAGTTTTGGCTCACTCTTTCTCCCTTCTTTTTTTCCTGCTTTTGACAAGACATTGTGCACCTGCATGTCAATGAGTGAGTTCATCTCCACTGGTTGGGTTTTATTAAGGGCTGCCGTATTAAGCTCCTCACTGGGCACAGCGTCAGCTGGCATCGGCTCCCATCCATCGACAAAAATCAAAAGCCTTAATAAATGCACATATTTACATCCCTCCCCATACTCCGAGAGCAGGGGAGGAAAATGCTTGCTAATTAGAACTCATCTTAAATACAGATGCTGTTTCAATTTGGCAAGAATTAAAAAGTAAGAAGCTTTTGGGGGGAAAAAAACAGCGATGAGACCTGCTTGGAAGCTGCCAAGAAAATCAGGGAATTTAAATCATACCCACTGGCGGAATGCTTTCTGCATGAATTTATTTCATTTCTTTCTCTCTCACTCTATCATTCACTCTATCATTCACTCTCTCCCTCTCTCTCTTTCTCTCCCTCTCTCGTTCTCTCTCTCTCTCGTTCTCTCTCTCTCTCTCTCTCTCTCTCTCTCTCTGTATTTCCTCCTGTCGGCTCGGACAGAGTGGAGCTGGAGTCTCCACATGCTCATATTAATCACGAGTAATACGTTTTTCAGGTCGCGTAGATACAAATGAATGCAGGCATCCCTCTGTTCTCGCCCCACCATTGATGGATTTTAATGGCAACCTGCTTGTAGAGGGGGTTTATACGTGGAAATTACTACGTCCACTGGTCCTTTCAGTTAGCAAGGTGTAGCTGCAGAATGAGTGCTACATGAACATAGCCAGTGTGGAGCCAAAAGGAAGAGTTCTCCTGATTCCTGATGTTTTCACTGAGCTTCCTGATGTTCTGCTGGAAACAGAATCTGTGTGCAAACTGTGCTGGCCAGCATATCTACTTTGAGTCTGGCAACAGTTTTAATTACTACATGTTTTGTAGTCCACTCACTGAGGCCTGCTATATCACCATCTTTCCCCGCCTTTCCGAATCTCTTCACATCCTTCACAATGAGGTACTGCTCTCCCTTCTACACCCCCCCTTTTTTTTAATGCTGGCTCAACGGTCTGTCCTCTGGCCTCCCTCTCTCGATTCTCTCTCGCTGTCGTTGGCTCCCTCTCTCTCCTCTCTCCCCAGAGAGGAAACATTATTCCCCTTGCATAGATGAAAGGCTACGGCGGACAATAAAACCGCTATTTAAATTCAAGGGTGTTTGTGCGGGTGAGAGATATTTCCTGCAGAAAGTGAGCTGTTGCATCCTGATAAATAGTAAATATAAGGGAATGCGATTTACATTTATCTTGCAGAGGCAGCCAATATAAATTTCAGCAAATCCTAGAAGATGAGGATTTAAGTAGGGACAGGCTGAGACCAATACATAGACTCCACTAAGGTCCCGCGCAATAGTAGTGACTATTAGATGAAATTATTGAAAAATATTGCCTATTAAAGAACATGGGCTGAAAGTTGACGGTGTCGTTTGGAGTGGTTGCCTGTACACCAGTGCATTCTGTGCATTTTTCCATGAGATGACGTTATTATGTGTCGGAGGTCATTTTGTTATATTGGCTGTGGAAATTAGTGTTGTCCTATGTTATAAAATGCACAACAGCAAGTCGTGCTCTTCATGGTGATTAATCTTATTACAGTACTTTTTCTTTATAGACAGATACGCTCCTCAAAGGGACTCATCACTTGTCTAATTTTAAGGAATGTATACACTTGAGTGCAAAGGTTTGGGCAGCCCTGGTATTCTCAATGTAAAGCACTTTGGTCTGCATTTTATGTATGAAAGATGCTAAATAAATAAAGATTATTTTATTATTATTTTATTATTATATGACATGTTTTAGAATACTGGTGAAAGTAAGTACACATCCTGTACAGAGAATTTACATTTACATTACATTACAATATTATTACATTTTTGTAATATGCAGTAATTTCTAAAAGAACTTGTGCATTAAAATGAGCAGAAAAATGCAAGATTTCCTTTTTTTTCACTTATTTTAAATTAGAAAAGCAACACTCTATATAAATTGACCAGGGGTATGCAAATGTCTGGACATCTGTTTTGTATTTTAAGTCTAGTGTTTTTGGATGCATGAATCTCATGGATGTTTTTAAGTTCTGTCAGACAATGTTGGGGGTATTTTGCAGGGTCCTTTGGTGTAAACAGTAGGAAAGTGTTTTTAGCAATTATGAGGTTGCTCACGCCACCAAAGGCTGGAGGATTATCCAGGAGTGCATGCTTTGTGTTAGTTCCAGATACCAGGCTGACAGGTGTGAATCTGTGATTAATATTACAACCTCACAAAATGTACTGCCACTAACTTTGCTCTCCAGTCTTCTGCTCTTATTTGAGTCTAGTTGACTCCTGTGTTTTCTAAGGTTGGATAGCTGTGTTGGTTATATATATAGGGCTGCAATGAGTTTATGGCTTACATGCTGTAGGCCTACGTCTACAGATCTCTCTCCCTTTCTCCCCCTCCTCTCTCTGGCTCTCTCTCCATGTTAAGCAGTGCTGGAGTCCCCAGCTGGCTGACACTAACCGTTCTGCTTTCGGTCCCAGTCTCCAGCTGAGAGCTATTTCACTGTTTATTTACATGTAATTATCTCTATGAGGTGCCGATATTAACACTGTCAAGAACAATTTGACCTGACATTCTTCACTGTGCCTGCTGCCTGCTGTTTTTAGCAAACAATCCACCCCCCCCCTCCACCTCCGCCTACTCCTGCATCCACCTTGCATTATTCTTGGACCCAGTTACCGTGCCTTGCCCTCTCATCCACTCTTGTGAAAAGCAGACATTTAATTTGGTGGAGGCGGACGCGTGAAAGCAGCTAGGCCAAGTCAGCTGAGAAAGAGAGGTCAGAGGGGGATGTTTGTTCCTTGTGCCAGAATTCATCCCATACTGCTGCAAACATATTGGAGAAAGTAATCAGATTGCATTGCACTCTACCACTGCACGTCGGCCCAATAGGATGCATTAACCTTTGGTTAGTAAGAGGCCTTGTAGCATTTAGAGACATTTTAGGGGCTGGTGTTTGATGGAAAGATTCTTTGTGGACTGTATTCAACCTTTTTGTGTTTGTAGGAAGAAATGTTTTTTTAATGAAAGAAAATATGTATTTTTGTTAATGCATAGGCATGTATTGGTGCATTTAGATATACTTTGGGTGATTAAAATGGACAATATTTACTACATGATGCATTGTGTGAGTTAAAACCTTTTTTTAGAAATCAAATTAAACCAAAAACCAAAGTAAACCCTTTATCTTTCAAAATGGCACATTTATCTTAAAAAAATGTTTTTGGGTTTTTCATGCATTTGTTTACAATACATTTTGAACTATTCCTATTGGTCCATTCTTTGTTAGATCTTGTGTTTTTTTCCTCTCTCAATTATATTTTTTTCTCTCAGTTTTAAGGGCCATTTGAAAATATCAGTTTTAGACCGAGTAAAAAATTTACAAAGAATGGACCATTAAGTTTTGAACTTTTTTTTTTCACTCCGTGTAAGGCTGGCTTTTTTTAAATGGCCCTAAAAACTGGAAGAAAAAATGTAATTACACAAAATTTCACAAATATTTAGTTACATGTGGTGGCATCATATAATATGTGGTTTATTTACTAGATGCAGGACCACCCTCATAGTTATCCATCAATCATTAATTAAGGAGTCTGTTAGGAGTCTGGCTTGCTGTACAGGGGTTAAAAGAGCCATATGCCCAGTATTTCCCATAGCTAACGTGTTAGTAAAACTGACAGCTTGTTTGGCGGCATGCTAATCGTTCTCATCAGGGCCCAGCTTGTCAATGCCCATTTTCTGTCACTGTCAATCACATGCCTAATTTGAAACAATTAAAGGCTCCCCGAGCACCCCTTTCCTTCTCTGCTCCCCCCTCCTCTTCATTTCTCTCCTCCTGCTCTATTTCACAGGCCAGCCGATCTCCCCTCATCCTTCCCCCATCCTCTGTCCTCCTCACTGCTTCTTCTTCTTCTTTTTTTTTTTTTTGGCGGATGCCCCTTTTCACTTTCAATTAATGTGCTGTGGCCTATTAACGCAATGACACATAGCCAGGAGAGGAAATCATCTCTGTCATCTGCTCCCTGCCACTGGGGGACAGAGGAAGACGGAAGGAGAGGGAGAGCGAGAGCGAGAGAAGGGGAATAAAGAGGAGGAGAGACAGAAAAAGGGAAATCGAGAGAGGAACTGCAGTCTAGCTAATTATCCAGCTCTACCTCCAGCCGTGACAAAACCGTTAATTGCATTTATTCAATCATGTTTATTACAGAAATGGCCATTGTTTCCTCATCCAGACGAGGGCTGGGTTTTGTTTCTTAGACTGCCCACCTTGACTGAGTCTAATGTCAAGAAGTAACATGAATTGTTATTCCCACGGCCAGGTTAGCGCTTCTAACAGGTACGCGAATATTGATGTTACATGATTATTCCATAGAACAGGCAGAAATGTACTTCCCTGACAACCAAAAACCACCATATCTTATGTCCATAACCTGCTGGGCAGCTTTGGCTTTACGCTAAAGATTGACTTATAGTGAGTGGGTATGAGGCTATCACTAACCCCCTAAAATCCCAGGCTTGTTACAGCCTAAGGCTTGATATTCAGTGACTATATGAGAAACAATGCATACTACTGTTTTTAATTCATAGAAGTATGTAATAGAACTCACTGGTTCAACCTAGGGCTGAGCAATATATTGCATGCAGTGTTTCACAGCATAAAATATACGTGTGATGAAGTGAATGACAACATCAGGTACAAATTGTCACATTAATATTAAAAGCCGCTGACATTTTTCTTCTATTGCTCTCACTCTTTCCTCTCTCAGCTCATTTAACAGCTGTTGAGGCCTACTGTGTGCAGTTACCTGGTTTAAAATTGTTCCAATAGAGCCGACTAATGAATGTTAAAAAAGAATCAGTGGTATGATTGTATGCATCAAATGGTTAAATTGAACATCTATGATATGCTATGAGATATTATTTATAGGCCATTTTGCCCAGGCCTAGTTCCTGGTCATCAAACTATTCAATTTCTGCTTTTACGTGATGTTTAACTCATCATAGTGACTCATTTGGTATTCTGAGTGCAGGTGGTAAACTAACGATGCCACAGTGTTTCTCAAGTCAGAGAGCAATTGCATCAGATATTCTGGAATGGAGAGTTTTTCTTAAATATCCCAAGATAAATTTGTTTGTTTGCTTGCACACAGGCCTTCCATTTGACATCATTTGCCGGTTAGACGGGGGTGTTGGGATTTGGAGCAGGATTACGGGCGCTCTCTGAAATGCATCTGCCTGCTGGAGAATGGCATTATCTCCCGCTTTAATTACTGTGGCATTGCATCAGATATTCCCCCTGAAAAAATGAAATGTCGCTGTCTGTGAGTGAGATGTTCTCGTGTTCATGTCACTCAAGAGCACATTGTGCTCGGCCTCCTAATCCGACAAATCCAATATCTCTTTGGAGGTGTGTCGTGTATTTTTTTTTAATATATATATTTATGCTGAAATGATCATCCCACTTAGAGCCGAAAAAACCCACTCATCAACAGTAACTAATCTGTGTAAGTATGGTGGGAAGTATCTTGCTGTGGATAAGAGAAGGATGATGGCCCTGCAGTGTGCAGATAACCTCTGACACCTTCTGCCCTGCTCAAGGCTACTCTTTTGTACAGGTGACCCTTTACTTAACTATATTAGAGGCTACTGCTCTGAGGCATTTCCCCCAGTGAAACTGCAGCCAGGCTCATACACTATGGCAAATCCAGTCTGGGCTGGATAAAGCTGTGTGTGTGTCTGAATTGCTGTGCTGAGAAGCTAGCTGAAGAGAGTCCTATCTGCTCTACAGGCAGACTGGCCCTGGGGCATGGACACACACACTCCTCCAGGAGGCTTTGTCCTCAGGCCCCTCCTGTCCTCCTCTCTCCTTTCCTCCGCCTGGGCCTAAGCCGAGAGGAGACAGCGAGCAGGTGGACCAGCCTGATTCTGCCCTTCATTGTGAGGATGCTGTTGGTTCTTCTTTATTATCATTAATGCTATTGTGGAGCTGAGCTCTGTAGGGCGCCTCGCACCAAAGCTCGAACACACAGCCTGTTTGTTTCTCGTCCTTTCAAAGTGCTCGACATTCAGTGAAAAAGTGCAGTCGCTGTAGTCATTTTAACCCCTACTTAAACCATTTAACCCCTTTTACAAACATGTCAGTGGGTCTAGATTCCCATTCCTCACCCTCAAAGATATAGACTAGTGGTTCTTAAAATTGTGACACCTAAGGTAATAACTATATAATAAGCCTGTAGTACAAACTCTGCACTGAACATGGTGAACTAAAAGATTAGTATGAAAATAATAAAAGTTAAAAAACGTTATTTTCTTTAGTCATTATCATAATTTTTGAAAATTTGCACAAAATAAAGCTTTTGATTCGGATGCTGCATCTAAAAACAAAGGTGCCACAATGGGTTCTTTGTGTGCCATAGAAGATCCTTAAGGAACCTTTTAATTGACCTTGTTTTTAAAGAACCATTTTGGAAAAGCAGATTTTGAATCTACATGATAAGGTTCTTGGAAGAACCCTTAAATCAGTCAATAGACTTTTACCATGTGTAAAGGTTTTTTTATACCTGTAAAAGGTTCCTTACACCTAAACATCTCATTTCCACTGACGTTTTTAAATGGAACAAAAATGGATCTTCTTCAGGAAACCCTTAGTGGCATCTTTAGTTTTACTAAGTGTAAATTCATAATGTAAAGCTTTGCTCTCAGTTTAAGCCCCCCCCCCTTTTTTTTCTCTTTGAGAACAAGAATGAGTGAAACATTGTCATCGCAGTCACATGACGTTTCAGCTGCACTTCAGCTGCATTACACACCGACCCGGCTTCATTCTGACTAATAAATTCAACAAGGAGTAAAGCAGCGTCAAACACTCAGGCGGACAAAAAATATAATTTGACAGTTAAGGAAATTAGGGTGGTATGAAAGCTGTATTTTGTGTTCAATAAATGGTTCTGAACACACCATTTGTTTATCTGAAAGGATGCACATTGTATCAATTTCCAGTTTTACATTTACAATACCGCAGGCTGGAGGGCGTCTGAAGTTGAGAGAATTAATTGCTTTTTATTGTTATTTATAAAGTAATCTATGTGTTGAGAAGAAGAGAGAGTGGAAGAGAGAGGGGGAGAGAGAGAGAAAGGGAGAGAGAGAGAGGGAGAGGCAGAGAGAGATGCCTGCAGCTATGTCCTTTAAACTGGATCCTGCCTGGCATTATCTTCTCCTGCAGTTCTCACACAACAAATGAAAGCCCAGCTACTGCTGAGAGAGAAGCAGACATGGGGTGGGGGTGGGGGGACTCTTGGTTGTGGGGGGAGGGAAGTTTGAAAGCAATAAGGAAAGTTAAGTGTGTTCCAGACTGTCAGGTATTCTATCTCATTCTCTCTCTCTCTCTCTCTCTCTCTCTCTCTCTCTCTCTCTCTCTCTCTCTCTCTCTCTCTCTTTGTGTGTGTGTGTGTTTAGCGTGTGTTGTATCGTCCTCTGGTGCTCATGGGGCTGTTGAGCTGCACTGCCTGGGGATGTTGTTTGTCAGCCTGGATGATTGGCAAATACTCCTACTTCCTCCCACCAGCCATATCAGATACAAAAAGGTTACACATGTGGAAAGAATATTGATTTTTACTTAGCGATGGCAGTATAGCAGGAAATAATAGATTACAACCCCCAGCCTGGCCAGGCTCTCGTTCCCCTCTCACTCCCCCATTCTCCTAGCTCCAACCTATATTCTTCTATAGTTTCTACCCACAGGCAAGGTTAACTGCTTTATTTGTTTTAATCTTTGACTTCATACCGTAGCTGAATCTACCTCTAATATTGTTTTTATTGACCTAATATAAGATGTGCACAAGAAATACCAGTGAATTCCTATACCATCACTACACCAGATAGTAACTTTATAGGAGAAGCAACTTAAACATTTTTCACTGTTAAAATGTCAAAATAACAAGATTTTATTTAAAGTTACTGGACTCCTTACTCATAAATTGATAAAAAATATTAATAACTAGATGCACCGGTGCATAATATGACCCCCCAGAAAAAAATTAGGTTTTAAGGTATTGAAACGTGTCATTTGCAGCAGATCATGTGCCCCCAACTCGCCAAGATGTTGTTATTTTTAGTGAAATGGTTGTTGTTCTAGTTCCCAAGAAGTACTTCTTGCCTACCCTGCACTGGCACAAAGGAACACCCCCATCTAGAGACACAAACCTCTTATTATGTTTTAGCAACGTGAGGCTACAACTTCACCCAGTTTCTTGGTGATTGGTGAAGTATATGTATATATGATGTTGTCATATATGAAGTTGGAAACAGATCAAATGTGTTTTTTTCTGATGTAAATGGACAAATGTTCCAATATTTCACTCAAATGTTCTGACAAATGCAACAAAAGAAGAAAAATATTTGTCAGATTTTTAAATCACAAAATGTTTTGTCTAAAACATGCCCACCATCACAACCCAGCACAGCCCAAGAGTCGCGATGCGTTTTCCGGATTGATCGTTGTCTGTCCTGCTGTAAAGGCTGCAGCCCATGTAAAGCCACTGAGGGATTCCTGGCTGGGTGATGCTGCTGGAGTGTGTATTGCTTGTCACTGTGTTTGTTTGGACTGCATGTACTAACTGCAGCTGCTTGGCTGCCGTGGAGGACCGGGAGAAAGGGGCTTCTCCTGCTACAGGCCTCTACCTCTCGCCATGCCCTGGAATATTCTCCATTCGCCATTTTAATTGATGTCAATAAGGTTATGCTAAATTTGAAGATTTGAATAATTCAGCTTTCAGCGCAATAATGGCATCAGCACGGCTACAGGCTGCTTAAGCGCAGGGCTGAATGGAGGTGTCAGCCGCCCGGCGCTCTCTCAGCCTCCCTCAGCACATTCTGCCCTGCCACCCCTTGTGCTGTCTCCCCTCCCGCTCATCTGATTAAAACTCCACTCCCGCCGAGAGTCTGAGCGTACACCCACTCTAGCTCTGCTATTACCCCAAAATTACCTTCAATTACACCCCGAATGTCGGTTTAAGGGAGCGCAGAGGATTATAGGGTTTCACGACTTTATTACACTTTAAGGGAAAGGAGGTTTCTCTTCACGTCTTCTCTGATAATTATTCGGAAATGTAAACAACTCTTAAAGGCTTGATGAGAATTTCACAGCACTGTATGATTTCACAAATAAACCAAATACACATTTTCACATTAGATGCAGATTTTTCTTTTTTCCGCTGGTCCTGGATGCTGCCCAGGCCTGTTAGCGGGCGTTTAATGTAATAGGTATACAAAGAGCTGAATATAATCAGGGCTTAATTAAGCGGCTGTTAAGTCAGCCTTCCCTCCAGCTGGCCATGGAGCCCCCTGTGAGGTGGAAAGCGGTGTGCGCTGACCCAGAGCCCCCTGTCCAGGGTTACACTCCAGCTCCCGGCAGCGTGACCGAGCCACTGTGAGCTGCCCTGCTCACACTCCCCCGCCACCCCTTCTGCCTCATCTCACACAGCTTGTGTCTGCTTTTTCTATGCACCTATCACATGCACATAAATGAGTACAGGGACTTTCCACACTCACCTAAGTTTACATTAACCTTAACTTTACAGTAACATTTAGTGTGCAACTTATGCATCTCAAGTGTCTTTTATGTTGTAATACATATCAAGTGCTGCACAGAACTGTTGGGCAAAGGACATTACATTTTAAATTCACAGTTTAAGGCTATGTTTCTCAGTATGCATGTCCACTAGTTGGCTGATGTTCAGGAGTGTGTGTTTTGCCTTTCGTAAATCAGTTTGTGAACTTGCAAGCTGTGTGGAACTTCTGCAAATAGCCCATGGATGTTGTTGGAGCTGCACATGTGGGCCTGGTTTAGCTCTCAGCAGCTCTGTAAAAGGCTAATTGGTTTAGCAGGCCAGGCCCTGAGACGGCCAAAGGCCAGTGGGGCGTAGCGAGCCGCAACGGGAACCTGATGTTGAGGAGGATGCTTTGTGTCGGCCTGCGAATGGGGAGCATGTGGCAGACACAGCCTCTTCTACAAGTAGCTCTATTCTCTCCGTCTGCTCCTCTCTTTGTGCCCTCCTCCTTCCTTCGCTTTTCTGCCCCTCTTGTACCCCCCTCTCTCTTTCTCACTCTCTTTCTCTTATCCTCTTTCTTACTCTCTCTCTCTCTCTCTCTCTCTCTCTCTCTTTCACCTTATCATTCTGTCTCTATGTCTCTCTCTCTCTCTTCCACTAGCTTTGCTTTGTGCTAAAAAGTGAGATCAGTTAGTCAGGTTAGTGTAACCCTGCCTGTAAAAAGTTGGCAGACACAAAACGTGATTTTAACTTAATTAAAAGAAAGAAATAATACAAAATACAAACATTTGTGACAATATTACTGATTTGGTAATAACTCCACTCCCTGCAGATTTTGCCAGTATTTATCAAACCATGTATGGGTTAATTTTTAAAAAATGGTCAGAAATATAGTTTGGGAAAGGAATTATTATTTAGACTGCACTACGCACAGAAACAAAGACACTTTGATGAACATGTACAAAGAAAAATCCTGTGCGATTTGATGTTTGTCTAATATTAAGTAACGTGGGCTGTGAGAGGGGAAAGCAGGTCTGGCACGGGGGCTGATCTTTCCTCTGGGGGCGTCTAATGTGAGCATTTATTATTTGAAATGTTTTAATCATTCATGAGGCCAGAGGCTGTGGGATGGCTGAGGGCCTCCGATTAAACCCTCCCTGAGAGCTTGTTATATACTCAGCCTCAGGACACACAACCCTGGCACACACCACACACACTCGCTCTTTGCCTTTCTCCCCCATCTCCCTTCCCGAGGTCCCTTCTGTCTATCCTACCCTTCTGTGTTATTTACTCTGACACTGTTTTCAAGCTGCTAAATGCTCCCTCGGGATGCAGTGAAAGACTGCTGTTGTGGTGCCACTTAACCCCTGCCTTGAACTGTGCGAGTCTTGTTGTGATACTTAGTAGCTGACAATGAATTACTGTCGCACTGCTGAGGGTACTTGCTGACCCAAAGCTTTTGAGCTGGGTTAGCAACAGCTCTTTCTTTTCAGTCTTACTGATGGTGACCATCCTATGTCCCACCCACAGGTGATGAGCATCCTGAGCAACCCCAGCGCCGTGGCCCCACAGCCGCAGCATGACTTCTCCATCTCACCCCTGCACAGCAGTCTGGAGGCCTCCAACCCCATCTCAGCCAGCTGCAGCCAACGCTCTGAGCCCATCAAGACAGTGGACAGCCTAGCCTCCTCCCAGTCCTACTGCCCGCCCACTTATAGCACCACCAGCTACAGTGTGGACCCCGTTACCGCTGGCTATCAGTACAGCCAGTATGGCCAGTGTGAGTATAGCAAACTCTCCTCCAAAACAACAACACACCACCCCTAGTTAATCCCGTTAAACATTTGGATTATTATTTAATGTTTTATCGTATGGCTTATTGTTGAGCTACTACTACGACTGTAAAGACTGTGCAACAACTATATGTATACAGTACTGTACAAAGGTCTTAGGACAAAACAATCATTTAATGCTGTTTATATGGACAGTGAGTGTTTCTGTTTTCTTAAAAACACTAATATTAGAATAAACAGTAAACAGTGATTTTATGCGTCAGTGTGTTGGCTTGACCATTCCCATAGTGAACGCCCAGTATTATTATAGTTTCAAACCTCTGGTTTGGGCTCAATCAGTCCTTCATTAGATGAAATCAGAAGCTGATGGAGCTTCACATCCATGCAATGACTGGAGGCATGGAGGAGAAATCTGGAGCCAAGCCTGTGTTTTCTAGGAGCTCACACACCATCAACTAATGTTTACACTCCAAACAAATTTTCATTCTTTTCACTGCTTTTCTGTTTGTTTGCATTTACTCTAATGTTCACTTGTGTTTTTGCTGCAGAAAGAAACTCACTGCTCAGATAAACAGCTTTAAACTATTAACATAGGGACAGAAGACTTGCACAGTACTGTATGTGTGTCATTTGTTGCATGAACTTAAATTTAATTTTGCCACACATTTCCACTTAACTAGAATAAAGTCAGCCCATACGGACACTGATACTTCAACATGAAGTGCTATTGCTATTAATGTCTACTGTTTGTAGTTTGTAATTCCCACATTCCTCTTGAATCACCTCTTCAAATGTAGGTTATTATCAGAGTCTGAACCTACTGGTCCTTAAAGTTTAAAGGGTTAAAGCCAAAGACAGGCTTAACATCTCCCAGAATGTACCTGTCTGATGGCTCATTAAAATGCAGAGGGCGAGATGGCAGCTTAGAGGGTGCAATGCTGCACAGGGTATGTGTGTGCGTGCTTCATGGCCACAAATGCCAGGGAGCAGATAGAGCGACTCTGGGAGGAAAAGGAGAGGTAGAGTTATTCGTTTTGAGGCAGATTTAAAGAGTAAACCTTGCATGACAGCAGAGAAGTGTTTCCAAAGAGAGAGAGAGAGAAAGAGAGAGAGAGAGAGAGAGAGAGAGAGAGAGAGAGAGAGAGAGAGAGAGAGCACAGAGTTAAATCGTGGCTGATCACCCTCTTTGCCAACTGTCAGGCCGAGCATCTTCAGTACGGACAGCTGGCCCACCCACAGGTATGCAGCTGCTACCATACACTCTGCCTGCTTCTTGACAGCCTCCTTTTTCTGTGTGCTAACGCGCACTAACCCTCGCTACTTACTGTCAGGCTGACAGACGCCTGGCAACGTCCGCACACACCATCACTTTGCCCCGCCCAGGCGCTGCCACGCACCACAAAAGAAGAAGGAGAGGTGAAAATAACTCCCCCCGCCAACAGGGGATATCAAAGGACCTGCCACTGCACGTATCTGACACACATGACAGGCCAACAGCTAATGCCAACATGCTTATGCTCACACTCAGGAAAGGGAGGGGGCTATATATATTTTTTTTAATCATGAAAGCTTCTGTTGTTGACTTCTGTTGTTGGCCCAGGTACACAGTCGTTATCATTACTGTTGACATTTTGATTCCTTGATTATTGTGTCTGGGCCTCTTGACTAGCCCAGAAGTGTTTGGTCCTTTGTGTGAGTGCTAGCAAACAGACACTAAGGCCTGTATAGTAATTTAAGCCTGTGTTGCAATGTCAGGTATGCACAGTAATTAAGTAAATGCACAGTAAATGCAGTAAATGCTAGTAAACAGACACTAAGCTCTGTTTATTAGCTGTGGTGTGCAGACTCAAACTCTTACAGATCTTTAGTATACACATTTGAGGCCAACTACCTCTTTTATTCCAATGTTTGATTTTTTTACCCAATTTCCCCCTTTTTTAGACTAATAATGAAGCGAAATTTCTTGCTAGCCAAACCTTGTGCTAACTTAATTATACTAATATTACTTAGCTCGAGTCTGGGTTTAGGTCAAGTCTGGTTGTAGGTTAAGGAGTGAGTGAGGATTGTGGAGGTTTACTGTTTTAAAAGGGAAGTGACTAGAGGGGTTAATTGGAGCTTCCTCAGATTCTGGCCCTCTGCTGCACTAGCTCTACACTGCCCTTGCTTTGTCCTCGTGACCTCCTGGCCCATTCCCTGCAACTTTTTCCACCACTCCACCACTCCTTGGCTTGTGTAGTAAAATTGAAACCTTGTGAGGTGTGAGCCAGAACAGTGCTGGGCAGTGGGTGAGACAAGTTGTGCCCTTTGACCTCAAATCTGCCCGCAGGTTAGTCCTGACACGTGCTCTTGATAAAGATCTCCCCACAACAGTCAGGCTTTGGATCAGGCCGATGAGAACTGTGCCCTCAGGTGCTATGTTAGTCACACCATTTTGGCCTAAACCAGTCGCACTCTGCCTATCTGGCAGAAATCACTGCCTCTTCTTGCTGCTGGAATAAATCTTATATCTCCTTTTGTTTGTCTATTGTTTTATTGTTTCATCATAATTTGAAAATGCCAGCTATCCTTTGCATTGGACAAAAACTTAATGATAAACAGCTCAGTAAAAATGAAACTTGAATGGCTTACAAGGAAAGTTAAGGATGCCTTTTTGTTAAGGATGTCTTTCCCCTGTTAAAGTTACTCTTTCAGGAGATACAATCTTATTTTATGACATCTTACTCCTGTTACACTACATTCAAATATGCACCAGTAAGTACAACTGAGTGCACATACGATCTAAACGCACACTAACAGAATAAAAAAATATACACTTCCCATTAGTTTCTTTACTAGTTGGGGAAAATGTATCTACCTTGAAGATGTGTTTTTGTTTATGTCCCCATCTGCTGATCTGTTGTAATCAGGTGCCATTTGTTTATGAGAAGGATGATGTAGATTGCTGAATGACCAGCATGCCCTGATTTGATGCTAGATGATGGAGGAGTGTGGAATGCAGTAAGCAGGGATGACAGAGTTAATGAGGAATACACAGAAGAGAACTCTTTATGACAGGACTGAATGGCAGCAGGGAACAGGTGGTTCATTTATTTCCCTGATGACCCATCATCTAGGTCAGGTGGATATTAGTCAGTAGTTAGAAAGTGCTCCCTACGCTCCAAATAATTCTGTTGTGTTATTAACGAATACAGTAGTGTTCAGTCCTGGTCCTGGAGTCCCTGTACCTCCTAACCACCATAACCCAATATTTTAGACATTCCCAGTTCAATTAAGGAACTATAACCTACTTTCTTGTATTATGTAATGGGATACTGTAACCGTAAGCATTATAAAGTGTGGCTTTTTTAACTAGCTGATCACGAAAATCAAGAAAATATCAGGCTACTCAAGGACTAGAGCTGGGAACCTCGCATTTTTTTAAGGCACTTTATGAAGTCAAGACAAGGCAAAGCAAGTCTAGCAAGTCTCTCTTTCCCTCTCTCTCTCTCTCCCTCTCTCTCCCTCTCTCTCTCACTCACTCTCTCTCTCTCTCTCTCTCTCTCTCTCTCTCTCTCTC
>JBBPDA010000132.1:25328104-25344009 GCA_037974385.1 Arnoldichthys spilopterus | reverse complement strand
TATATATATGTACGTTACACATAATACACATAGTTCATTCTTTGATTTATTATTAAGATTTTAAATAAATAAAGACAATAAAAAGCACACAATAAAAGTACAATCAGATTAGAGGAAATAAGAGACAGATTTTAAATAAGTTAAGATAAAAAGAAAGAAAAACAACCAAATAAATAAAATAAAAAGTGCATGATAAAAGTACACAGAATTGGAAGCTCCTTTTAAAAGCTGGAAACAGTTAGAACAGATCTGATCTCAATGGGAAGCAAGTTCCAGCTGCAACAAAGCTGATATCTTTTTTTGTTTAACTTTTGCATGCAGCAGCAGTGGACTACCTGGCGAAGAACGTGAGCTTGTCCACACAGAGGAGAATGAAGCTGGGGGAACATTCAGCAGTGCTGGGACTGCTACAGGTGGAGACGGGCCAGGCTTATTGATGGACTCGTCCTCCTGACCATCACTTCTCTCCTTCACCAGCACCCCTCCATCCATCGCACCATTTCTCCTTCTGCTGCGTGAGAGGGAAGAGAAGTAGCTAAAGTCATAGACAGCCTTAGACTCCTGACCTATGGCTGAGTGAATACAAAAGCCATTTAATAAACAGACACTATAGTGCCGCCTCTCATCTCTTTCTCTGACTCTCTCCCTCCCCATTGAACCCCAAGCCCTATGCGAACAAAGAGACTCTTTCAGGGTTTCAGAGAGGCTGGAGGAAAGCAAGCATCCATTATCTGGACCCGCATCAGTCGTGCCCTGCCCATCAACAGTCAACGTTAGCACACAAAGGCCGCAATCGCAGCCGCTGCCCCATTCCAGAACGTTTGGATCGTGTTGTTCATAGGACTTGAAATGATGGTATTATTATGATTATATTTGATATAATGATTGTGGTTGTTTCTGTTACCGTTGGAATTATTATTGTAATTACATTCTGTTTGCATCTTTTTATTTTGACGTTTTGGGTTCCTCTGCAAAGATCTGACTTTCAAACACATTATGGAGGTGCATGGAGAGAGGCTGATAGCTTTTCAGGCTGCCTGCAATGCGTGTTATTCGACCTTCACATTTTAATCTTAAGCTTGACATTCCGAGAGATCTGGGCGAGTCAGTGGGGTGTCTAGCTCAGCAGAGTCCTCTGGGAGAGAGTGGCCAATGAGGGCTCCAAGAATTTCCAATCCCTTTCCCCTTCGTCCCCACATGTGTGGACCACTGGGAAAAAGCCACAATACTTAGAAATATAAACAGTCTTAAAGCAAAGGCATAGCAGCCTGCCTCTTGACCTAATGCAGAGATGCGCTTTGGAGGGAGAACAGTCATCAGTATTATTTATGACCATTGTGTCTTATGGACTAAGGCAACATTAACTTTTCTAAAGCATTCCTAAACCCAGATTGTTAATTCTAGAAGTGATTCATGTTGTTGAAGTATTATCACTATGATCTTAAAGCACAAGTAATCCTGAATTGCACATTTGCATAAACTTTTCCAAGCTATGTCAGGGCAGTACGCTTACTTTGGGATTCTCTACTGTCTCTGTTACTTAAAGGTGCTCGATTCCAGAGCATGACAAATATCTCATTGGTTCCCATGTAGACATTTATTCCACGTTCCACAAATGTCTTGCACTTTCTTTTTTTTCCTTTTTTGCCTCTGTATACTGCCTTTCTATCACCAGTTCCATCAAGGGTAAACCTTCAGCAATGATTACCTCACAGTTTGCAGTTGGAATGGTATAACCTACTTGTAGTCACTATTAAAGGGGCATTTTGTAGGCTCATACTTCATATTATGAAATGCAATTCTGCCTAGGCAGATAAAGTATTGCATTTAATAGCAGCACTTGTTGACAATGAGCTTGATTGAGCCAAGTAAAATCTCAAGTGTATTGCACATTAAATTATAAATATTGGTTATGAATAAGATACAAATGGCATAATTTGAGAGTGGCCAGAATACACCTTCATGTTAATTAGGAAATGTCACATCTTGATCATTCTTTCATTCCAAAGACATGAAAAGAAAAGCTACATCTATGTAAATCACTCGTTCATTTAAGCTCCTTAAGAAGAAATGTGAAATCCCTCCTAGAAGGACATTTAGATTTTGAGCCACTTAAATAATCAATGTGCTGAGTTTACATGTGCCCCGTACTTCATGACTCTGTGGAGCACCTCACCTAAGCTCACCACAAACCTTTAGATGGTAGAAGGACTTCCACGACCAGGATGAACAGTAAATGAACCGCTTCTTGCTGTCCAGGACCAACAGAGTCACCCATCCATGATCTACATGTCTAGCCTGGGTGCCATCCAGTCACATGGTACAACAGTCCAGGCAGTGCACTATATTGTGGGCTAAATGAGACTGGTGGGTGAAGCTTTTCCAGCCCAAATCAATCAGAAGGATGTCCTGGCTGCATCATGGCACTCAGGCTAAAGCATGTCATGTTATTCAGGAAAACGGAACAAACTCACTCAGACATGCGACCACGTGCCAACAAGAACTGATAGCATTTCATTTTAACACTTCAAGAGTTTTGTAATAAAAACAAGAAAGACAAAAAAAGAAGAAATGTAAAATGTTTTTAGTGTGTAGCACTCATTTCTAACAAAAACATTAATCTACCTTTGAGATATTTAAAGCACTATTTGACTTGGTGATCTTACGCCTTCCCAGGTTTCTTTCTAGCTTCAGTCGGTCCATCGCATTCCTATCTAATTCACATTTTTGTTGTTTTTTAGTTTTTTTTTTTTTTTGTTCAAGCATCTGTAATTTGCTTTGTTATATTTTTGTTCGGCATGTATGTATATTATCATGGTATAATTTATTCTGCTGTATGAAACAATAGCGTAGTGGGAACTTGTATTGGCTTTCCTACCTTCAGCCTGTTGATGTCTTTACTGTAGCACTGTTATTGATTAAAGCTCGAAAAAACTGGACAACCATCACCATTACTCCTCTGTTTCTTCTGCGACTTAAAGCTTATGGGAGTTGTAATTTTTCCAGCCGTCTTCATGAGTTGATCAAATATTAACATACAATATTTACAAATCTTTTTTAAAACACGTCTGTGTGGAATTGTTTATTTCAAATGTTTCCCATTGGATGCACCCCTATTATCACCCCAACTGCTGTTAATTTCTGGGCCAAAACAGAACTGAAGCAGCCTGTACAGGTTGTAATTGTTAGCATTTGTAGTTGGTAATTTGTAAAAGTGTGAATATTTATTGGCATGGATGGTACATACTGTGTTGAGTGCTTTGATGTTGCTAAAAACTGTAATCATGATTTAATCCCCTTCCCAACAATGCAGTATTTTGCAGCGCCTTTGAAGCCACAGCATCTTGACAGTCGTAGTGATTTAAGATACTAAAAATAGTTTCCAGTAATTGAGCCGAGCTGTGAGCGAATAAAGAAGCGTTTAAAAGCAGTGTCACAACAGAGATGCTTCAGAGCCACTGCCTTCACAGAAGGCTTGTGTAATGGCTGGATAGCCCAAGGGCATCTACTTCAGACCTGACCATGAGGGCATCGTCTGGGCATGGAACCCCTGAATGCTGGCCAATGTGCAGTCCATGGATTATGGCCCGAGACGAGTCAATGAGAGCATGAACTAGTTGTTCAGACACCTTGTTCTGTGCAGAGGTGCATTCATTCATTGAGTGTTTTGGAGAATGTGAGAAAGATCTGCATTGAGAGGGAGTCCGTCTGGACCCCTCTGGGGGTCCTCCAGCGGTTGCATGCGATGATGAAATCTCACTGGTATGTGATTCTGTGCTGAGGACTCTCTTTATGATTCAGCTGTCCTCAGCGTAATGCGCTGTGATAAAAAGTAATTTTGGATATGTGCAATATTGCTATCAAGGGAGCAGCTGCTTTGTCGTTTGGAAAACACACACAGACGTAATGCCTTTTGCTGGTTTTGGTGATCTTTGTGTACTCTTTAGTTTTAAAACTGTGTTTGGTGTACAGGAACATACCTGAATACTGATCACAACAGTTACTGTGATTTTATAGTACTGTGCTGCATATTCACATTATTTTACTGATAACTAAGCTGCTAGGAATGTTATGTAAAATGTACCACTTTTTTGTTGTCCCAAAAAAAGTGCTACTGCTCAAAAGTCCCAGTAAGGTGAGATGTCTTGGGAGTTCTAACGTAATGCTGATAATGATAAAATAGTGGTAAATCTAAAAATAAAATTCAGAGACATTTCTGTCTTACAGTGTCTTGCACTGATGTCTTATGAGTAGATTAAAAACATTTTTCAGGCCAAAACCTTTTCAACACTCTCATGAAACGATGTCTTAGGCATTAGGTGGTGCATTTATACTATTATACTGAGCTTTCTAGAGCCATTAAGCTCTTTAGACATCTGATTCATATCCAATACTGACTCCAGAATGTCACAATTTATATCAGCTCAACTCAATAAATGACTCAGCCATTAAATTATGCAGGAATACTTCAATTCATCTTTTTCAGTTGATATACATTACTGTGCAAAAGTCTTAGGCACCCAGGAAAATGACCATTAAAGGCTATTTAGCAAAAAACACTAATATTAGAATAAATAAAGATAACAGTAAAACAGCAAACAGTGATTTTATGAGTCAGTTTGTTGGCTTTACCAATCCCAAAGTTCTCCTAAGTAACGTCCAGTGTTACTTCTAGTTTCCATCAAGTCGCTGGTTTGGTTCAATCAGTCCTTCGTTAGATGGAGCTTCACACACATCCATCCAATGACTGGAGATATGGGGGAGAAATTTGGAGCCAAACCTGTGTCTTCTAACCAGCTCACACACCTTCAACTACTGTTTACACACAAATCCTTATTGTTTTCACTGCTTTCCTGTTGGTTTGCATTTATTCTGCTGTTCACCTGGGATTTTACTGCAAAAAGAAACTCACTGCTCAAAAAAATGGCTTTAAACTATTAACATAGGGTACTAAGACATTTGCACAGTACTGTATAGTGGTTAATTATTACAGTTTCTTCTGAGGAAAGTAACTCAGTTATGGTTTATCTGTTTTAAATGGTAAATGGTAGTATGGTATGGTAGTATCTACAGATTGGAGAATACTGGCAGAGAACATTTGTCTACAGTGTCTATAAGATATAACATATAGTTACTGAAAATGTGTTATTGCAAATAAAAATTACATTTTTATGCATTTGTGCATTAATTATCAACTTTAAATATTCTACAATATATAAGACAAAAGGAAATACTGAATAAACAAGTGGACTCTAATAGAGCTACTTTCAATAAACACAATTAACAAAGTTAAAAAGAAAACAGACTGTCAAAGCAATGTCAAAGGCCTGGTGTTTAGTTGATAATGAGTATTTTGGGTCAGCAAAACATTATCATTACAAGAGGAAAAAAATGCCACAAGGTATGAATTGATTAAAACATGTCTGAAGAAGTTTGACCCCTCCTCTTCTAAACAGCCCCTAAGGCTCTGGTGTTGCAGGGACTCTGCTGTGTCAACCACTCGAAAATGTCACAAAGAAAGCACTTACAAAGCCTAACATCTTTCTAAATCCCATAATTATTCCAGGATACATTATGTACCTGAGCCTGGCTGTCTGATCTCCACTGAGGGGATTCCACATTCACACAATCAGCTTACACCGACAGATCACATGATTGCCTAATAACCTGGATTGGTAAGTAGACGACTTAGTAAGAGATTGTTATAGGAAAAGGAACGTATCCCTTTAACTGAAACCATTGTTAGATATGGTCTCGTTCTTTTTTTTTGGTGGGATGAGTGGGGGATGGGGGGTGGGGGGGTACATATTATACTCTTACACAATGGCTTTTTTACCACTGTGGATGTCAATATGGTTAAGACAATTTTATTCCTTCCTTCAATTCACAGGAAGTTTTTCTCTTCTAAGCCAAGCCTTTCATTTGCCGTCTCCAGGCACTGAAATACAAGATTATAGTCCTCCATAGTAACCCTGCTATTCCTTAGCCTGCCTGCTCTGTATGCCCCTCCCTGCCCCCCAGTCTCTAATCTCCACACTCCAGCATCACTTCAAAATTAAGCTGTGAGCAAACTGGAAGTCTTGCTAACCCTGCTCGCTCCCAGAATCACTCAATACGCCCCTACTGAAAAGTCTCCCCAGTGCCGTCAACGCTTTAAAGCTCAGCGATCCAGGCCTCTTCCACATGGCCCTTTCATGTCCTGCACTCTATATACCTTGTTCCAGCCATTTCACCTGAGAGAGAGAGAGAGAGAGAGAGTGAGTGAGTGAGAGAGAGAGCAAAAATGAGAATCCAAGGTAGGCTTGTCAATCTAAGACATAAGTTGGGCATAAATCGTGGAAGCTGTTTGTGTGTTTTGCTTTTGAAATGGAAGCTCAGCTTCCAGACTAATTCATATTAATAACGAAAAATGGAAATGAGCCACAACACAGGAGCACCTAAATAATGAGTGAGCCCCAGTGCATTTTATGAGGAGATACATGCATAAACCCTCCTTTTGAAAGCCAGTCAGGGCCTAACACGCGTGACGCCTGGGCATAGACTCTAATACACAGAGACAATTTTTCTAGATAATAGCCTATCACGCAGGATACAATTTAAATTAAAAAATGCAATTTTCACCTTGAAATGAACAAATGATTACAATTTCTATACAAATTAAGGCATCTAGGCGGTGCCTCAGTGCACTGCTCAGGCCATGAAACTTGACATAATTACCATGAAATACATTTTCAAATATTTGTATTTTGTCCATCGCTTTAAAGTGCGCCGGCCTGCCTTCTGCTGCCTTGTGATCTCACCTTCTGGGGATAATGCAAAAAAAAAAAAAGAGAAAATCAGCAGAGATGAAAAGCCCTTCAACAGGCAAGATAAAAACATAAAAAAGGAGAAGGGGAAAAAAACACAAACAGTAAATTAGCACTGTTCAGCCTGCCAGCCCCTGGAGTTATCTCTAAAAGCCAAATTATGGAGCCTTATCATGGAAATCATATCTAATAGTGATCTGCTCAGATGTTTCTCTTTCTCCCTCCACCCTCTTGCTCTCGCTCTCTCTCCCTCTTTCCCTCTGCTCACGGTCTTTGCTGGAGATTGCATTTACTGTGTTTATGATTAGGAATATCTTTAGAAGAGATGATGTTAACTTGTGTATTTAAGTTTAGAAGTTTGCGGTGAATTGCAGACTGCATGGGAGGACAGGCATGTAATTCAGAGTGAGTGAGTGCTGGTGTATATGAGTATATGAGGATGATATGAGAGATGCATGCTGATGGAGTCAAGATAAAGCTTTAATGCAGAGAACCAGACCAGGTGTAAACACACAGCAGCTTGTATTCTATATATATATATATATATATATATATAGTACTGTGCAAATGACTTACATTAAAGCCGTTTATCTGAGCAGTGAGTTTCTTTATGCAGCAAAAACACAAGTTCACATTAGAATCAATGCAAACAAACAGGAAAGCAAAGAAAAGAATGAGGATTTGTGTGTAAACAGTAGTTGATGGTGTGTGAGCTGGTTAGAAGACAGGTTTGGCTGCAGATTTCTCCACCATACTTCCAGTCACTGCGTGGATGTATGTGAAGCTCCATTAGCACCTGATTTCATCTAATGAAGGACTGATTGAGCCCAAACCAGCGATTTATTAGAAACTACTAGCAATATTTGGTGTCCATAAGGAGAGATCTGGAAATGATTAAGCCAACACACTGATACACACAAACATCACTGTTTACTGTAATAATGTGCTTTAAAAATTATTTTCTGAAGTGCCTAAGACTTTTGCACAGTACTATAATTATAATTACAGAGCTTATATGTATTTATAATAAGCCCTTTGTATGGCCACCTTGTTAATTTGTGTGCTAATGTAGTTAACATATTTGCACCGAATTGTTGCTCTACTCTGAGAGATCACATGCCAAAAATTGACTCTAAAATCATACAAAAACAATATTCCAGTTCTACTAGATTTGTCATTAAATGACATTATAGAGCACTGTCAATCATTTTCATGATATTTTGTTGGTAGTGGACTTGTAAAAACAATACACAAAAAACATAAATTTGTTTTGGCCAAAAAATTGATCACATGCTTATATGACATATTAATTGACAGTTAACAATACAACATAACTGATACAAGTGAAGTGAAGAAAAATCATGTTGGGCAAAACATCAAATAATCCTTAAAATCTTCTGTCTCTTTGCATGTGCGGAATCTTGCTGTATGCCCTCTGAGCACTAGGGGAGGACTTGTAAAGGCCTCTGCCTTCTCCCGCTGCTCCCATCATCTATCTGTGTGCACTGTCAGTCTGATGCAGTCTGCCCAAGAGGCGCACATCAGATTTCAACACTTGACCTCATAATGCCAGAGGTCAGCACCACACCACTGCCAATTTCACACACAAGATGAAAGGGAAATTAACATTGAAGTTGTGTGAGGCAGCAGCTCCGGGGCCCGGGCCGGCTTTGGCCACATTCTTCTGGCCCCTGCACACTGTGAGCCACAAAGGGCGTGAGTGAGGAGGAGCGGGGCTGCAGGGAGTGGGAGGAATTCAGTCATTCTCCCGCTGAAGGCTTAGCCCCTACCCTGCTCTGTGTGGCTCAAATGGAAGAACTAGAGCAGGTTCTTTCAGTTTGGCTGTTCAGCCTATCGCAGTGAGGCTGAAACCAAACCAACAGGCTTCCTGTATGTACTTTTGTTAAAGGAATAATTTGGGAAAATAAAAAAATATTTTTTTTTCTTTTGCACAGGAGCTATGAGTATATCTAGTGACACTAAAGAAAAATAACTAGTGAAGGCAAATTAGTTAGCCTCATTCACACTCATGACCATTACGTGTCTCAAACAAATTTTAATTAAGTAATCTCAAATAGACTTTCTGACGTTTCTGACACTATATGATGTCGTTTTCTATTAAAATGGACAAAATTATATACAAAACTCAAGTTTCAAGATGGCTGCTACTGCTGTTCTGATTTATCCACCTTATTTTAACACCCCACAATGCTTCAAGAGGCTTACGGTGACTGTTAAGACCAGGCCGTAAATTTCACAGCATTGTTGCTGTGTAATTATTATGCAATATAAAATACAATATGTAAGACAATGCTAATTTCTAATAGTGCCAAGCTAATGGCATTGGATTGTTAGTTTAACATCTGGGTTTCTTCTAGGTTTAACAACAACGTCTACTACTTGTAAACTACTCAGCTTTGTTTGTTTTTTTAATGTTGTAAACATATCATCAATGATTTATGATGTTAGAGTGGCTTCTTCAGTCTTCGCAAATCACTAGCTTCCACTCGTATTCCACTGACTTGGAATACGAGTGGAATATGGAATATGTTTTGTCCAGGACTTTCATGAGGCCTTATATCATTTATAAATAAAAAAAATTAAACACAATTTCCCCCCAGAATCATTAGGCCATCTCTGAAGGCCAAGAAGGCCCTGAGGTTTCCCTTCTGCAACACAGTAAATGCTAATAACATCCTAGCATGATAGAGCTATGAGGGAATAAATACAAACCATATTTCCAGAAAGGTTGGGACATTTTGTAGTGTGGCAGTGGCAGTGGCGGCCTAGTGGTTAGGACATTTTCCTTGGAACCTGAAGGTCGCAGGATCAAGTCCGTTCTCCAAAAAAAACCATTGTTGCTTAACAAAGTTCACCATGCATTCAAGAAATGCAGCCTGAAACTCATCAATTCAACAAATTTATTTAGAAATGTTTTGAATTCTCTGGGCCCAGTCTCATCTCAGATGGATCTTTTGCATTCTGCATTTTTTGTAAAACAAAAACAATAAAAAATAATTTTATTTTGGAATGATTAAAATATGGCATGCCAATATAAATAACTGATTTTTTTTTACAGAAATCTGAATTGAGAGAAGTTTTGTCAGAGAACAATTTTAATGGCTTTCATGAATGTACACATTTTACAACCTGGTACAGTCATAAAAGCCTTGTAATAGACTTACAAGTAACATATTTACTTTGCATGATTTTCAGACATCGTGCCTCTCCTAAAAGTTCCAGAAGCCACCCACAACGTGATAGTGGGCCCTGATGCCAACAAATTATATATAATATCACAGGCATCAAATGTTAGCTTCTTAGATTTCTGATAACCTGCTCAGTGAAGGCAGAATATGTCTAGCTGATGAAGATATAAAGTGTAAACCAGTTAAAACTCACCAAATGCATCACCTGTTTGGATTTTATGTGATTTCAGCTATAACAAGTAGACATATTCAAGCAGTAATTATAAATCCACAATCCTACATCCTCTGAAACATCATTTCTTTCAGACTGGTACTTTATTCTCATAATGTTCATTGTCATGACTTCATAGATACATTTTATGGAACTTAAAACAATGCCTTAAAGAGTAAACCCCAATTCCCTGATTTCTCTAAAAATAACAGTACTTCTGTTATCATCCAGATATCCTGGCCATAATCTGTAATTGGCAATGTGTATACAAAATAATTTATATTGTTTGGGTCAAAATATTTGAACAAATTGATGATTTGATGGTAATTTAGTAAATGGCTTGACGTTTCTTTTTTGTGATGGGTCAATGATGACAGTACAGCAGACGCAGCCTCTAGAAATCTTCCAGTTTTATCCTGAATTTTCTCCTCTCCTCTCCTCTTCTCGCCTCTCCTCTTCTCTCCTTATCACGGTTAGCAGGCACAGCTGGGGATCGGCTCCTTTTGCATTCATGAGCAAAGCAGTAGATAAATAAAAAGGTTCATTATGGTGCTAAAGTGTTACTAATGACATGTACCTGCCACCGAGCACCTCCGAAAATCTAATGTGACACACTGAAATGGAAAATCTATTCTGCAGCCGGTGAGCACGAGCCCGTGCCGCTGTGTGCTCAGTGAAAATTTCCCTCACCTTAACCCCCCTCTCCGATCAGTGCTCCATAAAGCCTATATTTACAATTCTGTTGCTATTATGTCCTACCAAGACCTGTGTGGCCTCTGTCACGACCTCCATATTAGCTGAAAATTGGACTTTGCAAACTTAACACAAGCGGGGGAGAGTGAACAGAATCGCTGTTGCATGAGAGCGTGGAGTAGCCCAGCATGAGGCCTAAAGGAATCAGCCTCCTGCCAGGAGCACCTTACTGCACGCTAATGCCGACCTTTACTCACAGCTTTGGCTTTGTTTCCATATTTTTTTTCAAAAAAGTGTTGATTTTTTTGTTTGTTCTGTTTGATTTGTAGGTTTTCTGTAAATCTGAGCTATGGAATTATTTCAGTATTTCTTAAGAAAATCTAAATAAATAAATATAATTCAAATGTTTAATTTTGTTACAATTTTCTGCATCTTTTGAATTATTTGTAAAAGTAGAACATATTGGGTATATTCATATATATATATTTCCTAAGGTTTTTATTGGTCATAGTTTGACTGATCGAAGTTTGTGGGAATTTTCTGTATAATTTCTCTACAGTTACAGTTACAGTTACAGTTACAGTTACAGATACTAAACCCTCACATGAAAAAGGCAAAAAAAAACAACTGAATTTTCCTTTGAAAGGTCACAATTTTGCTTTGTCAATACGCAATTGCTAACCATTACTTTAGCACTGAAGGTTTATATTCAATATGGCGATAATAATTAAAATGCATGCTAATGCTTTGGTTTCCCATGACAGTATTTAATTAGAATTGTTTTTAGTAAGCAGTGACTACAACAAATATACACACTGTGCAATTAGCACTGTAGCATTTTGTGTATATATATTTAAAAACCAAAAACATGAATTGTGACAAGCTGCAGAGCAAAGGACACTTCTAAACACCCTGTAGTTCAAAGGCCTACACTTCCTTCACTGGTTAACAAAACTTTCCTGGCTGAAATCAGTCAGATAACATCAACTTGATGACAGTAATGTTCATGAAGACTACATTGTGGTCCACTTCTGACACTACAGTTTCTACAGCAGCTCTGGTTTGTTAAATGGAATCTGACTGAATGGAAAGTTAGCATAACTTGTTGCACTTTCGTGAGCGCACAGAGACAGCGAGCTTCAGCTGAGGAGCCCAAATTATCAGACAAAGTCACCAAAAGCTTTCCTTGTTTTTCCCCCTCTGGCCCCCAGTGCATGCACACTGTCATTGTTTATCCTTGAACATGCTGATTGCAGCTTCCAGTGGCTTCTAATTTAATCAGAAGTCCCATCAGGCCAAGGCAATGAATCAAGCGTTTGTTCATCCAACATGTCTTGAGTGTTTGACTGATTAATTCATATGACGCCAAACGAAATGTTCTGCCTTGTTTGTCATGTTATCCCAGTGCTGGGCCCACTTTGTTATTAATTGAGCTCTTTTTGGCCGTCATTTTGCCTCTCTAATTCCCTTATAAGGAGACATGCTTCAAAAGCTTCTTTTCACAGGCGCGGCACTGTGGGTCATTAATTATGACGGTAATAAAAGGTGGCTGTGTTCTGCCAGCAAGCCTCTGCCAGTGCGAGGAATGCCTCTCTGTCTGTTAACCCGAGGCTCACATCCTTATGAATACGACTGGATGCCTTCAGGCAGCAAAAACGTATTGTGCGTTGAACCAACAGGGTCTTAGACTTTGTGGCCTATAGCATCGCCACCCTTCATCTAACTTGCTGTATATGTGGAGCTTTGGAAAAAGAGCAGTCCTCAGAGCTCGCTTTGACAGCAGTTAGACTTTGAATGAGGGAAGTTTTGAAAAAGAAGAACAATAAATATCATAAGGGGGTCCCATGCGTCTTGTAATACCCATCTGCCTCAGAGAATGTGTTGCAATTCAATTTCTTGTAGTCCTTTATTTTCTTGTCTTGCTTTAGCGGCTCTTAGTATTTGTCGTTGCTCTCATGCGGACTGACTGAATGAACATTCGCAAAATAATAGCTTACTTATAATATAAAGACAAAATACTTATTCCAACAAACTTTTCCTGTATACCATTGAAAAGCCTTTCCAATTCTATGCAGGCTCATTGGACCTGGTAACTGCTGTAAGTCAATCTGAAAGTGTGACTTCCAGTAATGCCAGTAAATCTCACTTCTATTTTATATAAAAAAATCCCAGCCTCCTGTTAAAAATAACTAGTTCATAATTCAGGAATACGTTCCCAAATCCCCAACAGTTTTTGTCCTCTCCTCAACACCTGTATTAAAGGCACTCAGCTTTCTTGAGAGTCCCATTGGGAGAGAAATCCTCTTTCGTTGTCCTTGCCTAGGGAACAGTGAGCGTCTGTATTTGAACAGACCTGTGTTTGCAGAAAAAGGGGGCAATTACAATAGAATTTAAAGTATGGGTTAGAGCAGGATTACAAGGCCTTATATCAGCAAGAGAATGCTCCACCCTCATTACAACCACATATGGGTAATTCAGCACTGATCTGTGAGTAGTGGTAAGGGAGGAAATAAATTAAATTTGAAGGATTAGTAGCACAACTGCGATCAGGCAGATGGTGATAGATATATGTGAGACGTCTCAGAATGTAGAAGGATTATTGGGGTTTGGGTGTTCATTTTCAATGAGAATTGGGGGGCTCTCTGATCAGCATCTTTCAATCCCAGAACATAGGGTTCGCCATAAAGGGTAATGATTTACAGAGTGAAAATTGACCTGCAACACAGCAAAATGGCTCACAGTGGTCAAAAGGCATTATTTACATGTTTGGGAAGAGGCAATAGACTAAATGTTTTTTTGCTAACATGTTTGTGTTGCAAAAGAAAAATAGATGTGGCTTGTTTGCTTTAGCCATATTGGTGGATAGAGATCAAAATGTTTTCCCATGATTAAGATTGTGTTGCACCAATTAAAAAACTAGGTTTGTGCATAAATTCTAAAGTCCTTAATAAACACTAAAATTAAAGCAACGCCAGTTTGGAAGACTCTACATTAAGCAGGCTAACTGGTAGCAGGTGAGGTAACACGACTGATTATAAAAGTAGCATCCATCAAAGGCTCAGTCTTTGCAAGCAAGGATGGGTCTGGGCTCACCCTTATGTGCCAAAATCAGTGAGAGAACTGTTAGTCAGTTCAAAAGGAGCATTTCTCAAAGCAAGATTGCAGAGAATTTAGATCTTTCTACATCCACAGTACACAATATTGTAAAAAGATTCAGCGAATTCAGAGATATCTCAGTGCATAAAGGACAAGCCACTGTTGAATATGTAGGATCTTTGAGCCTTCAGGTGGCACCTAAGAAGCTGTCATGCTACTGTGACAAATATAGCCACCTGGGCATGGGAGTAAAACCATTGTCACGTAATACAGTCCATCACTGCAGTAAGAAATTGACCTTGACCTTGTGTTAAACAAGAAGCAAACCATACATCGACTCTGTGGAGAAACTCGAATCAAGTTTTCTTGTCCTGAGCTTACCTCAGATGGACCAAAAGATTGTGGAACTGTGTGCTGTGGTCAGATGCTGTGGTCACATTACAGCTTTTTTGGGGGAAAAATATGTATTGAGATGAAAATAACCATCAAGATTGTTATCAGTGAAATGTCCAAAAGCCAGAATCTGTAATAGTATGAGGGTGCATCAACCCATGTCATGGGTGAATCCCATATTTGTGAAAGTACCGTTGACTCTGAGATGTATATTCGGATTTTAGAGAGACATATGTTGCCATCAAGGTGATGTCTTTTCTCAGAACATCCATGCTTATTTCAGCAGGACAATGTCAGACCACATTCTGCATGGGCTACCACAGCATGACTTTGTAGACACAGACTGCATGTGCTTGATTGTCCTGCACATTTGTGTCCTATTGCAAATGCATGGTGCATCATGAAGAGGAGAATCAGATAGCAGCACATACAGACTGTTAAGTCTTATATCAAGTAAGAATGGACAAAATTTCCAATTGCATAATTCTCAGTTCCAAAACAATTAAAAAGTGTAATGAAAAGGAAAGGTGATGTAACACAATGGTAAAGATGCCTCTGTCCCAACTTTTGTTGAGTGAATATATTTTTACAAAATACGATAATGACGGTCAGTAACAATTTAGAATTTTTTCTTTGTACTTTTTTCAGTTAAATAAATGTTCATGTGAAATAATATATTGCACATTTTTTTATTGCATTCTGCATATCTTTTTCAGAAATAATGTTTGTAATCGTTAATTAATGCACACACAGCAACACACATTGAACAGTGTTATTTAGGGGTTAGCAATAGGGCAATATTTAATTTTTATAGTGATAAATTATGCCATAATACTTTTCTATGAGTACTGTGATGTCATCACCTGACAAATGTTGTAAATGTAAACATAAAATGTAAATCATAGCTTAAAGAATTCAAATCTGCCACATTTTTCTTTAAAAGCAATCATAATTTGTCTAGTTTAATTAAGTTTTTTGCCATATTTTGCTCACACATACTGTCACTTTATCTTGATGCAAACAAATCGAGGAACAATCAATACTATCAATACAGCAGCACCAAATACCAGCATGATGGTATTTGCTTAATATTGTTTGGATATTATATTAAGAGTTAATCCAGTATGACGGTTGGATCTTAGCATAGGGTATTTAGGTTTTTTCAATGTAATAATGACTTTAGAAATATGTAGAACTTGTCTTTGTTTGAACATGTCACTTTATTCATAAGTCACAGTGGTAAACTAAATGATATGGCTGTAATGTAAATGTACTTTCAAAAATATTGCAATAATACTGATGTGTCTCTTATATGTATTAAATGCAGTTAGTGGAGAAGGTAAAGGTCACCTCAGATAGGTTAGTTACCTAAAATAATATTGGTGTTTGGCCTGAATTCGGACACTCAGCTTTAAAACTTTAAGACTATTTGACCAAACTTTAGGTCATCTTGACCGCCTTCAAACTAAGATGATTTCAAAATACACGTCTTTTCTG
>JBBPDA010000132.1:25313274-25328004 GCA_037974385.1 Arnoldichthys spilopterus | reverse complement strand
CTTTGTTTCTAGATAGACACCTCTCTCTCTGTTAAATAAAACTTTTAAAATTACTTTACGGTGTAATTCTGACCTCTTCTTGAAGATACATCAACACTCGCCAACATCAATATTTTCCATAATTCCCATACAGGAGCTGGCGGACAGGAGCTGGCGGACAGGAGCTTTCCATACTTGCAGCATTAGTGCAATGACACAGAATAAAATAAAGACTTTTCTAAGAAAATGGTATTACAAATGTTATATAAAAAAGTGCTCTGCAGAAAATGTCAACATGACTAAAGCTCCATGCCAGAACGCCACCTGTTAGTTCATTAAGGTCATTCCAGATGACTTTTTGTCAACTCTGGTGAACTATTCAGACCTTTATGTATTGTGATGCATTGTCAGCTTTCAATCGATGCATTATAGTCATCGAAATCAATGGCAAGAGTTGGGTTTTTGATGTTTTTGTGTGATCTTGACATATTCAGTATTCATTTATTTGCAGAAAACACAATGTTGGGTTTGGTGCCTTCTTTGAACTGAGGATCATAAGGAGCTGTGGACCAAATGATCTTGATGTCATACTGAGCATAAAACATCGCTGTGTGTGCATCACTGATACAATATCAGATCCAATAAGCTTGTAAACAGACCTGTCTGTCTGCACTTTGGCTAAAATAATGGTGCAGCTCAAAATGATTGTCGGTATTTGACAAACTTTAGGGGATCTTGCGCCTCTGTACAAATGGTGTTTTAAGCCCTGTGGTGCCCCACATTTTTTCTCCTTGCTGAGACTCACACAAAAAATATGATCAGAGCCAAGGCCTCATGTTTCAAGGGGCATCACATGAGGAGGGGGTTATGCCATTACAAGGCCACAGAGAGAGAGAGTGAGAGAGTGAGAGAGAGAGAAAGAGAGGGAGAGAGATCACTTTCCCAGGGTCTTGACAACTCCAACAGCTGAGATTCTTTCCTCCCCCATTCTTTAGGCCAGAGACAGCTCATTGTGCCCAAACAGATGTGTGTGAGGGATCGGAGGTTGTGATGTTGTGCCAGAATGGGGAAAGTTGTGTAATGAGAAAAGTGGGGAGAGTGCCCATTCCTGGCTAATGTTTTTGTCCCACGTGCTTCCAGAGCAGCCACACTGACAGCTGCACCTCCGTGTCCACGTATGTGTGGGGGTGAGCCCGGCCTTGGGCCCAACTCTGCCCTGGCCATCTATCCCTCAAATCATTCTGAAATAAAGTCATCATTTCACTGCTCACATCCTCACCCTGAACTAGATGTAATTTTTTTTTATCAATTATCAGGCAAACATAAATTCCCACATTGTTGCTGGCTTTACATTTGGCATTATAACCAAAAACTAAACAATTTTAGGCATTTCATTACAAGGCCCTTTGTTTAATCTAATTGTATCTGCATTAATTAATACATTATAAATAGTAAAATATAGTAAAGAATTGAACCTGTGCCACAGTTCACAGCATTCAAGGCTTGGGAAATGTTTGGTACTGCAGAGACAAAGCTGTAAGTATAGTTTACAAATTACACAACTGTAAAGGACTAGCAAGAGCACTACATTTACATTGTTTACATTTACATTACACTTACAGCATTTGAAAGACCACCTAACCCAGGGTGACAAACATGGTTGCTTTCTAGTCTACAAAGAAACATTTTACACCAGTAAAACAAGATTTGGATTAAGAGTTGCTAGTCAACCAAGAGTCTACCTATACTGATGTCGATGTTGTCCTGAGTGCTCTGTGAAGACGCTGCCATTTGAGACAGTGAGTGGCTCCACTTAGGTGCCAAAACTGGGAGGAGCCCTGATGCACCAAACTAAACTGACTATACATATATATTTGTATTTGCACAAGATTCCTTTCTCCCCATATCACAGCTACAGTACAGCACTTTCTAGTTAACACCTTATAATGTGCCAGAATTTCTTAAATGGACCAATAGAAATTGTCAGAAATTATTTGTTAACATTAACATTTGTTAATTTAGGGATAATTTAATGTTAGTACATCTCCAAACTTTCAGGATATAAACTGGGATGAGACCTTCCCTGCTCTGCATATGTGAGTGTTTTCTGCTCCCAGTGCACCTAATTAAATGCAGGACAAGCAATGAGAACCCATGCTCAAGGGTACATCTTTTTTTTTACATCTTAGGCTACATCTCTAGGATGTACCATATTTTGTTGGGGTTTTATAATTTAAGTCATGAAATGTACCCAGCATTTATGTGAATGTGTGTAACAGAATTTCCACCATGGGGCAGGAAGAAAGCAAAATCCTTTGCTGGAGAATTTATCATTTGGCTAATATCAGTTTATTCTATAGGTGACAGGTCATGAACAAACCAAACATGAGGAACAGCAGAGGCTGAGTGAATCATACGTTCCCCTGTTGCTCTTGAATGTAGAGAACAGGGTTCACATGTTCACATACAGACAATTGGGCACATAATGCCAGTGTGGCTCTTGTGACTTGGCTGCCTGAACCTTTGCACTTGAAATACATGTTGGGATGCATCGTGAGAACAAGCTCAAATTTTAAGTGCCTGTTTTGTGTTGCCAGAAATCTGCATTCAAGTGGACGTGGCATTGGCTGTGGGTTTCCAGTGGCTGTGGTGCTAGTGAGGGGCTTTATTATGAGGCAAACGCTGAAAGCAGATGTCAACAGTGCTCATGGCTCCTGTGACTGGAGATGGGAAGGAGAAAATGCTGCTTGTCGGGGGCTTCCAAAAAGCCAACATCTGTTCTTGTCACCACAC
This sequence comes from Arnoldichthys spilopterus, assembly GCA_037974385.1. NCBI lineage: Eukaryota > Metazoa > Chordata > Actinopteri > Characiformes > Lepidarchidae > Arnoldichthys > Arnoldichthys spilopterus. The sequence continues at coordinate 25,325,232 of JBBPDA010000132.1, read as the reverse complement.
TAATACAGCTGGAAGCCAGTGTGATGTCATCAGTGGGCAGCTGGTCCCCAGCAAACGATATGGAGAAATCGAGTGGGAGAGACAAAGATAATGATGTAAGGTGACGTGGGTGTACGTTTCCCTCAAGTGTTGATGCTCGGAATATATCTGATTCCAAGAGGCCAAGAGCATGTTTGCATTGTTAAACTCTTGAACTCACTCTTTAAATTAATGTTTCCTAAATTGTTTTTGGCTAAAATAAATTTGAGAGTGACTTTTGCATAGAAATCTATATATGTGTTGGTGTTAGTGAGCAGTGGTGGCCTAGTGGTTAGGACATTGCCGTTGTGAACAGAAGGTCGCAGGTTCAAATCCCGACCTGGGTAACGCTGATTTGCCCTTAAGCAAGGTGCCGCCCTGCTCCTGGGTGCTTCTCATAGCTGCCCTCTGCTCCACATGTCATGCGTTAAATGCAGAGGTCACATTTTGTTGTGGTGCACTTTGTGTGTTATGGTGTTCACAATGACAAAATAAGTCACTTTCATTTTTTCTCTTTCAGAGAATACAATTTACTACTAAGCATATAACGATGTTCTTGCAGCTTAAAGACCACTGACATACTCCATGTGTCATTACAATCAGAGCATTCTTTTTCTTGTTTAATTGGATGTAGTGTAGTACAGTGCAGTGCATGAAAATGTACATGTGGTTTTGCCTTTTCCACACACACCTCTGTTTAGTTGGAGTGACTCGGTAGTGTGACAGCTACAGCCTTCTGACCACCCCCACCCCCCAAGACACACACACACACACACACACACACACACACACACACACACACACACATTTTCAGACCAACTTTCCACACATGGCAACTCACACCCTAGGGTTTAAAGACCCAAAAGTGGTTCTTTTAGGGCAGTGGTCTTCAAACTAGTCCTCAGGTCCTCCCAGAGGGTCAAAAACTTTGCTCCAACCTAACTTACAATGCACACAGATTGAAGTGACAGGAGGCCCTGGGGGTTTGAAGAACCATGTATAGAACATGATGAACACCATTCTAGCATTATTTTTTGAGTGTAAGCTCATCATTCAGTTACTAATCTTATAACTGTTTACTATTAAATGAATATGAGATGTATGTAGTTGTATAAGATGTATAAGGATTGTGAGAGTACAATGGGGAGACACGGTCTGTGGTTCCTGGGATGTGTTTCTGCCAGTTATCAGCAACCATGTATGTTCTGTAATAGGTATAATGATAGCACCCTATCAGAAAGCCAGGTCTTTTGCTGCTTATTCAGGAAATTAAGGAATTCCAGTAAAAAGGGGCTTTACCTTTGAAAGGTTAAGCCTGCACTTGCAGAGAAAGCGAGCACACAGGCCTGCATTGCATGTTTCAGAGGAGATGTGATGGCTGATATGAGGCCTGTGTGAGAGAGAAATTGGGGCCCATGTGTTTGAGAGGGACTTGAGGGCTTCGTTATGGAGCTTAGCACACCATCCATGCTAATACGAACCACGTAAACCAAACATCTCCTCCTCTGTGCCTGTGTGCTCAGAGCAGGCCGAGCCACCTCAGGGACCCTGGCACTGCTTTTTAATAACAACTGCATTACAGGAAAAGCTTGCCCAGGATCTGGACCCCCTCAGTCGTTAACAGGAGGAAAAGCAGTTGAGGGCCAAGATGTTCAGCGAGTCTATACTTTCAACACAGGCTAGAAAAGGCTTCACTAAGTACTGACTGTCATTGGCCACCGACAATTACACTGTAGTTTTAAAAATAAAGGTGCTAAAAGGATTCTTTGGAGCTATGTTGTAGAAGAACCATTTCAACCAACACACTAAAATAACGTAATACATGTCGCTCTGAAGATCCATTTTTGTATGTGAGACTGGTGAATGTGGAGAACCATTTTTTAACAAGAACATTTTTAATTTACAGTAACCTTTTTAAATAATCTTAATTTTAAGAATATTTCATCTTTGTATGACCTGTATTCATCTTTATATGACTTACAAGGCCCTGTATTGTTTCTCTTTCAAAAAGCAGAAGGACTAAAATACTCCTTACAACTTCAGCATGAACGGGTGGAGCTAAACTGCTGTAAGCTGAGTAGGTGGATATATGAAAAGGTATGTAAACCAGGTTTTGTGATATTGTGAATAATACAGAAAGAAATAAGTTTGCAGCTTGTTTTATATATAAATATGGACTGGGAACTTAATGGCATATTGTGAAAAATAAATGCTAAATCAATCTTTTTTATTTATTAAACAATAGGAAAATATGACTCCTTTACATTATTTTGGACCACTGTCATGGATTCTTTTTTATATAATATTCACACAGTGTAAAGGCCAGTGGGCATGTAAATAAAAAATGAAAGAAATTAATTTTTTAATATTAAAATTTTGGAAAGAAATTACAAGGTTTGATTTGATATAATACACAGAACTAACACAGTCCACTCAGCAGCCCTTCTGTTTTTGTAAACACTGAATGCCCTTTATCTATTTGCAGCACTTGCTGATTTGAGTAATTTTACATGACCTTGCTCACATGGCCACTCTCCCTGCCGCAGCGTTCGAAAACATCTGAAAATAAGTTGTTGTATCTATAATGGGATGAGCAGTTTGTGACTGACGGTTTTGCCCCAGGACATCACCCCCCCCCCCCCCCCCAACATCCACCCCACGAAAGTGGGCTGACAAAAGCAGCAGTGTACTGTAGCATTTCTCTTTCTAATCTGCAGTATCCTCTTAACCTGCCCCCTTGCCTCCATCTCCTCTGTCACTATAATAAGGCTACAGTGTCTATAATTTGCTGGCATGTCTCTGATCAACCTCTGGCTCAGACACAAACACACAGAGCACCATGTTAAAAAGAGGAGGCATCCATTTTCTGTGTTGGATTTGGCTAATAAAGATGGACAAGGCAGCTCGTCTATGACTCGGTGCTCAGAACCCCCCATCACCCCACCCCATAAATCCGTATTTAACCCTTTTTATGTGTTTTCATTTAAAGGCAAAAAGCAGCACTTGTTCTTTTAATGGGCCAAGTCCATCTGAGATGCAGTCATCCATTACTGTGCATCTGCTGTGTGACAGATCCAGTGGTTCAAGGCTTTGTATCAATTGCAAAGTGCAGTGTGGATTCTGAACATCTGTCTAATGCACAGCTGTTTCTGTCGGTTACTTATAGCAAGATTTCTATAACTGCTTGCACTGTAAGGATGTATAGTAAATAAGTACACACAAGTGTAGCCAAAGAAATTTCTGAATCGCAGGCCTTGATTTAGGCATAGATTGCTATAATATATCATATAAGCCATTTGCTCCTTTCCTCCAGCTTCTAATAATTGATATTGCTGCCCTCTGTTGACATAATAGTGAACAGCATTTGCCATAATATCAAAGTATCTCATTTGAAAGACTGAAAATGGGAATGTTATTTTCATTATTGTTTCATATTTACACATTCAGATGATTGTACATAATAAACTAATGTACATGACATAGTTGCTTGTTTGCACTAACCTTGTATTAAGAACACCATTATGGAACCTTTTCAACCCAGGCCCTTACACTGTCTATGCAGGTTTTTTTTATTTTAGGTGGTGTAGGACTGCAGTATAGGACAGGATAAGCAAACCTCATCCTTGACCGACAGCAGAGTATACAGTGAGGTGACTGGGGGAAGAATACAGGGGAAGTGGAGGCGCATGCCGGAGCCGGCAGCCAAATTCCTCCAAGCTGCCCCATATCAAGGAAATAGCTGTGCGTCTGCATGCTGAGCTATAGGAGTGTGCTGTAGGCCTGCAGGAGGGTCACTCAGGCTCACTGGCCTGCATTAGGCAGACTTAGGCAGCCTCTCCAGCTGGGGCAGCCAGAGAGGGGACTGTATGTCTTCGTCGGTCAATTGGCTGAAACATCAATTTTTCACCCTCTTAAAAGGGACGAATAGCCGTTCAAAATTTAAACAAACAGAATCAGTGTGAATCTTGTCCCAAGCTTCTTTAGAAAACTCCCCGGCTCTGATTAGTGTGGCGAACCATGGGATCTGACGAAATGAGCTGTTTTCAAGAGCGCGTGCTGTTGTTTCTTTTCATTATCCACCACTTACAGTATATTGTATAACTTTGGATGGCATAACACTGCTCCATTTAAGTGCATTGTGAAAGACACACATACAATCCAGAAGCCAGCAGCACTTGCTTGCATTCAGGGCTTGTTTGCATTCAGCTGGGATACACTGAGGATGAGCATAATATAATGGCACAATGAAGCAGGAAATAACAGTATATAACACTGATAATAAGTAGACTAAACACACAAGCTTCAGTAACCAAACAAACCACTGTCAGTCTGGTCTTATTAAACATGTTGTAATGGTATTTTTATGTGAACATGTGCCTCTTGTTCTGTTTCACAACATCCATTAACATCAATTTATTGCCTAGTTTGCCATATATACTGATATCTCTGTGCCACATTAGTTTTAATAAAGTAGCTGGCCAAAATAACCTTATAATAAATAAACACATTTTTTTCTTAGAAAAAAAGCCTTTTAAAGATGGTAAATGGTTCTCTTTCACTATGGAAAAAAATCTTACAATCAGTGTTGTTGGACCTTTGAATCCCCTAAAATTTGAGCATTTCTATTGGTCCATTCACCATACAATTCTGCAAAATGTAAACGGCAGCACTAAAAGGCCTTTTATATGTAAGATATTTAAAATGAGAAAAATGCTGTTTTGTGCCACCAGCAATGAGGTAGAACATTTTGAAATAAATTTTCTTTAAGATTCTTTGGCCAATATATAGAATAAATAAAGTCACACAGGCCACTGACCTCAATATAGAGTTGAATATATTTCAACACTGTACATTGCATAGAGCAGTTTTTCTCTGAAGTGAGGGACAGAATATGGCAAATTTAACACAGCATATTTGCCTAATGCTGTATAGAAGACAGCGTAGGAAAGCAATGGATGGGGATGGAGAAACATCTGTCCTGTTCTTCAACTGTTCTCTGCTTCCATATGGAAAACTGCTCCCCACTCACATTTGTTTCCCATTCATGGCTGTCCAGTGACAGAGAACAAGCATTGCTCTTCATGGGAAGAAGGTTGGGCCTGATCTTCACTTGATTAATTTCTTACATCTTGGTGTGATATTCCACATAAATGATTGACTGTAGCAGCGGCATGGCTACTGTTGGATCCTTACGGCGGTGTTGAAATGTCACCTTTCTGAAGTTACAGTGGCAGAGATATTAAAGGCCTTAAATCAGGACTGTGTTTCCCCATCAAACAGCACTAAGGAATGGATCACATTTGTCAAGGTTTTGTTTTAGACTGGCAAACTGTTCATTGTTTGGGTAGGACAGTGCTGGGCAGTAAATTCAACTTTTAGTACAGAACAAATGACAAAGGATATAAGTATAGGATAAATTGCAAGGAAATCATTCATATTTCCTACAATGTATCATTGTAATGCACGACATTTGACTAACAATATTATCTGTGTTTTTTGGGCTAATATAGTCCATTTTAGAGTGCCTGTTGCCTTGAGATTAAATATTCACATTCCTAAAAGTAAAATGGCATATTTCCAGGACCTACGATGTAATTTCAGGAGCTGTAATGTATGCTAATGAGGTGTAATTTACTTATAATTGGATTACTAACTTATTCTGGATGAAAATACCCCAGGAATAATAAAATCTTGGCTAAACTCTTAGGCGAGACTTTGCAGGGTAGGGCAGGGCAGGGCAGGGTTAGGATAGCAGAGAAAGGTGAAATCACATATTCCATAGAAACAATGAGTGGCAGTAATGTTTCTGGCACCAGATGCAGGTCTTTTCCTTTGTTCTTAGGATTCTTGGACTGGAAGACAAAGACAAAGACAGAGCCAATGCCAGTTGTGAGGTACACCTGAACTACTGCAGGAAGCAGAATTTTAGCACATAGCATTAGTCTCCCATTTGCCGTGGTAACAGCTGAGCATTCTTTGTTTTGCTATGTGAACTATCTAAAGAGTGAGGCCTTTTTCATGTTGACTAATGAGGTGTGAACGAACACGTAAACCAAGCCAAGTTTTAACAGAAATGCTTTTTCCTTCCCTGTTCATCATACCCCACCATGTGAATCTGCACTACCATGACCAATGTCCCAAACGCAAACATCTTGGCCAAGTATAAAAGTAGTGGAGGGGAAAAAAAGAGCACAACAGAAAAAAACGGAGGAAGAGAAATATTACCCATGATGTTTTGGGTGTAAATCTCACTATGTGCGGGGGGATTTTTGGAGAGTTTCAGAGGAAGAAATGCTGAATTGATGGCATCCATATGTTGGCGGAGGTTGGGGGCTTCAGTAAATGACATTACCTAATGCACAACCACAACCTGAGCCAGCCAGCAGATAAAGGCCACTTCGGCTCAAGATGGCTACCGTGTGAAAAAGAGAAGAAGGCATGGCCATCCGATACGCTGCTTCTGTGTACCCACACCAGATTTCTTCCAGCTCCAGGCAGGTCAGAACATAACCTGAACTGGGAGTGCTCTATGCATGTCCACTTGTTTTCTTAATATCTGTCGTTTGCCTCTAAACTACACAACTAAGGTGATACACACTATTGAAAATAAGCCAAAAAGTTTTTTTTCTGAATTAAAGGCTCCCTTATTCAAGTGCCATTGTTTAGACTGTAATCAGAAGTAATGAACATGAAGAGCAGTTTAAGGAAACAGGCAATATAATCACACAGATATAAAAGATTACAGCCTTTTATAAGACAGCTGAGCTAAGTTATGTCCAAGAGAAAACATATCCCCTTACATGCTAAAAGATGTCCCCTTAGGAGCCAGAATGAAAGTTTTTATGATGACTTTTTATGATGCTATGATGTGCTTGTAAGTCCTAGTGTTAAGACAAGTAGATGTTTTCTACCATATACACAGTATGCAGTGCAAGAAAACTTCCTTCCAGGACCATGGGACAACACAAAAATAAAAACAACCAACGCTACACAAGTGCAGCAATAAAACACAGGGTGAAAAAAAAGCAAGTGCAAAACTTTGTCCCCTTTGTGTGCCCCCTGGTCCATATAGGCTTGGACATTTGCCTAGAGCGGCACTTAAGGGAGGCAGACAAACCAAATTATTCTCCACTGGGAGAAATTGGTTTTAAAAGTATGTAATTTTATCAAGTTTTCTGCTAGCTCATCCTTCAGCACATTGAAGGGTTCAGGAATGTGTCAACTGTTGCTTAGGCCACCCCTAACACCACCCTATTCATTGCTATAACCCAAACCTAAAGATTGCTTGACTAAGCGCAATTTTGCCTGTGGAAAACAAATCAGATGCCTTTGTATTACAGTTTAAGTGGAAAAGTGTAATTTGACTAGTTTCCTAAACTAAAAGCCCATTGGATTTAATGTCATACACTATTGCTTAAACGTTTTAGAACACAGTGTTTAAGTGAAACACATGCACATCACACATGCACAGGTGGAGCAGCTATCAGTGGGCAGCTATCAATAGCGCCAGTGAAGTATGGGAATGGCAACATCATGTGGTGGGGGTCCTTTTCCTCAAAAGGGACTGGGGGTCTTGTTAAAATTGAAGGGCCGATGGATGGTACAAAAAACAGAGGGTTACTGCAAGATAACTTGCCTCAGTCTGCTGTAATACAAAAAAGCAGTTTAGAAAGTTGATGGATGGATATAAGCTTAAATGTTTAAAGTTCCTCCCCATAATAGAAGCTTTTGCAACAATTATAAAGGTTTTCCTACAAATGTTTAGCAAAACTTAGAGCCATTTTAGTACCTTTAATTTTTAAGAGTATGTATTCATGATAATATATTGCTTTGTTTTTTAACCCATCTGTGTATCATTGAGAAGATTGCCCACCATGGTAAACAGCTAAAATTCCTCTTCCCACCACAACCTAAACAGCCTCTAAATCGAATCATGGGCTTATCCAGTCTTCTCCAGCTTACTCCCTCCACGGCTTCACTCGTTTCTGTACGCAATACAGGCATCATATGCAACATTTCATCACCATCAGCTCATAGAGACATCAGTCTGCCCTGTAACTGAGAGCTAGAGAGCGAGGCATGAGGTGGGCAGTGAGGATGTGAGTCATTGCTTTAATCCCTGTGTCTTTATTACATTTACAGCAGCACTTCCTTCAGCTGAGCTCGCTGCAGGATCAGTGGGCTTTGGGCTGGAGAAGGCTCCTTCCTGGAAGGGTCCAGAGGGCAGTGGGCTGAAGGTGCTGATGTGAATCACGGCCATAGTGACAAGAGGCACGTGGAGCTGATTAGAGGAGAGATATTGAGAGAGGGAGATGCAGTATTATGAAATCCTCTGAATGTCATGCGTACTTGTGTTTCGGACATGGCTAATGGACACATTGAGCACAGAATGAAAACATTTACTGAGTGGCACACAAAACGTGAGAAACACCTTCAGAGGTCTTGTGAAATACAAGCCTTGACAGGTAGATATTTTGGTGGATGACCTACATGATATTAGTCCATTTGGTGGTCGTAATGTTATGGCTAATCAGTGTATGTATTTCTTTAGAAGAAAACCTTGTCTTTCTTTTTTTTTTGTACTATAAGATAGATTCAATGAAGGATGTGTTATGTTTTCACACAGTAACTGTTATTATTATGATTATTATGATTATTATTATGATGATGATGATTATTATGATGATGATTATTATTATTATTATGATGTGGGACAGTAAAGTTAAAGTAGTTTGTAGTGAATGTTATAATTCAGGTATCACCCTTTATTCAGAAAGATTATTTGATTTTACTTTCTTCTTACAGAATGAATTTGTATCTTACATAACAAACTAAATATTTTCAGAACCAGAATCAGATTCAGGTTTATTGGTCATAAATATTGGCACACACAATTTGTTTTCAGCTGATGGTGACTCTGTTACCAAACAAATAAGACATTGCATACAGACAGTACAATACACATATGAAGTGAAAAGTGAAGTGAAAATTTGTCATTGTGAACACAATCAAGCACCACAACAAAATGTGACCTCTGCATTTAATTCATCACACATGGAGCAGCAGGCAGCAATCAACAGCGCACAGGGAGCGTGACAGTACCTTGCTCAAGGGAACCTCAGTGGTGCCCGGGTTGGGACTTTAACCTGCAACCTTCAGTTCCCAAGGGTACTGTCCTAACCACAAGGCCACCACTGCCCACGATACATATGATATATAAGACAAAAGAATGTGTATACTATAGTGTGAAGTGCACAGTATACAATAGACACAAAAGGTGCAGGACAATATACCAAGTAGATACATTCCAAACAATATAGAGTGTATAGGCAACTATCAAAAGCACCCAGGAGCAGGGTAGCAGGATGGTACCTTGCTTAAGGATACCTCAGTAGCACCCAGTCCAGGGCTTGAACCCCCAAAGGCAATGTCCTTACCATTCAGTTTGCTAGTGGAAGGCAGCTTCAGCTGACACCCCAACGTATATAAAAATATCTAATTTCTAGGACAGTGAATACCAAAGACTACAGAATGAATTCAGTATCCACATTACAGGCTACCATTCATTAAGTGAGTTTCCCTGATGGCTGTGGTGGTCCCGCATGCTACAAGACAGCATGCTTCACATTTCTATATTACATTCCAGCATACCATTCAAAGGTAACCTGGTTACATGCCCAGCACTATAGAACATAATGGCTGACATTTTGTCATCAGTTGGTGGTTTTATGGTGTGTGAGATTAATAGTATAATCTGGAGTAGATTATCACCTCTGAGCTCTACGAGTCATAAATGGAGCACAGTCCAGACGGCCATGATGATCCATGAAGCAACGAGGCCATTACTCAGGCTGGAACATTACATCCAAGCTTACTAAGGCCATCCATTTGTACTGTAAGACACATTATTGGTAATCCTTCACCAAACTGCAGCCCAGCAGCACTATGTCTTCCAGTGTATTGACTTTAATGGCTGTTGATTAGACAGACTGCTTGTAACTGTTAAATCTATTCAGCAGATTACAAACTCAAATGTAACTTTCTTTATTCTGAATGCCACATAGGCAAAGTTGTTTTTAGGCAGGGGTGGGGTGGCGGTAGGGTGCTGAAGATTCTTAAAGTGGATTGTTCATTTTTGCCATGTAGACAAATTGAGATTCATTGAAAACAAATCTGAATTGATCATAAATAGGTTTCCGCAGAGGCAGAAGAATAGAGCAGGGTAATTAGTTTACAAAAGGCTTTTTGTCTGCTCTCGTCTTGCTTTTGGAATGGCTTCCCACCCGCTTTACAGCAACAAAGAGCTGCGCAAAAGAAAGTTGGATATTTATGAGGATGTGCTTGCTATGCCTGATTTAAGTTTGCAGCGTGGCACAGATGGTACACTGGGGAAATTTGCATCGTCAGTGTTTCAGGATCTAATCCCCATTCTTACGAGGTTACCTGGTTTACAAGCAAGTTTAATAAGCGTCCCCTCACTATGATCATATGCACACTATAAGCTCCTTTTGTGCAAAAATAAATAAATAAAGACGCTTCTTTAGAGGAAGAAGAGCTGGAGCGCTTCTGCTCAGCCAGGCCTGAGAGCCCAGCCGCATCTCGTGGTAATCACCGCGGTGGCATGTGGATTTGCACACAGACACATACAAAATAGGCTGGCTCATGCCTACCAAATCTATGCTTAATCCGTTGTTTCATTGGGTTCTTTAAAGAAACACAAATATGAAATGTATCAATGCAGCATAATGCAAAGTGCTGCTTCAAAATGGGACAAGTTCCTGCTTATTAAATCTTCAGGAGCTCCGTGAGATTTACATACTGTAGACAGGTCCTTAGTTCATTAAGGTCCTATGCTGAGTGATGCAGAATATTTACACACACACACACACACACACACACAAACACACACACACTGTTTTAGCCTGCTCAAAATTAATTTTGCTTTTAACATGTAGTTTAAGGTCAAACATGAAGAATAAACTCTTTCAGCAATCTACTTTAATTTGTGACTTTTTATAATTTCTGGAGGCCGCCGTAAAGCAGAACATGAACAGTGCCAGCTGAATCTCAAATGAGCGACTACCACCATCTACTGGTGAGATTGAGAATTGCACATCAAGAAAAGGGGAAATCCAAAGAGGACAATATAAGTAGAGGTTGCCAGTCACACCAGTCACCACAATCGCCACATAATATGATATTTAAACCTTCCCAATCCGATACTAGATGTGTATCATATGCCATTTAAAAATAATCGTACATATCATATATATATTTTGTAGTATTTTTCACACCTTTTGGAAACACTTGTGAAGTAAAAGTGATTATTTATCATTGCAAACACACACACGAAATGTTACCTCTGCATTTAACCCACTCATCAAGTTCCTCAGTAGTGCTCCTTGTAGGACTTGAACCTGTAACCTTCAGTTCCAAAGGTCAATGATAGTGGTGATTACATCACCAATAGTGATTATTGTCCAGGTGTCCTTCAAAACTACAGCGACAAAGTTGATGATAATGTGAACAATGAGGTTTTCCTCTTCTGGCCTTCTTCATATCTTCTGATGTTGGCCTTAATGTAATTCCTTAGACAAAAGATGGGCATCCTCTTACGTGGTCCAGAAACAGGGCTTCTTTCCTTGTCCTAGTGAAGTTCTAAAGGTAAGGTCCCATATGCCCTCAGGAGTCTCTAATCCAGGAGAGATGCTGCACTGGGTCCCTGCATAGAAAACATTGAGAATGAAAGACAAAGATACTCAAACATGGTTTTATGAAATCCTCGATTCCTAAGGAAAATGTTTCAGTGTAAAATGAGATATTCTGGGGATGTTTGTGTGTTAACCTGTTGTGCGCACTATACCACTTTACCTATTATCTATATTTTCTGTTTTTAAATACCACTGAACATTCTGTATCTACATATGTTTATATATTTCT
>JBBPDA010000132.1:25294439-25313174 GCA_037974385.1 Arnoldichthys spilopterus | reverse complement strand
ATGGGTTAAATGCAGAGGTCATATTTCGTTGTGGTGCTTGAGTGTGTTCACAATGACAAATAGTCACCTTCACTTCAGATATTCTGGGGATGTTTGTGTGTTAACCTGTTGTGCGCACTTTACCTATTATCTATATTTTCTGTTTTTAAATACCACTGAACATTCTGTATCTACATATGTTTATATATTTCTGTATCTGCCTTGAAGACATCTTTTTTACAAACTCAGTGTAGTGTTTATATATTGTTTATAATACTAATTAAATTTACTATAACTTACATTTTACATTTACATTGTATTCCATGCATACGCTTTTATCTTTTTAGCGACTTACAAGACAGAGTAAACGATGAAGCTGCAGCTAATTATATGTAAAGTTATGATTTTATATTTTTACAGTTATTACAGCATTAAAAATGTATTGCTCCATCTACACTGTTTTATATTTCATGTCTGAAAGAATACAGGCTCCTGTACCTAAATAGCACATACAAAGCCAATGGGAATCCATTAATGAGACTTTAAACGCTAAAGTGGAGCGATAATCTCGCGCGATAAGACGGTGACACGAAGAAGCTACAGAAAGACGGCGAGAACGTGCGGTGACGTTTTGTTACAACGGGCAAAGCTCATAGGAAAGAGCGAGAATTTGTGCCAATGTATGTATAATTTAAGCCAACAATTTAGTGACTTGGTTTATTACATATTCGCCTATAGAGAACTAATACTAACTATAACTGCTAATGCTATTTGTTAGGGCAAATTTGAAGGAAATTATTTGTATGAATATGTGTGTGTGGTATAAATACTCACAAGAGTAATCATTTTGATTGTGGTTTTCACAACTGTTTGTTGTATAGACTAGAATAATTTGGGAGCTGTGTGGAGAGAGGGCAACGCAGATCTAGGTTTAGAATGGTTGTGTTTTGGTCTGATCGAGTAGTGAAAAAGGGCATGAAAACCAGCAACGAGTCTGAAGATGTGTGGATGTAATGTCCTCTGACAAAAGTAAACATTTTGTCAGATATGTAATTTTGTTTATCTGTAAATTGCACACGTTTTTCAGGTGTGTGTGTGTGTGTGTTTCCAGTCTAATGCTGTATTTGTTGACTTCTTGTTGCTAATGACCCTGGACTTTCTTAGTTCTATACAGTTATGCTTGAATAATCAATTCCTTCATATATGTTCATGATGGTTTTCAGATAACAGAAAGGTATGCAAGAATTATAATTTGACAATCACTGCTGAATTGAGCTGCTCATAGGAGGAGCCACTAAAGATGCGATGGAAACCGAAGATGATTTACTCAGATTTCCTAATGGGTATGTAGTAGGAAGTATACTTAGTCAGCTGCAGAGATAAAGTTGGTCTTTATTTAAACTGAGGCCTTTTAAATAGCTTAAAAGTAAAATATGGAATGTAATGTAATGCTGAATGTTGCAGACCTTCCTGTTAGTGATGTGGATTGTGCTGAAACAGTGGCTTTTGCTGACTTCCAAATCCATGTACAGGTATGTAATAGGGGTTTAAAAGGTTTTTAGATAACAGTATTGTATTCCATCCCTCTGTTTAAGTCCTAGATACTTGAGAAATCTAAGCCAAAGTAACTTTCCTCACCACTTTCGGTGGCCAATAACTTTAATAAAAGCACTTTGTGTTGATATGATCTTTGTCACTCGCTAAAAATGAGTTACTATTAAAGTTTGTGTATTAATAATGGCTCTTGTCTGTTTTATCATAGATGGTCTCCCTGTTCCTCCCTCTGTACCCAAAAGAATTCAGAAAAATGTGCACTCTGGTAGGTGGTTATGTTCAACCATTTATGCTGCTGAACGTGGATCAAATTGTAGTGTGCTATGTATTCTGTATAACAATGTGCTTTTAGGTGAACTATCGTAGACCGATAAACAGGTTTGAATGCAAATAATCTTATTGGCATCTCCTTTTAATTAACAGAAAAAAAACAATTGACGTTGCTCCAAGCCAAAGCAGTAGTTCTGGAGCCTTAACATTTGCCAGGTCATATCATTCCCTCTTCCCATAACGCATTCTTCCCATAGTGCATTCTGGTGCCATATTTTCTTCAGGTAAGTGATCCACATGCAAACAGCAATCCACATGAGACCAGGGTACCACCATATAGCAAGGTTAACTGCATTGTGCATTATGAAACTTTTCTAGTATAGCAGGCATCAATTTGATCAATATTTATATTAAAATGTTAGGTCGTCATTGTTTGTTCAGGGGACACACACACACACACACACACACACCCCACTTCCACCCCCCCACAGGAGTGTTATTTGGGTATTGGATCATTCTTAGGTACTGTAGTGATACTGGGCATGTGACGTGAGAGGCATTGATTATCTCTTTACAGTGACACCTTCTAAGGAATTGGATCTATTAGGCAGTAAGTTAACAGTCAGTTCTTGATGTTAATATGTGGAGAAACAGGAAAAGTGAAGTGACTATTTGTCATTGTGAACACACTCAGGCACCACAACAAAATGTAACCTCTGCATTTAACTCATCACACATGCACACATGAAGCAGCAGGCAGCTATCAACAGTGCTGGGGGAGCAGTGTAGTGGGACGGTACTTTGCGCAAGGAAACCTCAGTGGTGTCTGGGCCAGGACTCAAACCTGTGTCCTTCATGTCCCAAAGGTAGCATCCTAACCACTAGGCCACCACTGCCACTAAGGATCTGAGCAGATCTGACAAGTGATCACTTGACAACTGCGTTGGAAGCTCGCAAAAATGGCAGGTGTTGTGGGGAGTTACTGGTATGCGGTGGTTAGTACCTAGCAAAAGGTTAATTCCTGCTATGAGAGAAAGGTGTCGTAACACACAGTACAATGAGCCTTGGTGTTTATGGGGCTGCATAGCTGCAGACCACGAAGAGGGCCCATGCTGACCCTTGTTGACTGATGGAAGCCCCTATAATCTCCAATGGAGTATCAGAACTAGACCATGTAGCAATTAAAGAAGGTAATACATTATATTAAAAATTGTAAACATGGAACATAAAGGGGAGAGAGCAGGACAGAGAGAGAAGAAAAACTCTTCCAGTCTGAAGGAAAGTTACTGTTTGTAGAATTAAATATACTGAAAATATCCGCAAAAAAAGTATGGCACTTTTTGTTTTATGTTTATTTTTCCTAACATACTGAACTCAATTATTATTTAATTTGACTAGGAGTGTTCACATTTTTGCATTTACATTTAAAATGTCTCTATTTAACTTTTCATAGTTGTGACATCACAAAAGTTGTCGAACTGTTGTAACATACTGCATCAAACAGTGAAGAATTTTCTCTATGGCATTTAAGCTTTATTGTATCCTCATGTTTGTACCACAGATCTGACTGCAGTGCAGAACGTAAACCTGTATTGCTTTCAAGGTAAAGCTAGCCTGTTTGGAAAATCTTAACAAGATTTGACAGATTGTAATCATGTGGTATCTTACTCCTCAGACTGGTATAAGTTTAGCCTTAGGTCTGAACTTTATCCACTGTGCTCCACTGACTTATTGCCCTTGCTGTATTAGTTACCCAGGCTGTCATCACATTTCATGGGTAAAAGAGAAAGGGTATGGCAAACCTGGGCTGCACTGTAGTGACCAGTGGATGACTCCTTAAATGACCTCCTCACTTGTACTAATGGAAAGATGCTGTGCTGTTAATGCAGCTTCTTTAGATTAGATTCCTATCTTTTATAGTAAGTTTCTTACTGGCTACATGTGTTGGCTACATAACAATAAAGGGTTTGGCCTGGCACTATCCTAAACAAAGTACAACTCAAGGTGCTTTGTTTGACATCTAACAGGACTTGTGATTACATGTTAGTGACTGTTTTCAAATACACATGATGTCCTTTGAAGAGCTTGTTATGCTCAAGATGGGCTATAAAATGTCTGCAGCCCTATGTAAGGCTTGAGGAGATGTAGTATGCAATAAAATTGCATGAAACTAATGTACATAAATCTTGTCTGTCCTGCCTCTTATAAAATAGTCCACCCTATTTCTCTCTTGATTAATTGATTTGGTTTGAATTCCATAATTATCCTCCTTCTATTGAAGGGCTATTTTTAGACTTTACCACAATTAACAGGCAGGCATCAGATTTCCCTTTTCAGAGAGGGAAGCAAATGTCCCTAAAGCAGTGATCCTATCGCTGAAATTCAATCTTCAGTGTCAGGGACTACAGGGAAATATATTGCCAGATGAGGCTCTCGTTCTCAATGCCTTTGACCTTGTGTAAGGATACTTGTGAAAAACATGATCTGAAGAAAAGGCTGATGACAGTAGCTGTCTGGTCAGCACCTCGTTCTGTGTTGCTGTAGTAGATCATTTTGTTTTGTTGTATGAACCCTAATTTCTTCTATTAGTTAATAAAGCTGAAATGTTTTACTTGCTTGTTTTGGTTTGAGAAATTTTCAGCAGACCCAGTCTGGACCCACTGGGTGGTTCCAGTGAGTTTGAATGGTGACTGCTGTTGTGACAACAGATGACCTCTAATTAGATTGCTTTGTGCCTTGAATGTATGGGATTCACTCTTGAGTCAAGAGCTTCCAGTGATGAAATATATTTCTTAAATAAACAGCAACAAACTTAGACAATCTACACTGTTCAGTCATAACCTTAAAATCACTTGATTAATGCTGTGTACAATGTGTAAAACAGCTCTGACCCATCAAGGCCTTGACTCCACAAGACCTCTGAACATGTGGTATCTGACAAATTATTGGTTGGATTGAGGTCTGAGAAATCTGGAGGTCAGGTAAACACCTTGAAATATTTGTCATGTTCCTCAAAACTTTCCTGAACTTTTTTTACAGAGTGGCAGGGTGTGATATCCTGCTGAAAGAGGCCACTGCCATTACGAGATATGTGGCTAAGAAAGGGTGTACTTGGTCTGCAGTAATGTATAGGTAGGTTGTGCGTAACAATATAACATCTGCATGAGTTCCAGTTTCCTAGCAAAACATTGCCCAGAGCATCGCACTATATCTGTTGGTTTGCCTTCGTCCTATAGTGCAGCCTAATGACATTTAGTTCCTAGACAAGTGATGCACACACATGTTGAAGAAATGTAGCTCTCCACATAAAAATGCAATTCTGACAAAAACTCCTTATTCCATTGGTCTGTTGCCAAATTCAGATGCTCCCTGGTACGTGTACACTCTTTTTAAGATCATAACATACTACTAAATGCATCCACATGTACTATGACAAGAAAATACTCTCACTTTGTCTTGCTTGCTAGTTGTGACAATGCCATCCAACTAAATAAAACCAAAGCATTAACATTAGCTGGGTCATGTTGATGACTGACCTAGCTATTCACCTTGTCTAGGATAATTTATTTTATCTTCCATATTTAATGTTTGGTGGAATTAATAAGCAAGACAACATTGCAAAAATAAATTCAACATTACTATCTTAGCCTTATGCAGTGTTGCTTTATACTATAAACTTGTTCACAGCTTCAGAAGTTCTGTTTGTTACTCTAATACTAGATGTTCAGTTTTTGAATTTGAATGTGTGTTTTTCTCTGATGGATTCAGTCAGTCTAACTTGGTGTGGTGGAACAGTACAACGCCCCAAAAGTCTGTTACAGGTCAAGTGTTTTCATTTGGCTCAACCCTCTGGCCAAGGGGAGCAAAACTTTAGCTTTTGAGGCCTGGTGTCCAGGGCAGTGTGTTAGTTCCTTTATTTGAACTCATCCATTAAACTAAACTAGTAATTTATGAATCACGTTTGTTTATGTAGGGCAGTCGCCAAACTGGGCTGGCTTTCCAGTAACAGAGTTGTGCATGCCTGAAATAACTCCCTGTTGACTCCTTGTGCATGCTGAATTTCTATTAGTAAGTTTACATAAAATCTATTTTTTTAAGTTCATTATTATTGTTATATTCATTATTTGAAATTCAGTGAAATCAAAACTGTTTAAATTACAGCCTAAAATACTACACACGATTCAGTGTGTGTACAATGTAAAATAGCATGCCAAGTTCCTGGTTGTAATCATCAGCTATAGTTTCAGTGTTGGGCCATAACAGTATTTTTCATTTATTGGCAAATTATGCACATATGAGCTGTAACATTAACACCTCCTGCCTAATACTAAATAGGTGCCCTCATGCTGCCCCCTTGTGGTGCACTGTGTGTCTTCTATGCTTATTTCAGAGCATCTTTTGAAACCACAGTAAATCTTTTGCGGCATTGGACCAGATGGATTAGCTTTCACTCTTCACATGCATCAGTGAGCCTTGGGTGCTCATCACCTACTCGCTAATTAACAAGTTGTTAACTTGGATAACTTTAAGTAGGTCTAATTATTGCATACCTGGTACACTATGCAAGACCTGCTGTTTTGTAGATGCATTGACCATCATAATAAGTCACTTGTCAAAGTGGCTCAGGTCCTTACACATGCATATTTTTTCCTGGTTTTCGCCTTTAAAACTGACTATTTACTTGCTGCCCAATATGTCCTATATGTCCTCCTGACAGATGCCACTGTAATAAAATAACTAGGTCGTCAATGTTATTCCCCTGTCAGTGATGTTAATGTTATGGCTTATTGGTTTATTTTGGCTATTAAATAAATGCGTATTATGAACCACCCCAAGAGTGTTCTTTATTAATATCCATTTGTTCGTTTATTAATTAATTAATTTATTTTGTTTAAAATATCACCATAGTTATGGTTACATTGTGTGAATAGTTAAAGACATGGTACAAAATTATTTGGGATAAATTTTTTCCCTTTAAGTTACTGTTCCATAGGTACAAGTTGTGTCTGTTTGTGTGTACAACTGCTAATCACTTTGGTGTATAAGCCAGTTGATTTTTCATAGCCAATTTACTTCTTGCCTCCTTGCAAGTTCTATGCTTATTTCACAGTGTGTGAATTCCAAATTGCATAAACAGTGTGTTCTCTTAATATCAGTTGTTTTAATATTGAATCATGCTGGCAGACATGGTGTGGCTGGCTGTGTGCAAATCTGGCCCATCCTGAGCTGAAGAAAGCCCCTGAGGTCACAGTGAAGGCGGTGACATTCCTGCCACTTCAAAGGATGTGGCTGAATGCGTGTGAGCCTGCCCTCCAGCAGCTATCACCTTCATTGACAGTGATCTGCCTTTCTGGCTGTGGGCAAGAGCTTCAGCAAAGTGCTGAATGTTTAGCTGGATGGAACAAACGCTGCCGATGCAGTGTCACCTTATACAGTGCAGACAGAAACTAGAGCTTATCATGAAAGCGTGAGCCTTCACCTCTGTGCCCCTGGTTTATCTGGAGAGCACTTTAGCTCCTTGACATCAACCCTATTTGGGGCATATGGGGAGAGAATAGCAACTTGCCTGGCCTAAGCCCCATGTCTCCTTATGGTCTTGGTGTCCTTAGAAAGAGTGCTCGATCAATAGAATAATATTAGATGATGATAACCCTCCAGGTTCTTATCTGCTTCATCAATGCATGTAGCATATGCTCATGGCTGCAACTACCCATGGGCTTTATTATATTTTCTGCCAGTTGTATTGAGTCAACAGGTGTTATGTTCTTTTATTCAACACAGGGAAATACTTAAAAAAACAAATCATGTATGTCCATTTTTATTTTTCTACAAAATTGTGTAAAACATACATGATGAGCAGACCAATAGAAATGCTCCAAAATCACTTGTTCTAACTTGTTCTTCCATTAACTTCCAAAAGAAATAAGATTTTTGCCTTCTCCTTAAAGGTTACAGTTTTACAGATAAGATAAAGATACTTGTTTTTTCTTGGACACAAACATTAAAAAATGCATGTTCTTTCCTCTGAAGCCAAAGCTTAAATGATTGTGCCACTCTGGAATCTCATGAGGTTCTTGAGGATCTAATCGTTTAAGTACTGGCCCTTCACTGGGAGGTTGAGTTTAATCCCCAGTGATGCCAAAGCCATCCATGGGTTGTTGTATTGCAAATAGTGCAGCTATTTGACTAGACTCTTGGAGCATAACTGGCTTTGGCGACCCCTGTGTCGACAGGAGAACTGACAATACATTGACCTTAACAAACCAATGAGACCGGGCCCATGTAGTGGGTGACCACAGGAAATAGGTGTGTCATGCAAAATTCTTTAGCTCACAGTGTGAAAGTGAAACTTATTGGACCAAACAGTGTAGCAAACACATGAACGATAGCCAGAATTTTAGGTGTGTAAACACCTTTATTTCCTCTCCGTGTTTCTTCCTGTTGGAGAGTCGGCTCATTAGCCTAGCCTAATTTCTGTGAAGCTGATTTGTAAAATTTTGAAAAGTGGTATATAATTAAAAGTGAACTATATGAACTGAGTTGACTTTGGGGTGGAGATTTTTTAACAGTGTGTGTGTCAAAACAGCTTGTTTATGTTTAGAGACAGCACGAGATTGTGTTCTTATGGGTGGTGTGTCTGTGTGTCTTCTGCATGACTGTCCCTGATCTCACCCACCTCTCATATCATCATCTTCATCACCACCACCATCACTTCCATTCATCAGACGGCTCTTTCAGAACCTTTGTGGCTCTCATCAGTGACGCTATTTCATCCTCTCTCTCTCGCTCCCTCTCTCTCCCTCTGTCTCTCTGTCTTGCACACACACAGCTGATGATCTGCATAGTCAGGGCAGCAGGACGAGTCGCTGTGCTGGGAAACGAATACCTTAAGCCAAGGCACTGCAAACAGAGTTCTCTCTCTCTCTCTCTCTCTCTCTCTCTCTCTCTCTCTCTCTCTCTCTCTCTCTCTCTCTCTCTCTGTATCTTTCTCTCTGTTTCTCCCTCTCTCTCGCGCTCTCACTCTCTCTCCGTCTTTGTCTCTTTTACCTGATTGCTTTTTTGCTGTCTTTCTCGTGCCTCAGAGTGGAATCCGGTCTGTCGATCTTTGTGTCCACGCTGCAAGTCAAGCTGGGGTGGGAAGGCTTCAATTCAGTGCAGGACAGTGGTGAGTGCAACTGCAGTTATTGCTCATTAATCTACTCTGCCATACTGAAAGGATATTAGTGTGCGTGTGTGTGTGTGTGTGTGTGTGTGTGTGTGTGTGTGTGTGTGTGTGTGTGTGTGTGTGAGAAAGAGAATTCACCACTATTCCCTGCAATAAATACATATGTTAAAAGCATGCTGTGCTTTAGGGAATAATCTTACCCCCTCATTAACACATGCCATCTGTTCCTGTATACATTCCAGAGCAAGCTTTCTTTACCTGAATGCACAAAATACAGTCAAAACATGCCATACATATGTATCAAGATCTAAATGACCTGCATTGGTTTTTACACTGTTAATGTTACTTATGTGAAGGAAACATCAGTTGAGGCTGTGCAGATTGCTCAAGTGAGCATTTTTGGTGTGAATTTAGCTTTAGTGAGAGTACATTTTGGCAAATATTCACCTTTAGTGAGAGTGTGTTGTTGGTAAAACTTCAGCTTTAGTTGAAGATATGTTTTTTGATGAATCACTGGCTTTTGTGAGGGTGTGGTTTCATGAAATTAACTTTAGGAAAGGTGCATTTTTGGTAAAACATCATTGTTAGTGAGGTTACATTATTGTTTAAACTGAAGCATCAATTTTCAAAACACCAGCTTTAGTGTAAGTTTTTTTGTGAACCATTAGAATCATTGCATTTCTGCATGGCTGAGTGCATTTCTGCATGGCTTCTTCATGGCTTTAGATATGGGCAGTTTTAAAAACGCTTCTGCAGCAAGTGCATGTCTTAACTCTCAGGAACATAAGGTCAGTAATAAGAGGAATGTGTTATAAGGTTTGTTCCAAAACTAAAGAGAAAACTTTTATCAACTGTTTTGCAGGGTTTACTGATCTTCTGTTTGTTCACAATATTACATAAAACTTTGTTTTTGGGGCTTTGCCAGTCTCTGGATGCCAAGTGTGTAGAGTGAAAAGTGTGTCAAGAGAGCCACTTATAGCTCTTGTTCGTCCATACCGTGCTGCGATGATGACAGTGAGTGAGGTCATGGCCCATGAGGCTGCCGAGCATTGCTCATTCTGTGAGCTGTGCATAAGGGCTTCTCTACACCTTAGGCCTTAGCTGCTCACTGAAAGATGACAAATGTAAGATGATGGCCGTGGACAAGGAGTGCTTATGAGACAGGGTACTAGCCATACGTCAGACAGCTGTGTTTTAATGTTACAATGCTGTTGCTGTAGTTTTCAATATCAGTGGTGAGCTGTGACTGTCAGAGTTAGGCCCTAGGTTTGGACAATAAATATCAAGGCACCTCAATAATCATGCTAATGTCTGGTAGCAAAATCAATATTTTTTGCCTGTTCTAGATTAGACACAGTCATATGAAGCTCGTAAAAAAAATCCATGTTTTATTTAAGGCTTGAAACATATTAATCTATATTTTACCCTGTATATAGCAGTTCTGCAGAGACACATTCAGTAAGAAGCAATGTTTATCAGCTGACAAAAACTCACTGGTTAGGCTACCACTTACATTCAGTCAGTGATGTATCTTCCACAAGATGTAGGATGATATTTCCTCTCGTGAAATAAGTCCCAACTACTGGGAAACAAAAAGTAATTGGTTAATTCATTTTCTAATAATGTTGTTTGATGATCTGAGATATTAGGACCTTGAAACAGTGTCAGAAGTCCTAACCAATGGGAGAGCTTGTTAATCAATCTTTTAATTCAAAAAAATTAGAATTGAAAAAATTTCTATTGCTGTTTTAAGAATTTAACCCTGTTATTTCCAACCAGAACTTTAAATGAAAAGAACTACTGTAAGAAGTAATGTAGTACTTGCAAAACACAAACATGATTATACTAAATGAAAATTAACTAAAATACAGTTCTCAGATATCATAAAGCCTTTTCTGAAACCCGAGAAAGCCCGGAGGGTTCCTCTTTGTACAATATACTGTACATTTAGCATTAGCAACCTATGTAACGTACTGTATGTTTGAACAGATCAGGTCATGTTTTTCAGGAAATCTACTTCTCTGCAGGAAGATCAGTTAAAACCTGAAAAGTGGACTAGTGACACCATTACTGGGTTTCTGTTCATATGCAATACAGTATCTTTTCTGCCTTCAATCCACATGCTTCCAAAATGTTTGGTTAGATCAGAAGTATTGCATGAGTGTAGGATGGAAGAGAAGTCTGGGCTTTTGACTTATGAAAGAAGGTTGGAACTTAGAAACATAGAAATAAGAGCAAGAGATTAGAGTAAAATTAGGGAAGATATGAGAAGATGGGTACAAAAACACCAATCACAGGTATCAAAATATTAGGGACTGAATACATACACATTCCCCAAAATAATGGTGTCAAAAATGTTGTTTGGAGCATTCCCATAGAACAGGGGTGTCCAAACCCATTTCTGGAGGGTCAGGGTCTAGTAAAGTTTGGTAGTTCCCCTCCTAGACCTGGTAACTAACAGGTGTACTGATCCAGGTGTGTTTGAGCAGGGAATTAGCCAAACTGTGTTGGACAGTACTGGAGTTGGACACCCCTGCCATAGAAAAACCAATTTTTGAAGTTGGTTTTTTGAAAACCAACTTTCTGATGGATGATGCTTTAGGGAACATTTCTTGTAAATAATTGTGAAGACTCTTTTTAAGGTTTAATGAGCCATTCACATAAGGTTAAAACAGTTACTGTTTTTTCAGCCAAACTCGTTTTGAAACCTTCACATTTAAAAGTTTAAGAAGTTAGGTTGGGGGAAGGAGGAGCTTCAGGCATAGTCTTCTCCAAAACTTGCAGTTATCTTATTAGAGAATAGCAGAGATTTTGTTGGGACCTGAAAAATATTGCAAATTTTTAGCAAATTCTAATATTCTTGCATGCTGCATGCCCTTGCTGTCATTTTCACCTGCTCCAGTGGGCTTGGTGTAGCTTACAGTATGCCATTTGCCATTTGGCTCAATTCCTACACAGCACAGAACATCTTGGAGCCAGGCACAGAGAGAGAGAGAGAGGAGAGAGAGAAAGAGAGGGAGAGAAAGAGAGAGAGAGAGAGAGGGAGTGGAGAGAGAGGGAGAGAGAGAGCACGCTGACGAGGCAGAATCCTGCCCAGACTTCTGATGAGACATCAATGAGGCTCCACTGCAGCAGAAGTTGTTGAGTAAGCCTGGCTCATCTTTACCCCTCTCTCACTGGAGTCAGATGTGATCCATCCATTATTTCAGACAATATGACACACTCTGATGTATTGTTTAAGCAGTCTGTTTTATCCACAAAGACCCTCAATCACTCCACCGTTTTTCTCTAATCCAGTTCCAAACTCTTACCTAAACTTACCTAACATATTGCCAGTGATGCATTCAGGGCTTCCCGTTTTACCCCTTAAAATCTCACTTTCTGAGCACGTAAGACTCATGCATGCACACGTCAACATGTGGAAGTGCGTCATTTATAGGAGCAGCACTGCTCCCCTAAGCCTTTTGAGTGCACTTTGAGCATGTCTGTGTCAGTGACAAGTGTCATGGACCTGTACTTTACTAAAACACTTTGCTTTAATATAGTTTAATAAGATGCCATTGACTTTAGACTTTTTTTGTGAGTCTAAAGCACAGTGTCATTTTACTGCCTTAAAATAGGAACATGTGCATTTAAAGAGGTGTGCACCAGAATAAAACTGCCAAAAACACTTTGCATTGCACTTTCCTCTGGTGCAAAATGCAAAAGTATAGGCTTATTTTTTCAGGAAGACATAAGTGTGAAGTCTATTCTTATTGAAATGTTTGTTTGTTTGTTTGCTCCAAAAGGTAGTTTGTAACAAAAATGTATAATTAATCATTTTATTAGCAAAGCTCAATACGACTGTATTTATTACATTTATAGACTTTCTTAAAAGGCTACTATGAGGATGCTGAATATCTTTCTTAACACTGGAAAATTCTGTCTGCTGTCATTCCCAGGACTGTTCCCATGCTGCACATCCAGACAAAACAGCATGGATAATCTGTCCAACAGTTTATATATGAGTCACTTACTTAGTCAACAAGCATTTCGCATGTGCAGATATTTCTGATCCATTTCACAGGATTTATTTTTCCTAGGGGCTGTCTCCCACAGTTGTTTGGTATTTCACTAGAGACTGTTAATTAGGCTAATTTAGTCTTTGGGGGAACTTGCCACAGTAAAGGCAAAATTATGTTTAAATCTGTCAGCTGAAATGCAGAGCTTATCACAGCTCTTGAACAAGCAGCCCCAATGAGGAATCAGTTGCCAGACCAGTGTTGTGGTACAGAAGCAACAGAAACTCCAGTTTACCAAGATGCTGTGGCCCTGGCTCAGCAGTCCTTTAATGGGGCTAAGGAATATTTTGTCAAAAAATCTATGGAACTTAAACACACATTTTTTGATGATGCTAATTCCTGCAAATGCATATATAGAATTCTGGTAATATATTAGGGCTAAGGTAACAGCATTACACCTCAACATTTTTTGGTCATTATCAATTAATCCCAGACATCTGCTTGTAACAGACATACTTTGACTTTGTATGTAGCAGTTCCTTCAGTTGTGACATACACCACTATTTACTATTTGACAGAAACCCAGTGGTTAGGCTTTGCTCATATTCACTCATTGATGTATCTAGGACTTCCAGAATGCCTAGAGTTACTTTTTTCTCTTAAAAGTATTCCACCAATTATAAATCCAAGTGTGATTAATTGAGTCCACTGTCACTTCCCTATATGTATGCATGATGATATCCGAATTATGTAAATATCAGCAGATATTTTCTGGAAAAAATATCTGCATTGGCAAATATGTACATGAAAATGTGTATTGGCTTACCTATATATGCCACACTCATGAATCCCTAGTGTTTTTAGCACAATTTGTCTGCTTTACTGTTTTTTATTACTATTGCTGTAATGTTAGGAACCAAAACAAGGGACCATGATGATAATCTTTCAAACTACTTTCAGACGTGGCCAGAGACAGATCTGAATCAAATTTTGTATGGGTATAAATGGAATGCAATTTCTATATCTACATACATTTACACAAGTAGAGATGCAGAGTACTGACGAGTAGCTGACGTGATAAAGAAATAAAAGATGTAGGATATATGATGCTGGAGTTATCCATAGGTAATAGGGAAAAACTGCATTTTTCTGCATTTTAGGGAGAAGTGTAATCTTACCAAAATCTGTCCACATATGATCTGTACATGGAACAAGTTAATACAGAGTGTAAACAGCCTCAAGGACGTTGTTACCAATATAAATGGACTAAAGCGTGTCAAGGAGCTAAAAAACAGTAATTTCAGCCAAACTGAAGCCTACATTTTTTAAATTCCAATTACAGAGTTGTCTTGTTTGAGCAAATGCTTGTGAATATGATCGTGTGTGTGTGTGCGCACATGCTCGTGCTCTGCAGTCCTTTCTTCTCTGCCATCTATAACAGCATGAGACAGCAGAAATGTGAACTGAGTGTTATAAATCAAACTCTCTCTCTCTCACTCTCTCTCTCTCTCTCAATGCAACAGACACCACACACATTCAGTTGGGGAATTTCTTTCTCAGCTGTTATTGGCTGGGAATTAGCTGCAGAGCACTGATGTACTCCCACACTGAACTGGATCTTCTCTCACTCTAGAACTCTTCATATGTTCTTATCAGAATATGTGTGCTAACTACCTTTAGCCACTTGAACACAGTTATTTAGTAAGCAGTATTATTTGGTAACTTTTCTAAAACTTGTTGGGCAGTGGTGGCCTAGTGGTTAGGACATTGCCCTTGGGACCTGAAGGTTGCAGGTTCAAATCCAAGCTCGGGCACTACTGAGGTACCCTTGAGCAAGGTGCCATCCTGCTCCACATCTTGGAAGTTGCTTTGGATAAAAGCATCAGCCAAATGAGTAAATGTAGTTTATAAGTTATGTAGTTAGAGAACTGAAGTGTGGGGTCTCTTACAGGCCCCTAGTATTTTTTCATTTTTAATTTTAGGTTTAAACAGGGTATAAACAAGGAATATGACTTTGGCTCATGTGACACTTAAACAGGTACACTGTAAGATGAAGATCTACAATTGTCTAACCATTCTTTACCCTTTGCACTAGAGAAGCCAACAGTCTTGGAACCCAGCTACATTGCCTAGTTTTGTGTTTTCCCTGCCGTAGTTGACACAGCTTGAAAGGAGGATAATAATGAGCTAATGATGCATACTTCAAATTCAGAGGTGTAAACAATCACCAACACAATTAATAATTGTATTGATTATTAACAAGGTAAATAACTAATTGAGTACTTTTCTCATAAATATACAAATGTATATATAGTGGTGCTTGTGTCACGTGTTGTCCTGTCAATGTTTTCGCTGTCCATGTGTTCTGTCTAGCCACGCCCTAGCCCCGCCTCACACCTGTTCATCGTTTCTCGTCCTTACCTCTGTCAGGTGTTCCTTGTCTTGTGTTCTCTATTTAGTCTCATGTGTTTGTGCTTGTGCTTGTGCTTGTCAGTTCTTTGTAGTTTATACCCTGTTGTTGCTGTTACCCTGTTCCATTCCTGTTGTCTTTAAGCCTTCCAGGTATCTGGTATTTGTTTTATTTTTTGTTTATTTTTACTTTATTAAACCATAGTAATAAGAACCAGAAGCCTGCATTTACTTCCTGAAAACCTCAAACACGTTACAGCTTGAAAGTTTGTGAACCCTATAGAATGTTCTGTATTTCTGTGTGAATGTGACCTAAAACAGCAGATCATCTAAAAGTAGATAAAGAAAACTCAATTAAACAAATGAGACAAGAATCTTATACTTGGCGCTTTATTTACTAAGGAGGACAAGCCAAAATTGCATATCTTTTTAAAAAAGCACTTACTGTTTTGCAAATGTTAATGATTTGAGAAATGTACCAAAGTGACTGAGAAACTGTAAATGAGCATGACCTTTGAGCCCCCAGAAATCGTTATGCAAGGAACTGTCATGCTGCTTTAATGAATATAGCCACATGGGCCCAGGAGTACTTAAACATTTTGTCACTTAACGCTTGTCTGCCTGTGCTTTAAGAAAACGCAACCTGAATCTCTGTTATGCAAAGAGAAAGCCATATGCCATATAAATTAGTTTTCTGGGGTCTCATCTCAGATGGACCAAAAGGCCGTAGAAACGTGTGCTGTGATCAGGCGTTTCAGTTTGTTTTCTGGAAAAACAGTCATTGATTTCTCCAAGCCAAAAATGAAATGGAGTATCCAGACTGTTAGCAGTGAAAGGTCCAACAGCCAATAGGTGTAAAGACCCCTTGAAGC
The DNA here is from genome assembly GCA_037974385.1 of Arnoldichthys spilopterus. Taxonomy (NCBI): domain Eukaryota; kingdom Metazoa; phylum Chordata; class Actinopteri; order Characiformes; family Lepidarchidae; genus Arnoldichthys; species Arnoldichthys spilopterus. The sequence continues at coordinate 25,296,924 of JBBPDA010000132.1, read as the reverse complement.
AGAGATGTTTCTTGGGATTTTAGAGAGATGCATTCTGCCATCATGGTGATGTATTTTCCCAGGAAGTCCATGGTTATTTAGAAATGAAGGGTGTGTGCTTGACTAGCCTGCTAGCCTGACCCAGATCAGTCTTCTATTGAAAGTCTGTGGCACATAGTGAAGTGAAGAATCAGACAACGGTGACCACATACTGCTGACCGGCTTGTAACAAGCAAGAATTGGCAAAAAGTGCAGCAATTAGTACAGTCAGTTTCTAAATAATTAAAATATGTAATTAAAAGAAAATGTCACACAGCTGTAAACATACCCCCTTTTTTTGAGTGTGTTCCAGTGAAAATATTGGAAATCGTTTTTTTGTGCTTTTGTTAATTAAATAAAAGTTCAGGAAAATGAAAAGTCATTGATTTTTGTTTTAATTGCAGTTTACAAAATATTCCAAATTTTCCAGAAAAAAGGGCCATCACAGTTTGGCCCTTGTAAAAGTCCATCAGATCCATCACTTGCCCATTTTTCCTGCTTCCAACACATCAACTTTAAGAACTGATTGCTAACTTTCTGCCTAAAATATTTCACCCCTTGGCAGGTACCAGACATTGTCATGGTAATGCAATAAAGAGATAATCAAGGTTATTCACCTTACCTGCCAGTGGTTTTAATGTTGTGGCTGATCAGTTTATTTGCAAAGCAGAAATCCTTTGAAAAAATCCTATGCATTAAGTACCCATAGCTAAGTGTCTTGCTGCCCATGTAACGAGTTTACTTGCAGTCATATTTAAAAAAATAAACAAAAAACAGAACTTCACAGGTGTGTTTCCAGCTGTAATTTATTGCTTATACACCGTAGCCACAAGAAAATGCACATCAGTCAAGCATTTTCTTTAATAAAATGTTCAAGGATTAATCTAGATGAAGTTATTAGCACATAACTTAATAAGGCTGAATCGAGGTTACATCTTTATCCACACATAGAATTGATGTTGTTCTTTACTCATAAAAATGCCAGTAAAGGTTCCTTGTGTGATTCCATAGATACGTTTTCAGTGGAACCTTTTTTTGGTTAAAGATTGTAAAGAACATTATTAGTATCTAAAGTTCTTCCAAAAAATGTAAAAAGTGGTATAAAGGTTTTTTAAATGTTTTTAAACATTCTCATTTACAAACATGGTTCTTTTGGGAGCTAAAATGATTCTTCTATGGCCTTCCTTAAAGAACCCTGGGCGGCATCTTTTTTTAGAGACTGCCCTAATTTGTATTACATGGGGTCTTTTATGACCCCAGTCTATCAGTATCAGTCTGTTCCTGGCCATAACTAAGTCTGCTGCATTATAGCAGTATGCTAGTAGTACCCTACTGTCATGTTAGATAGACAGTGTAGCAGGCTAAACAAGACCAAAAACCCTGAACCACTGTGACAAGTCCTGTCACTGAGCTGAAATGCGCCAGCAGGAGCAGCCTGGCAAGATGGAAGTGACTGCACTTGAAAGCCAGCTGCAGTAAGTAAAGTGTATGCTGACAGACAGCACTATCTGCGGATTCATCCTGTCTGCTGTCACTGGAGATCAGAGGGAAGGGCTTTACAGGCAGCTAGGTCGATTTATGACTGCCATCATTGCAGATGAAGAACTATTGGTTATTTTAGTGTATGTGTGAGTAATGATGATGCATTTGTGTGTGTGTGTGTGTGTGTGTGTGTGTGTGTTTCACAGTTGGTTCTGGCACATTTGTGCATAGTGAGTTGATGATGGTTGATTGCTGCCACTAGACAGCTGGCCACTCAGTGGGCAGTAGACTAACAAGCAAGTAGAGAGCAAGGCTTATGCTGTTTGTTATTGGTACAGTGATATCACATGCCACGGCTTTACTCAACCTAAGGCTGAATAACCTGGAGTCTGGTCTTTTACCCCATCAAACATCTCATTGGTGATATATTCATAGATTGTGATTTTGACCCCTTATTTACATGTACCCCTAAAACACTTTATAATAATAAGTAATGAAACACCTGTACTATTTCTGTCTGTCTTTTGTTTTGTTTGTTTTGGAATATATTAACTAGCAAGTAAATGTAGACGTGTGGCTTAGTGGTTAAGACCTTGCCCTTGTGAATAGAAGGTCGCAGTTTCAAGTTCTGGCATAGGTACCACTGAGGTACCCATAAGCAAGGTACTGTCCCACTACATTGCTCCCTGGGTGCTGTTGATAGCTGCCCACTGTTCCATGTGTGCAAATGTGATGGATTAAATGCAGAGGTCACATTTTGTTGTGGTGCACTTGTGTGTGATTGAGTGTGTTCATGTTGACAAATAAGGCCCTTTCACATAAAAAAAATGTCATGTCAAGATTTTTAAGTAATATTCTTCCATAGCCAGTTTCTATTAAACTGTAATCCTAAAACCGTTGAAACTGAACTATACACACATGGACAAAATTGTTGGTACCCTTCAGTCAATGAAAGAAAAACTCAAAATGGTCACAAAAATAACTT
>JBBPDA010000132.1:25246847-25290878 GCA_037974385.1 Arnoldichthys spilopterus | reverse complement strand
AAGGGTTTTGAACCCCCAATTAAATGTGTGGGATTTGAAAATCGCAGTACCACATTGATGCTGCAACACACTCAAAAAAAAATTCCAGACTAAGGTATGTTTACCATTGTGTTACATCACCTTTCCTTATAATTAAACTTTTTAATTGTTTTGAATTGTCTTTTTAATTGTCTCTAAAATCCTAATGTGCCCCTCAGAGTCAATGGTTCTTTCACATACATGCAACTCACCCATGCAGTGGGCACTGATGATCCCTGATACAGTTACAGATGCTGGCTTTTGCACCTTTGGTTGATAACATTTCAGGTGGTTGTTGTCATCTTTGGCATAAAGAACAGGGCCCATAGAGTTGATGCATGACTTCCTCCTTGCATAATACAGTTTCAAGTTCAATTTCTGGATGAAGCAATGGACTGTGTTAAGTGTTTTTTCCAAAAATATTCCTTCGCCCAGATGGCTATATTTGTTACAGTAGCATGATGTTTTCTTACGCAGTGCTGCCTGAGGATTGATGTCTTTTCACAATATTATGTACTGTAGATGTTGAAAGACCTAAACTCTGCAGTCTTGCACTGAGAATTGTTTTTTTAATCTTATTTTAACTTAGTCCAACTTTTGTAGAGTGTTTTGTAGCCTTCAAATTATAAGTGTGTGTTTGTTTACAGTTTTCAGTAAAATGATTTTTCTGAAGATAAGTTTTCTTTGTACTTTTGTAACTTAAAGGTTTATGTAAATTTTCAGATTATTCTATTTTGGAAAGATATGTCAACTTTTTGTGGAAATGGGGATTGTACAGGTAAACCCTCATACATTTTGAACTCAACTGAAGGAATGTTACATGGAAGAGTGATCAAACTTTTTAGCATGTACATGTGAGAGACTGATGGGCGCTTGTACAAAAAGCCTACAATAAGTTATTTCTGCTAAACGGGGCAATACTAGTTTCTGAGACCACGGGTGTGCTTACTTTTCATTCAAAAAAGTATAATTTGTTGATTTTTTTTGTTGAATAAATTAAAAAAGCTACTTTGCCTTATGGTTTTGTTGGAGTATAATCACTGTTATCTGTAAGCACAAGAGGGTGAAAGGCTCACTTGTTCAAATGTGATGAAAAAATTTACATTTTCCATTGACTGTACTTCATTCGATATAGGAGGTCGCATGGCCTTAAAAACAGGAATTCTTAAAAGTAAAATAAATTCCTGGAGAAAAAGACAGCATTTCCTAGTGTGTAAATCTTCTAATGCTGTGTGCTTCAGAAATCCATTCTTTAGATGCTCTGGAAACTTAATTAAGTCAATGACTCATATCTGGTCTGATCTTAATTCTTTTTCTAAATATTTTTTTCCAAAAATTCTGTCACTTTCTTAATGTGTAATTTCACAGTGGTAGTATAGCCCTTCACATTTCTGTGTGCTAAATATATTTACTGAAATGTAAATACGATGCTGCTCAATTGCACAGAAAACACAAACACTTAGCTTCAGCCTTTTGAATTATTCTTTATATGAACTTTTAAATACATGTGTGTGTCAAACATATTCCATTTACAAAGTGTTTGCTCTCTAAATCTTGTTCCCTATCTTCACTGTTGCAGTGCTCGATATGGGAGCCCAAAAAGACAGCTTCAGTTTTACAGGTACTGTAACCTTCCTGACAATCCCTCCAAAGTCACAGCATTGTCATAGTGCACAATCATAGTGTAGGGACCCATGCAGAAATCAAATTCACCAAAATGAAATTGTTTCACTTGTCGTTTGTGGTCATGAACTAGTATTTACTGCCTGTGAGCATAATTGCATACATCTAACATACATTTAATATCTACACAAAGTCATAGAGCAATGTAATAATTTAATGTGGACACTCATTTGAGGCTTAAACATTTAACCATCCTCCTCTCAGTAAGCTTTTCTTTCTAGAGAGAGGACAGAGTAGTCGAGACAGCTGGTAGCCAATGGTTATGTGAGTTTTATATTTAGGGTCGCTGTGACATCATTGGCAAATGGTCTGTCTTGAATAATAGATATCCCTGTTTTCAAGGCAAGCCAGGAGTCTTTAGTAAGAGCAAAATACAGCACAGGAAATGAAGATTTAATGCAGGGGAAACATTAATGCACCCAAGTGTGGCTGCCTTGAATATAATTTCTTTATTAATGTTGGCATTTTCCATAAAGTGCAGACACACATAACCTTAATGCACTGTGTTGTTGAGTGGATTGGAGCTCAGGTACATTTAGTCATGTTTTTAGCCTCCTACCTTATGCCTTTGTACAGTGGACTCAGCTACTGATTGACAAGAAGTGAATAATGTCACTTATGTTTAAGGTTGATTCATAAACCTCTGTAAAGAGCAGCTGTGCAGGATGTTTAATGCTGGGCTTTCTCGTTGACTGTGTCTGGCTTTTACTCTCATGTGTAATCTGTCTTTTCAACTCACAGTTCCCAAACATCATTAATTAAGCAGCAGTCCCAGGTTTCATTCGGAAAGGCATGCACCATGATAAACTAAGCTGCTCTATATTGCCTGGTTGGACTGCTGTACAATAGTGGCTTCAGAAGGTCTTTTTAACAGCATGTGCCCCTCAAATGATGTGGCTTTTTCCTTCCTCCCTATAGGTCTACATGTTCTTAAAGTGGACCAGGAAGGTGAACTGTGAAACACTGACATGACACATGCTACATTATAGCACCTGAAGCGGCAGTGTGCCCTGTCACTTGCCCACTGTCCGGCTAGTAGTGGACTTTAGTACTGTAGACTTGATGTAATTTTGAATATTATACATATGTGAACCACAGAACAAGCAAAAATGGCTTTTAGTACTTCGTCTTGTGGTACAACAATCAAAAGCTTTTAGAGCAAAAGCCTCTTGCATTATTTAGGCTGTGCTGTACTTGCCATGCTCAGCAGGGCATGCTTGCACTGTGGTTGGTGCAAAGAAAGATTTCCTGTGTGACATCGACCATGAAAGGCGGGGCATCAAACAGGGGAGGCGTGAAGGTGCTTTTTTGTGCTACACTGTTGTAAGCTCTTGTTAGTTAGACACTGTCAGTTTAAGTGGCTTAAATTAGACAGTCATTTTTTTTACTGACCTCTATTGGCGTTCTAAATGAGCAGCGTGGTTCAAAATCCTTATATGAGTCGGCCGCCGGCGGGTAACCGGGTAAGTACTGGATGGGTTATCCTGTTGGGGGATGATGCATGAGGATGCTACACACACTCACATGACCCTGTTCTGCACTACAACTGCCTGCAAATGAGGGTGCACTACACTGAGGCAAGCAATACCTGCTGACTCTGAAGATTTGATGTTATTTTTCCTCAACGAGAGACGAAAGGCTTTTTTAAAAATCTGATTATGTTTCTGGCCTCTGAAGAGAGGTATACAACTGATGTAAAGATAACGTCAGTCATGGAAACCCTCTCTATGGATTCTGCTAGTTATGTGTCTTGTGGTACATGGCCATTAGTACAAAAGTGTGTGTACAGTAGATCTAGAGCAACTGGAACTCGGAACTTCAGTGAATGTTCCCCGGGAAGGAATTCTGTGTTGCAGGATGACACAGTCATACTGTCTTCCTTCTTCCTGTTTGTTAGGTGTGAGTTCATTACAGATACTTTTAATATGGCCTTGGTCATTTTGCCACGTTGTAAGAAGCTATACCTATATAGGTGGGGCATGTTTTGTGACTTTGGTTATGTAATTTCCTGCTCATCTGTGTTGCCCTGCGATGGGTTGGCTTCCTATCCTAAGTGTGAACCCCTTCTTGGGCCCGTAGTTGGCTGGGATTGGCTCCAGCAATGTTTTGAATTAAATCCCTGCTCAGGTGATGGTTTTCTTTTGTGCTTTTTTGAGTAACATGTCAACATGAATAGCAGTCATTTTAGCATTGTGTAACACATCCATAAGCCCCGCCGCCTCCCACAATACTCTGATAGGATTCACCCAGATGCCTAGTTTAGATAACTGATGAAGATTTTCAAGATAATTGAGATTCAAATATTTAATATATCCTGACATCATTTTGACTGGTCTTCCTCTACAAGACGTTTACAGCTAATTCAGAATGCAGCAGCACGTCTGGTCTTCAATGCACCTAAAATCTCACACATCACCCCACTGCTGAGAACCCTTCACTTCCTTTGGTGGCCACATCAGATTCAAAACACTGATGCTTGTTTACAAAGCCAAAAATTGATAACAACTCATCCTCTCAGATCATCATCTTCAGCTCGACTGGACACCCCTCTTCTTAAAAATTAAAGAGAGACATCAAGGCTCTTCTCACTATTGACTCCCAAGTGGTAGAATGAACTTCCCTTAACAGTAAGAACTGCAGAGTCCCTCACTGTCTTTAAATGGCAATGGAAGACCCACCTCTTTACAAAGCACTTAGGACCATAACTAAAGAACTAACAAACTTACTACTAACTTTACAAAAAAACTTTTTTACATCAAGGTTTTGCATCAGCTCAGGTATAATCTTGGTTGACTAACAGCTCTTGTCCTAAGTCTTGGTTTACTGGTGTAAGAGGTTTTCTTTGTAGACTAGAAAGCACCATGTACATTGCTCTGGGTAAGAGCATCTGCCAAATGCTGTAAATGTAAATTTAATCCATTTATGTTATCTTCTGTTATGCTTGGCTTCAGAATTGCACACTTTGTGTTACTATCTGATCAGGTATATCCAGATCACTTGCTATGCAACTTCTGAACACAGTTTACCGAGCCAAAAGGTTGTTTCCTGTAAAGCTTTAAGGATTCCTGTCTCACAAAGCCAGCCAGGCTCTCAGAACCCCCGGTCTGCATGCCAGACACTCACCTGTGGCCATGTCACTGAAGAACACGCTGTCTGCATGCTTGCAAGTGGGTATGCCAGGTTTGTTATTCAGTCCCACTTGAACACAGCACACAGAGTAAAGTACCTTGCTTTGATTGACTGTGTTGTTCTGTTGGATTCATCCAAAAGAAGTGTGTGTGAGGGGACACAGCTCTAATTACAATGCATGACTGTGTGTGTGGTGTTGTGTGGCAGAAGAGCCAGAAGGTGCTATTTAAAGCTAGGTCTTTGTCCACGTGGTCCCTCTGTCTTTCCTGCTGTCGTACTTTCTTCACTCCTGAGTTTGCCTGTGTAAGAGACACTGCATCACCAGGTCCAGGGTCACTTTGTAGAGTAGGTTGATGGTGGGGCATGTTTGCAACTCACAGGAGCAGCCTGACCGAGCTGCGGCTGGTGGGCCATGGCAGCCGCCGCCTCAGCCGTCAGCAGAGTTTCCCTTGCGACCCCTCACAGATCCCCAAGCCGACGGTGCCCACGAGCGGTGTGCGTAGGAGCAGCAGCGTCAGTAGTGGCAAGCTGCTCTCGCTCTCCTTCAGCGAGAGCATGCGCAGCGACATCGACCGCTACCTGTCCGAGCAGGGCTTGTACCCCCTGCGGCAGGGCCCTGGAGAGCAGGCTGAGATGAAGGGGCTCAGGGAGGTACGGGCCGCAGCCCAGTTCAAGAACCTGGAGGACTTTCTGAGGACCAACGGCGTGGCCCTGCAGGAGTGTGTGTCCTATCAGACTGGCATGAGGTACAGGTAAGGAAACAGAGGCAGAACAACTGACTTTTAAAGCACTGCTTCTGAAAGCAGCTGGCTTGCTTTGTTTAACAGGTGCCATGAATTCTTTTCTTTGCAGTCTTATGGGTGTTCTTGGTGTCAGTCTGTCTCTGAACTTGACCAAAGCAGATGCCTCTCCCTTTGCACAGTGCAACCATTAATAGAGGTTCATTTGTGTAACAGTAGGCATAATTTACAGTGAAGACAGTGTAGATGTGTCTTCTTCATTTTTTTATGTATGTTGTCCTCACCACACCTCGCTGAAAGGACAAATTGGGCCTTTCAGAATGTAAAGGTAAAGTTTGTAGTCTGTTTTTAAAAATGCCAGGAACCTGTCTTAATGCATTTAAAACAGCCCTAGGACCACACAGAGAAATATCCAGCTGGTCAGTTCTCACCATAAAACTGACAACTTGTAGAAACTTGTAGATTAAAATGTATTTCCTTAGTGGAGTACGAAGTGAGCACATGTGGTTGAACTTGGCTTGATCCAGAGTCTTAAACTAAAGCCTGTATTGGCAGTGGTTAGGGACTAAGAGGGTTGCAGGTTCAAGTCTTGTCCCAGGTACCACTGATGTACCCTTGAGCAAGGTACTGTCCTGCTACACTGCTCCCCGGGTGCTGTTGATAGCTGCCCGATGCTCCAAGTGTGGATTTGTAAAATGCAGTAATGCAGATGGGTAGAATGTGGTGCACCATATTAAAGCAGGTTATAATTGAGAGTAATGTCATTTTTTATAGTGACTTTGTCATTGTCACTTTTTCCCTCTAGAAGTCATAGTTTGACTTTGTGAAAAACTATACACATAATTGATATGTGAAATAGAAATCACAACACTATAACAGTACCTGTTATTGTCACAACATGATAGTGTCACATGAAAGGATATGTTTTAATTGATTTGACCATATCACCATGGGCCACAAAGTAACATTATCAGTCTCTGCTGTCCATGCTTGAACACTACACTGCTGGAAATGGGAACTTAAATGCTAAAGTTTAAGAAAACTAACTTTATTTACATAAATTTCAATTAAAGCTTAGCTTTTTTTGTTGCCAAGTTGTGTGGATTCAGTTTTTGCTAGACAGCCTGGTGCACCATGTTCCTCAGAGTAGCCCAGTAACCCATTGGAAATGACTTCCAGCCACTTTGTCGCTTGTTGTCACTGCCAGTGTGAGTGCAGGGTAAATCGGCCCTTTAATGGAAAGGTTGGGATCTTATGTGATGCCGCATCCATCTGTGGCCGGGAGTTCAAGAGACCACAACTGGCTCTGCTCTCTCTGGGTGGGTAGGATAATCCACTCTCCCTCATTATCAAGTGTGATGCTATTCAGCACAGGTGTCTTCAAGCTGTTTGTAATGGTAAGGGGCAGTGCCCATTTGGGATGAACGGGGGAGTTGTCTCCATCTGGAGGCCAAGGCCGATAGCCCCGAGACCCATACCTTGCCCTAAGTGGGTACAGGTGCTGCTCGTTAAGCGGCTGAGGGCCAGGGTTACTTAAGCTTGGGCAACCAGATGGAGGACATGAAGCCACTAGTCTAACCAGAGCTAGAGCTGAGCGGTTTCTTGTGTTTTGGATTTGCTGTTAAAGGACTTTGGAACTTCTGACCACGTTTTTAGACTTCCCTTTTTGGTTTTGGTTGCCTGCCTGTTTTACCAATAAAACAGTGTATTTTGACCTGCACTGGTGTCCTGAAACTCGCCATTCATGACAGATGGCTTCGCCCAAGAAGGACGCCGTAGATCACCCCGACACCCCCGCACCCAGCCCTTCAGAGATCCGTGAGGCTGTGGTGAACCAGGGCAGGCTGTTCAGGGAATACTAGCGGGCAACGCTCCCGGTCTCAGAGTCCAGTCCGGGATTCAGTCCGCGCTCACACGGTCCCATCCACTCCAGGTTTCCCCATGGGAGGGACAAGAGAGCCGTGCGAATATGATGGAAACCCCGATGAAATCAAGGTTTTTCTTTGCCATATTTCGCACGGGAGATCGTTGTTACTCTCTCTCCTCTTTGGGGAGGCACTGGATTGGGCGACCGCGTTGTGGGGCGAGCTGGCCACGTACTCCCACGAGGACTTCACTGACTAACTGAGAGATGCCCGCCACGTCCGGGTCCACGAGGTCGACGCCGGAGAGGCCTGCCACTTCCGGGTCACCGAGTAGGAGGCCGGAGAACCATCCCAGCACGACCCTAAAGCTGCAGGGTGGAGTTACTTGGAATGCCAGGATGAACGGGGGAGTTGTCTCCATCTGGTGGCCAAGGCTGGTTTTGGATTTGCTGTTAAAGGACTTTGGAACTGTTTTCTGATCATGTTTTTGGACTTCCCTTTTTGGTTTTGGTTGCCTGCCTGTTTTATCAATAAAACAGTGTATTTTGATCTGCACTGGTGTCCTGCAACTTGCCATTCATGACACTGTGGGACTGGAGACAACTCAATTGTGCAAAAAATAAATAAAATAATGAAAGATCTACATAAATAAATACATAAACAATCAAACGCTTCCAAAAATAGGAGTTGAAGTTGACCAAACTCCACTGGAGGCCTGGATTTGGGCACCCCTGCTATAGCTTATCATTTTTACATTTATGGATGCACTTATTTGCTACTGATATTAGATATTGGTCTGATACAGGTCTCAATAGCCAGATTGGGAATTGGTAACAATGGGCCGATCCATGGGGCCAGTCTGTTCAGTATAATTCATTTATTTTATGTTTGTGTACATGGGCTGCACTAACTGTAATTCATTTTATTTTTAAGATTTTTTTTTACCAAGTTGCTGGTGCATGATTATTTTAATAATAAATTATCCAGTTAATCTGTTTATAAGTATTTGTTATATTTTGTTTTATTTTATAAATTAGGAGAGCAATGTTTAAGTCAAGTCTGATGTTCCTTACACATCCTAGTCTGGGTTGCCTACATAACAAGTGACCCTTGTTGGAATACACCAATGTAGGTCAATAGCAATTGTCATAAAAGACTCATGTACATGTTATGTAGTCTACAGTAAAAGGACACCATATTTAGTAAATTATTTCAAGCCTTGTTTTACTGTGTAAAGGTTTGAGAAGAACCCTATTTTTAAATAACAAAGCACTTTCTTCATTCAGTTTGAACATCGCATCAGTGTACCTCTGCATGGCTGTGGGTTTGAATCATGTGACATATGCATCAGCTGACAGGAGTGTGAGTAAGTGGATGATGGGTGTTTTGTGTGTGACTCGCTAGCAGAAAATAGTAGGCTTGAACCAACACGGTGTCTGTGGTCTGGATTAGGGACCTGCTTTTTTTAACTGTTCTCCCCAGCTGTCAGTTAGCAATACAATCAAACAACTACTTTAGGCAGCAGCAAGATGGTCATACATCATGTTCCTGAACATAATCAACAGCTATTCATTTATTCAGAATAGTATGATGATGGAAATATTAGTGTCTTTCTTCCATGACTCAAATGTAACTACACACAAAGTTTCTGAATGATGAATCCCTGGCACGTCAGTCTGCTTAAGGTCATTCTTCTGTAAACTCATTGTGAAATGTAGATGGTGAACTGGGTTGTTGGTGTTTTGACAGAAATTATTATGACTTTCAGTTTTATTAGACAAAAATGATACTGATGTTCCTGCAGTTTTACAATTCTCCACTGTGCGCCACCACTTAGGCAAGACAAGCAGTGCAAGTGTATTTAATTTGTAGCAAATTATCACACACAGAGGTTATTCAATGTGTGTTACAGGGATAAAATGAGCATAGGCCTTTTGAATTCACGCCATAGGTTTTCAGTTGGGTTCAAATCTGGAGATGAGTAGATTGATTTGTTTTGTTCCAACAATTCTCATGAATCTTTACTGAAAGTTCTACTCACTGCAAAATACAGAGGTAGACAGGTTTGGGCTAATATCATCCAGCATTTAGTGGAATTCATTTAATTGATTTTCGAGTCCTTAAACCACTAGTAGCAAGACAAATCATCAGTTATCCACCATATTTAACAGTAAATATCAGGTGCTTTTGTTTGTCTGCAGTGCCTCTTGTTCACCAAATGTAACAATTCTGTGCATTATCAAAACATTTCTTTTCCTGGAAAACATTTTAAACTGTTCAAGGTTTTTGTTTTACTAACGCCCTGATTGTTATAAATGGTAATTTCAAAAGACTTTTTTTATTAACCATTTTCAGATTTTTGAACATTTGTCTCATTTGAGCTGACAGCTCTTTTTTTGTCATCTTAATGTCAATCAAAAGTCAATCTTAAATGTTTTTACTTTAAATGTGTGAAATGGTTATACCCCAGTTAAACAGGAAATGGTCACAGTTAAAAATGATTTACCTGGAGGCTAGAAGCAATACAAATACATAAATTTCTTTAGTTTATTTACATTTTTTAAGGGTTCCAATAATTTTGCCCCATATGTTTTGGAAAGAATTTCTAAAATATTCCTAGAATTAAATCATTTTGAGATCTGTTTAATAAATGATAAGTGATTTCTCTATAAACATTTAAATCATTATATTTGTTGTTTATTTTTAGGACTGTTTTTGCCCGGTGTCTTGAATATTGTCAATAACTCTGGAGTTGACCGCATGTTGTATAGGGCTGTTTTGTGTTTATGTGAGGGTATGTATGGGGTCCATCAGTTCAGCTATGTACAGTATCACTATACTATAGTCACTATAGCTCTCACTATAGCTCTGTAGTAATGTTTGTAGACTGTCTTTAAAATTCTGTGGTGCAATGCTGAAAACTGTTTTTAAATTTTCACAATCTAGAGAGCTGTAATTTCAGCATATATTAACCTTTAAGTTTTAGGTTGTTTAGGGGAAAATGTGACCTAATATGAGGTTTCCCATTCTTCATATAGTAAACCATAAATGTGTTCCCTAAAGTGTCCAGAAGGTGGCAGAATATCATCTTGTTGTGCAGTCGAACAGAAAATCAAACCATGTGTTTTTATTGGTATTATCCTTTCATTTACACGATTACATCAAATTCGTAATACTTTTGATGTTACATGAGAAAAAACGGAAACCAAACTACTCCATTTCTGCTGCTTGGTTTTTGCCCTGTGTTGTCATCATAGTGCCATGATCAGCCTTTTCTAGTTGTATAGCTGCTATAATTAGTGTCTGATAAGCTGCAGTTTGTAGCTCTTCAGCTTTCCTTCTTTTCCACCCCCGTTAGTGGGACTGACAAAGCTGATGATTTACAGTTTTCGGCTTCACAGCTACCTCTTAAGTAAATAGTGCAGCTTTATTTCTTTTTTAGAAAGATGCTGTATGTCTCACCACAGTATGCATTTTGGATTGAACATAGCTTAAGGTTAGACATTGGGTAATGAAAGTGGCATTTTGTCATTGTGAAGTTCAAGTTCAGGTTTATTGTCATATACAGACAATGAAACATCATTACCAATAATGAAATTCTTGGACTCAGAGCCTCCTCAGAATTGCACAGTCTCATAAATAATATTAATAAAGTAATAGAAATAGAATAAAATAGTAAAAAGGTGAAAATAATACAAAGAGAAGAGAGAAGTGTTGTTAACTGTTCATCAAAACCTATTGTGCAGGTCTAGATGCTCCTGTACCTCCTGCCAGATGGCAGGAGTGTGAAGAGACTGTGGCTGAGATGACTAACCATTACAACACAAAAAGTGCACCACAGCAAAATGTGATCTCTGCATTTAACCCATCCACACAGAGCAGTGGAGCAGAGTTTAGGGGGACGGTACCTTGCTCAAGGGAACCTCAGTGGTACCTGGGCCAGGATTTGAACCTGCTTTATTTACCCCTTCCAAGTGAATAAATAGGTAATTACCACCCACTGCATGGCATTTCACAAGTACTGCAAATATAAATGCTTTTCTGCTTTCTATTTGAGACCATCTGATTCAAACTATTGGGCTGATTTTAGAAACACATTCTGAAAATAGGTTTTGAGTCAGTCCAGCACTGCCAAAAGAGTGCTAGAGGCAGACCAAACACAGTGAGTCAGACCTGCTTCACTGGGCCTGGCTTATATGAAGTGGGCACAGCTTTTTAACATTTTTATTCTATCCCCATCTCACCTTGTCTAGTTAAAAATGGGTCTTGAATGTTCAGTACATCGATCAGCCACAACCTTAAAAACACAGACAGGTGAAGTGAATAACACTGATTGTCTGGATACAATGACACCTGCCACTGGGTAGGATATATTTACAGTCAGCTTTTAAAGTTGATGCCCTTTGACAAGCTAAATTGTGATGTCTAGACAATCTCCAAAACCATAGATCTTGTGGGGTGTTGTGCCAAAAGTGGTCTGAGGAAAGAAAGAAGTGGCAACATGGGGTGTGTAATGCCTACAATGGGCATGTGAGCTTAACTGGATCATTGTGCAATGGAAGAATGTGGCCTGTTCTAATCAATTATGTTTTCTTTTACATTATTTGGATGGCCAGGTTTATGTGTGTCACTTATCTGGAGAAAAGATGGCACCAGAATGCATTATGTGAAGAATTCAAGCCAGCAGAGGTAGTGTGATGTTCTGGGCAATGTTCTGCTTTCATGAAAAGTATTGCTATACAACAGTAGCCTTTTCAGCAGGATAATCTGCCACACTAAAAAACTGTTTATGATTGAGGAACATGACAGAGATCAAGGTGTCTTTTCAACCTCCAAATTCCCTAGAACTCAATGCAATCAATGATCTGTGGGATGTGCTGGACAAATAAGCCCAATCATGAATGCTGCACCTTGTAGTTTACAGAAAAGTACAGTACAAGGATCTGCTAATAAAGTCTTGGTCCTAGATACCACATTACAACTTCAGGGGTCCATGCATGGACGGCTCAGAGCTGTTTTGGCAAACGGAAGGGGGCCTACAAAACATTAGGCAAAAGATTGTCATGGCTGGTCATATGTTACAGAGGACTTACTCTCAGATTGAGGGAAATTTATAAGGCAAAATGCTAATAGAAATTAGGATCTGAGCACAATAAAATAGTTTTTAGATTTTAAAGGAATGGTTCAGAAAAAAAATCAAAAGTAAATAATTTTTCACTTACAAAGAGTTGTTTGTCCAAATTTTGCATTTTTAATTTAGAACTGGAGCTAAGAGGCTAACATTGCAAACACTAGAAGTGGTTGTCTTAAGTCACGTTTAACATGCAATAAATCATTAATGGCAAGTCACCTCACCAGGAGCGCATGAGCTATCACGGATTGCTATTATAATAGCATGCTTAACTGGTGAAGTAGATTGCGTTTCCTCGCCGAGAGCATAACATTCACTGAAGCAGCACTGTTTCACCTAAGCCTTTTAAGTGCCATTATGGTTAAATAATTCAGTACTTTAGATTTATTTTTGTTGGTTTGAAAGCACAATATGAATATAGCAACATGATGACAATGTGACCAGCCACACCTCATTAAAAACAAAAAACAAAAACAGTCCTACGAGCCGGAAATATTGCAAAACCGTTTTAGATGAACATTGCTTTGCTGACCAGTTATAAATGCCAGTTGCCAACTGTGGGCTGTCAGATAAAATTGCAGCTTATCAATTACAAAATATCTTAAATTAAATGAATACCACAAAAAAATAGACAAAGGGACAGATGTACATACTAGTGCAGACAGCGCAAAATGTGCCATGTGTGCTACTAATGTTTTAAAGTCTTAAAATGTATAAACATTTTATTGTTATGGGCCGTGCTGTAATAAATGTCAGGCACTGGTGGCAGTTTATCAATCCCTGGTACCTGAAACCATCCTCACTTTAGAGGTATTTGCTAATTGTAACATAAAATAAGCTTTTTTAAACATTGCTGCTATTTCTGCCCGTGTGGGTAAAACCCAAATATCCGCTGTAATATTAGCTGATTTAATCTACCAACAGCTATAATGGGCTCAGGCCCAGATACAAATTGTAGTTTGTTGTTATTGAAGATTTTGTGCAGTCACTTAACAGACTGTGTTTCCCGAGCTTTCATATGTGTCTAATTTCATGTGCATCTTAAGCTTCTTTTCTGCTATTTTAAGAAACAGCAGCAGTTTCCTGCACTCCCCTCCAGTTGTGCCCACTAAAAGGTTTGCATGGATTCAGTTTTAAGGAAGTGGAATTTGCTTTACTGAGAAAGACATCATTGTGCTGCTGGGGACAGTGACTGTCGTGATAGAGCTGTGTGTGTGTGTGAGGGTGAGAGAAAAAATGAGTGTGTTGTACCTCAGGCTCTGCAGTGATGAATTAAGCTGCTCACTCATTCTGAGCTTGAATCAGGAGGGCTATCATGCAATATAGCCACCATTGTTATTGCATCTTCCCGGGCCCCGTGAGAGTGGGTGCTGCCTGCTATTTTTGGGGACTGAATTTATGTGGAGCTTTCTCCCTCCCTGAGTGTGCACCGAATTGGGAATTGGCCTGGAAAATGCACTGATTTGTGCAGAATCCAAAGCCTGGTCTCAGTCTGAGCACTGCAGATAACAGCCAAGCACATTACATGTAAGGGTAGTGGAGGCAGGACAGATGCCAGATTAACTTTGCTTGTACCTTTGCAAACCATTTTAGTTTTGTTTGTCTTCTTTTTGCCTCTGCATCTTGGAGAGTCAGCTAACATATGGAACTGGGTTTTTCCTGGTGTGTCCAGTTTAATTTGTTGATTATCGTTTCCCTTTTGTTTTGCTGTGCAGAATAGATCCACTACTGTTGTGGCTCAGCAGCTGCCCTTCTTGCTGGACTTGCACTTTGCGTTGCTGGGTGCTGCGCTCCACACCTGGCATCTGACTGCACACTCAGGCTTTCACGTTTGTTGATGCGCTCAGATTTTCATTCTTTAGTAAAAACAAAACGTACGATGTGCAAGAGACTACCCAAGTCAGGCTTCTGGCTGCAGCATGTAGTGTGCTATGCATTTGTATATGAATATGAGTGTAGCTGCTGCGTTCATGCTCATTTCAACACAGTGATTAATTGCATGTGAGTTTCTCGTAAAGGAAAGAGCTGTTCTCCCTCTGCCATCCATTCAGTCCTCATTTTGGCCTCATTAGAAGTGCTAGGCCGTCTTTCTGACTAGTTAAGCATTGGGAGCCGAAGATGTTCCAGTCTAATGAGACAGAAATGATAAGCATCACTCCCACACACATTTATTTATGAGTTAGACTTACATACTTTATTGACCGTCTTCCTCAGGGCATCCCTGTGTGTTCATGGGTGTATGTGAGTGTATCTGTGCCTATAGTGCTACATTTTTTTACATTTTCATTGGAATCCTTAAGCTTAAGGAAATCCGGTCTTTTGAAATAACCTCATGGGCTCCAAGAGTACAAAATTTAAGATGCAGTCTTGATGTAGATCCTTTTGAGCCAGCCCTCATATTCTTTCTGATGAATATTCTTATGTGTTTGTGAGCAGCGTATATTCTAACACTCAAACCTCATCTATGTCTCACTGACCTATGTATAGCAGCTTCATGCTTAAAGTCCAGAAGGGGGTCTGGCCACAGGACTTGGACCTGAGACCTTAAGTCATAACCCATCAAATCCATAATAGAAATTTCAGCTTCCCAAGAATAAGGGAGAATAACAACCAATACTAAAAACCCAGCCAAATATGAGCAAATGCTTATAGCATCCAATAAAGGAAGCAGTTCAGTCCATCTTAACTAGGACAACAGTATTGACTCACCTGTCCATTCCAGAAAAATAATTCCCAAAATTCCAAGAATTACCCCATGTTCACTAACTGAGGATGCTGTTTTTCTAGAATTTCTCAGGTCTCAGGTAAAAGCAGGTAAAAGCACAAATGAATGTCAGTTTAGGGAGACATCACTATGTGCCAGAGAACAACCAACTCTCAGTGAATCAA
The DNA here is from genome assembly GCA_037974385.1 of Arnoldichthys spilopterus. NCBI lineage: Eukaryota > Metazoa > Chordata > Actinopteri > Characiformes > Lepidarchidae > Arnoldichthys > Arnoldichthys spilopterus. Next base: position 25,275,423 of record JBBPDA010000132.1, on the reverse strand, counting down.
CCAAACTAGTAATCATCAATAACATTAATTCCCTGACGTACTACCAAAGGCAACAGCCATGAGCACATCTCTGCTCACCAAACAGCCATCGCCCTCTTTCTGTTAGGAACTGGATGCTCAATACAGATGTTTTGACACTGTGTTGAGCTTCTGAAGCGCAAACGTTTTAAAACCCTGCTCTGAAGTGTAGTTCAAAACCCTCACATTACAGGATCATGACTCAGGAAACTTTGGTGTATTTCACCCTTGTTTTGACTGATGGCAGCTCAGTTGCTGCTGTGTTTGATTGATTGGCATTGCATTTGTTCCTTGGTCACATGATTCTCTGGTGTACTGGAGAAGCGATGTGCTGTATACCTGCATCTTTTGCATAATGACTAAGAAAGACTTACAGATGCCAGCAAAAAGTTTTATATGTAAACAAATTTTTTTTCCAAGACTGGAGATAAAATTTGCAAAAAGAAGAATCAAAATGACAGCTAATTAAACAGCAGTACAACAAATACCTTTTAATAAAAATCAGAGACATTGTTTCTTAATTTTCCAGAACGTCACTGACTAGACAAAACTATGTATCTCAATTTAAAAAAAAATATTATTTTTCTGCATCAACACAGTAGCTGGCCTTTACATTGTGTGAAAATTTCATGATAAACAAACAAATAAAATGCTGTAAAATCACTAGTTCTTCTTCCATGAACTTCCATTGGAAGTAAGTACTGTTTTTCCTACTCCTGTAGCAACTGTTTTTCAATGATCAGCATAATAAGATACATTCCCTTAAACTTTTTTCTTCTTTTTAATTCTGTTATAGATGAAGCATGTTCCACAAATAAAGCACATTAAGGAAGCCTGCATGCCATAGGCTAAACAGTAACCTCTAACCCACAAAACCCATGTGCTTGTGTATCCCAGCAAACATGGCAGTCTTTTGTCACTGCCTCAGTGCCATTTTGTCTTACATGAAAATGAAATAAAAAGTAGTTGAACAATTTTTTCATTGAAACCCATTAAAGGGCCAATTTGCTGCATCTGACCATCTGCGAGCTTTTGTTTTTTTGATTGAAGTTTGGGGATTACTCAGAAATATGTATTGATTTTTTGTATTGATAGCCTGGCATAACACACCAAATTAATAAGTAGTTTAGAATTTGTCAATGCTTGTGTGAGCTGTTTTTGCAGAATAGCATTATCAAGATGGGACATAGCACAAGTGGCCAGCAGGTTAGGTGTTTTGAAATGTCTTGCATTGTTGTATTAAACAAATCAGTGTTTCAAAATCTCACCTTGCCCATCACTATTGTTTGTGTGACTTCCCTGCAAAAAGTGTCAAAAAGCAATCATGAAAAATGAGCATGTCACAATGTCTTGACTAATTGTGTACATCTAGGATGAGTGATACCGCAATAAAACCTGAGCATTCCTTGACCTTATCTCACTGCATGTGTGCAAAAATGGCGAGATTTGCAGTTACTTGACCCTAACACATTTTCACTTTCTTATTGACAATAATGCATCATACTTTCTGCTTGTTTTTGTTAGGCTTATTTTACTCGTCTCTGGTTCTGTGTGAAGTACTAGTTGACTTGATGGTATTGGTGGTGGAAAACCTGTGGGCTATATACGTAATAATACAAGAGTAAATCTGCAGTGAGCCCCAGTGGGGTGTTTTCACACTAGGAGAGACAGTGCAATCCTGCAAGGTAGGAAATGGCTGAGAGGCTCTGGGGGATTTTCTGCAGCTTATTTAACTGCAGCGAAGTTGGGCTTCTAATCAAAGGAGAGGAAGGGAAGGGGTTGGCAGATTAAATGGAAGAGAGGTGTTTGAAGTGCTATGAGGCTAAAAGCAGGGAACAATGGGAGATTATTGCACTAGGAGACCTGTGGCCCTGCACACAGCTGCTGAAAGGCCAATCAAACAGTCCTTCTCTGTGAGCAGGATATACAGGAAAACTGAGAGATGTGCAATAGTATTTTAGTAACCGCTGGAAAAAATAGGTTTATAAAGTCATTAATGCTGGTGTGAGAGGCTTCTGTCCACGAAAGCCAAATGAATACATGGAACTGGAACATCCCTAAATGTTGATATGCTATTTAAGTGTAAAATGTATTTTATTTGTGTTTTTAACTGAAGGTTTTAACAGTTTATCATTTAATATCAATAAAATACAGTGCTTTGTGGCATTATGAAAGTGACTTATTTGTCATTGTGAACACACGCAATCACACAAAACGTGAACAGCCGTCCTCCGTAGTCAGGACTTGAACCTGCGACCTCCTGTTCACAAAGGCAAGGTCCTAATCTCTAGGCCACCAGTGCCCCCTGCTTTCAGTGTTTGCCCTGAATTACTCAAAAGATGTCTATCCTTAGGGTGGTGCAGTGGTTAGTGCTGTCGCCTCACAGCAAAAAGGTCCTGCGTTTGATTCCCTGGTCAGCCATGGGTGCCTTTTTATGCAAATGTAGGTTGACTGGATATTCCCATAGGTGTGAATGGTTGTCTGTCACTAAATCATATGTTATATTTTGCAAAAAAAATCTGCAATGTATGTGTTTATTTTTATTTTTAAAACATTTTAGGCATCTAAAACATTAGATCAGGTTCAGGCTAAATCTCTGTCCACATGTAAATGCAAAATCAATGGCAAAGATGGAGATGAAGTTGCACTGTTTTACTAAAATGTTTGTTTTCCTTGTCCTCACGTAAAACACAAAACTGCATTTAGAAAGCATTTTGGTAAGCATTTTTAAAAATGTCAGTTTTCAGTGACCAAAAATGCAGTTTACTTGTGGACAGAACCAAAGTGCATAGAAAAAGCTAAGTTATCAAAAATACCTGGCTACGTGTGGACACAGGGCCTAAGGCACTGTGGTTGTTTAAATGTGTTCTGGGACTTTTTCTCACCCCTGGCCTACCTGTACAACCCTCTCTGTGATCCAGGACCTCCTGATTTGCAGATTAACATTGGGTACACCGATGATTTACATGCATTTAGCCTACCACATATGTGCACCTACCATTTGAATGGACCTCATATAGATGCATTGTGGGTAGATGATGGCAGACAGAACTGTACATAGCAATATATGGGCTACAGTTAGCAATTAAGTAGCTACAAAAGGCAATATTATGGCAGTTGTACCTAAACAACTGGCAACTCTGTATTTTCATACATCACGTTGCATGCTGTGAGGTTCTTCATCCTCGTGCCAGCAAGGTCAGATGTATCACAGTCTTTTGGGATCAGCTTAAGAATGGAGGCTTGCGGGTGATGACATTGAAAGTGGCTCGGGTTCCTATGGATTTGAATGCTCTGATCTCCACTGTAGTACACCCAGGGGAGGCTTACTCTTGCTTGCACAAGGACACGGTGGCATGTGGTGCTGGGCTTTGAGTGCTCTGAATTTAGGCTGGGGACATGAAAACACGATTGTGTGTTGCTGTGCCTTGAGCTTCATGTTCTAACTCATGGTCATTCTGGAGGGTCCCATTGTTAGTTAGTTCCATAGCAGTGTCCACTTTTCAATCGTTCCTACCTGGGTCTGAGTGAGGATCATCAGCATTTAGCCCTTTTCTGTTCTCCCACTCTAAACACATCTCTTCATACCTCATTGGAAAGGTCAAGGCTGTCCTGATGTACCCATTCAGTGGGGAGCATGGCTCTTACACCCAGCTGGTTGACTCATAATGGGTCTGTCTCTGGTCCCTGTTCAGGTTATTTCATTGAAGCGGACTGATGTTTAAACCCAGGCACCTTTGTGGTTGAGTTCTGCACTTAGATGTGTCCTTATCCATGAGGGGTTCAGTTTAATGCTTGCTGTGTAATGGAGCATTTTGAAGAGACACTTGTGAATGAGAGAGAGAATCTGTAAGCATTGCCTTTGCAAGCTTGCAAAATGCATTTTTCCAAGGTTAAAAGCAGGGGTCAGGATCACCTTCACCTGAACAGATACCTACATACACACACAGAACATACATATCATATAGCCCTTGTTTGCTGCTGACCACTCAGCAGGCCAGCCAAGAATAGTCAGTGGTCCCAAATGAAGAGCCCTCTTTTGTTGAAACACATGTTTGCTATGCACATGAGTTTCAAGGCACATTAAATCATTGGGGAACATCATGGGCTCTATTATGATTATATAACCCAAAGCAAGATGCTACTAACATTTATAGGCATGTCTAATCTCATAACTCTGTTTTCTGAAGTCTTGCCGGTGTCACTTTTCTTATTGAAACATCAGCCTGTTGAACAATCTTTGTGACCAACGCTCTCACCATCCATACTCTAAAAATGATTATTTATTTGTTATGAATAATTTCAGGGTCAGTTAGATGTTTTTTTTTACAAAATATTACAGCTAAACGCTTAAATGCTTTTTGCTTATTATTAATATGATAAATTATTATTATGACTACAAATTTAAATATTAAAAAATAAATATTCAAATATTTAATACTTCTTCAAAAATCATTTCGTTTATTTTATTATTGTGTATGTTACATATATTTTTCTAACTACAGTTTGCATGATATTTTACAGGTTAGTATTATCTTCTTTATTTGCATACTGCTTGCTGAGCTGTGTCTGTGTGCGCTATGGATCTGGCTGAAAATCTGACAGCTGGGACGTTGACTGGCAGTGCATAGCTTACCCTGGTTTTTAAAGGCAAGCAGAACGGGAGTTCGTTTTCACTACATATAGAAATCTCTTTAATTCCTCCTTCTAACACACAGTGTTCTCTGTATGTTCATAAATTTGCATGTGTAAAAAATTTTAAGAATTGTGGTGCAGTTTTGTCCCATCGGCAATTCCTCAAGATTTCAAGGGTCTCTAATGGATCTTGTCAGGAGGACGCCCTAGCCCCACCCCCACAGCTGAGCCAATGCTCGGGCTAAGCTGTGGCCAATTATCTAAGGGGTTAAAAGGGCTTTCGTGGACGTCCCTCCTTGTCCGACGTTGGTTGTGCGTAAGTACACTGTTTTGGTTCTTGTCATTGTGTCTGTCCTTTTGAGTTGTGTTAATAAACCACCTTGTTTCACGTCAGTCCTGTCTGCGTTTGCTGCCAAACACCACCGGATCATTACAGAACGTCGGACCACACGATGGCAGCAGCGGCAGGACGCTACTACGATCTCGGCGTGAGTATGGTGGCCGACTGGCTTAGCCGAGGGGGCTAGCGTGCCAGAGGTCAGTGCATTAACTGGCTCAGGACCTCACCAGCGATGGGAGGCTGGGGGGACTGATCTCAATGGTGCACGCCCTGCTGGGCTCTGAGCATTCCTTCCAGGTGGCGGAAATTCCTGGGGGGCTACCCCGGATGAGCACAGCGGGCTCCGAGGCCGTTGGCGGGTCCTCCGCCGCGCCCAGATGCAGAGAGCGCGTGAGGGGGCGTGACGAGGAAGGTCCTAGGCGGCGGGCGTCCAGATCAGGGTACCAGCAGGTTCGCCCCTGCTCGCAGCCCATTCACCCGGGTTGTTCGAGCTCATGGTGAGTCAGTCGACGAGCCAGAAAGCACCGTGGAGACCTCCGGGGAATCCGCCTCGAAGGGCGCGTGTGACCCAGGACGTCTCCACACAGACAGGAGGAACTCCGAGAGCTAAGCGCAGCATAGCTGTGCAGGCGTCAGTGAGGCTGCAGCCCAGAGATTGGGGCTGCGGTTCCTGGCCGCTGCTGCCGCCCTCGGACACCTCCACGACCGCGCCAAGCCTTAGCTCCACCGCCAAGGGTGGCTAAATGGAGCTTCGCCGGCTTGAGGGGGCAGGTCGTAACGGGGAGTGAGCCCGCCCCAGTGCAGCAGGAGGCGCCAAAGGTCCCCTCTCTCTAGCAGGACCGGCAAGCGACGCCCAAAGCCCCTTCAGCCAACCCCACGGAGCCGACAAGTTGGGCCGGCTCCACCTCTGTGTCACTGGAGTTCCGGGGGGGAAGGCGGAGGAAGGGGAACGCCAGGGGGCGTCGTTACGAGAGGGGGACGGCGGTGAAACAACCCCGCTACTTCTGGGTCGCAGCTGTCGACCCCAGAAGCTCCTGCTCTTTCCGGGTCGCAGTTGACGACGTCGGAAGCAAAGCTCCCCAGGGCAGGTGTTTTTTTAGTTGTGTTAATAAACCCCCTTGTTTCACGTCAGTCCTGTCTGCGTTTGATGCCAAACACCCCCGGATCATTACAGATCTGATGGACTTGCATTCTTAATATCTTCCATACATTTACAACTGAATTCAAGTCAGGAGATTGGCTAGGCCAGAAATTACTTAAGTTATTTTAGACAAAAAAGGGGTTGTGTTTTCTCTATCCTTCTTATCCATCCATCACTTCATTAATATTTAGTTATTCATACTGACATACACTACCGGTCAAAAGTCTGATCACAGCAAGTAACCTTAAATGAAACAAACATGTTTACAATAAATAAATACATCATAAATAAAACAATATATTTTGTGTATTTCATAAGCAACAGGCTTTCCCCCAAGCATTAAAAAACATTTATCAGCTTTCCTGCAGTAGTTCAAATAAATTAAGGCTTGAAAGTCAGTGCAAACAAAGCCCAGGTTCTTCATCATCTTCTGCTGATGACTTACGAACTCCTCTGTGTGAACAAAGGCAGAGCTGGAACATTTTTCCTACACTACAATGAAAGAAAACTCTGGAGTGGATTCAATTCATAGAAGAGCAACACAGTCTCTACACATCAGCTCTATCCAGCTGGTTTGGGATGAACTGGACAGAAGAGGGTAAAAAAAAGCAGAGGAGGTCGGGGCAGCTCTAGGAATTCTTTACATTAACTTTTGGGGCTTCATTTATTTCCTATACTTCAGGATTTCATATACTTCAGGATTCCTATACTTCAGGATTTCCTATACTTCAGGATTCCTATACTTCAGGATTCCTATACTTCAGTTACCAGGTCCTTAATTCCTAAGAAAGGAAATTTCCCATGAAATTTACATGACGTTTTGGTTATTTTGGTGACCTTTTATGTATTTAAACTACTTAAATTACTAGTGACGATGGGGAAAAATTGATGTTCTAAGGGATTTGAGTGGAACTGTATAGTAACCAGAACTGTTTTAAGGGAGAAAGAGGCTGCATATGTTCCCACCTCCATTCTTCACTGTGGGTATAGCATTCTTGTGATCAAATGCATTCTTTCACCAAACAAGACATGCTAAATTCTTGCCAAATGCAGCTTCATCTGGCTGTCACACTGTTACAATAATGATTTGTCTAAATGCTTGTGTGGAAATGTTAACCAGCATCTCCATTCTCAAGTCAGACCTGAAGACTCTTAAGACTTCTGCCTTTTTCTACTATTAGATATTTCCTATTCCTCTCTTTGTCCTGAGCCAGGGGTGTGTGACAGTGCCATTGAGAAACTGCTGTTTGTTCGGTTAAGCTGCCAGTCCACTCTCTTTCATCTAGCTGTGATAGCGCACATGGCTCTAATCCTGAGCTCTGGAGGACTGAGGGAAAGGGAGCATTGGTTTTATTAGCCTGCTGTAAAATGACAGCGGAAGCTGTGGGTACTGGAGGCTGACGAATGGTATGTGTCATTCGTGTGCCAGATTATCTACTGAGTGTCAGGGTTTCATGGCACTTGACACATACACATACACAGGCATGTGCTACCCCTCCCAGTATAGCAGGATATAAGGTGATTCAGTCAGCTGTAGTTATTCTTAAAGGATTGCATTCGTTATTTTTTAACTGTTCTTTTTTTCACCCCGTAAACAGAAATAAAGATGTACTTTACTTCAGTAACTTCTAGAATTGTGTTTGGCTTCTCAGCAATTACTTTCAATACATATTCATATATTAGTTGTGAACAAAATAATGTAAATTAGTTCAGCTGGGCTACACTTCCAGCTTTGATTATCACCAAGTTTGCTTATCAGAAAAATTATAGTGGAAACTATTCATCAATATAACTTGATATTTAGTGGGGGAATGGTCACTTTTCATAGCAGTAAACAGTTTACTGCTGTGTTCAATCTTAATTTTAGTCCACTTTGACCTTTGTGATTACTGAAGCATTAGCAAGCACATGCACAACACATACACACAAAGTCTGTATTATCGAGCAATCAAGCAACTGAACTCGTGATATAAAAAGTGAAAGTGACTATTTGTTGTTATTAACACACTCAATCACACAAAGTTCAACACAATGAAACATGACCTCACAAAGAGTTAAATGCATGTACACACACACACACACACACACACACACACACACACAGAGTACATTAAGGAGTGAAGCCTGTAGATATGCTCCCAGGCATCTCTTTTAGTACCTTCTCAGTGAGTCACAGGCATGCCAGAGATATGTTGAGATTTTAAGAGAAATGATGTAAGTGGCTTTGTTGTCATTTAAATTCTCAGAACCCTAAAATAGATCTCCAACTACATTTTTTCTCTGGTTTGTGTTCCAGGGCTGAGCAAAACACTGCCAAATTTAGGAGGGACATGCCTTGTTCATTTTTTCGTTCGTTGAACTAAGGCATGATGTGTCTGGACTCCATAAAAGTCCATTCTTTATCAAAAGCACATGAGATGTACCTACAAAATGTACTAGCAGAGTATTAATACAAGTAGAGTGTTCTGGCAGTTATTCTTGGTGAAGTCCATGGAATATGGATAAAAGGGAATAAACACACTTCAATTCACAGTGTGCAAACTTGCTACTAGTCCTAAACAAATTGTGAGTTACTTTCGGCAGAATCCTGAGACTGAAAATACTTCATTTGATATTTATGAGGCTTTTTCCTCTGCTGTGTGCATGATGATGAGGACGAAGGTCAGCAGGATCAGAGGAGACCAGAAGGAAAAAATATTACTTCTTTATGTTATGTTCTGCTCATTTGGGGGTAAATTTTAATACAGGTCAAGTTGTGTTATCTGCCTTATGTGGTTTCACCTAAAGTTGACTGCTAATTTACACAAGTCAGTAATATGAATTATTGGTGTGTTTGATTAAATCAGCCGCTGGAATAAGATAAGATAAGATAAGCTGGAAATAATATAATTATTCTAAAATAACGCACATGATCCACTTCTTTGTCTTGCACTGCCGTTCGAGTTGTATGTGATGTCTGTTTCTCTGCAGCCCCTGAGAAACCAGCACGTGAAAAGCAGGCACAAATCAGGGGTGTGTGTGCTCTTTGGCCACTGTAGTCACTCTGTCATGCGTAGGCAGTGTGGAATATCAGGTACGAGCGGATCTCACTGAATAGCTGGAGCTTGGTCCTTCTATCTCGCTCTCTCTCTCACTGTCTTTCTCTCTCACTGTCTTTCTCTCTCTCTCTCTCTCTCTCTCTCTCTCGCTCTCTCTTTCTGTTTCTCCCTCTTTTTCTGTTTCTCTCGCTCTCTTTCTGTTTCTCTCTCTTTATCTCTCTCACTCTCTCTGTCACTCTTTCTCTCCCCTCTCTCCCTCTCTCTTGTTCACGTTCCTCTACTTCATCTCCCATATTCTTTCTATCTCCTGTTTCTTGCCCACCAACCCCCCACCAGCACAGTGGACCAACGTTATTGAGTGTTAATTTAAGCAGAGTCAGCTGTCAGGCTGAGAAGCAGAAAGAGGCAGAAGGATAGAGAAGAAGCGAGAGGGGGACTAAGTGGTAAAAAGGTGGGCAGATAGAGTAAGAGGAGGGAAGCTGAGAGGAGAAGAGGAGCCTGGCTTTGATGGGAGAGCACAGCAGAGCGTGGAGAGTTTGTAGCGTGACGTGATAGGACGTGGAGGTTATTTCCACAGCAGCCTGCTGATGTGATTGGTGTCCGGGGTTCACCGCTTCACAGCTTGCTACTGCCCTGGAGACAGGGCACAGGGATTCACTCTCGCAGAGCCTACAACACACACAAACACACACAGATGCTTGCAGACAAACCACATGGGGACACGGACTTGTGCACACATCTACCAACCGTTCTTCCAAACGACAGTACACTGGTGAGAGCGCTGCATCCTTCTTACCAGCTTGAGAGACATCAAATCCGTTTTGTACTTTTGTCATCTCTTCTGACCCTGGAACCAAAAAGCTCATGAGAAGAAGAGACTGCTTGGAGCCCTTGTTCCACTGTAGCTGCCTCTGATAACAGCATCTGAGAAGAACCGAAAATCTCTTGAGAAGAGCAGACCTATGGGACTTCTTCACTGCACAGCTGCTTCTGACAGTGGCAACTGAGGACAACCAAGATCTCCTGAGAAAAAGAGGAACCCTTGCACTTCTCGCACCTTCTTTGACTGCTTTAGACAGTAGACTGAGAAAGACCAAGAAGAGGAAGAGGAGAACCCCCTAGAACTATTTGCACCTGTCCATCCTGTAAACAAGAACGTCCCCTACAGGGCTTGCTGTTGGGAGGGTTTTGAACCTGTCTCAGGCTCCCTTCTGCCCCTCGCTGCTTTAAGGCTACCTGCTGGTGTTCTGTGGCAGCATGCAGGTGTCGTTTGTGTGTACGGACCACCGGGCTGTGAGTCGCAGCACCGAGGACAGGCTGAATCGGCAGAATGCCAGCAGCCCTAACCTGGGCACCAAGAGCAAGTTCCGTGCCGTGGCCATGGTGGCCCGCAGCCTCGGACAACTGTCTGTGCAGAACGTGCCCTCCTCGAGTGACCACTGTATGAGGACTGGCATGAAGTACAGGTAAGCGAAGGGAGCAGCATGAAGTGTAAATAGGAGGCGGTGAACTTGGGTGCAAGAACATGAAGTACAGGTATTAAGGCATGATGAATAGGTAAGGGCAGCATGCAGTAAGCCCTACAGCACAGACAGTCACATTTTTGCATGTGAAGATACAGTGAGAGGGAGGATTTGTGTTATATGTCTGGCATATGAAATTGGTGTGGATTTTGTTTTCTCAAGTGGGCTTTTATTGGTCCTCTTTTTAAAGATTGGTGGAAAGAGTCAGCACAGGTTCTGTTCTTCAGGTTCAGATTCTTCAGCAGAGATGCTTTTGAATCATCACACGTTGGGAGAGCTGCCTTTACTCCCCCCTGCTTATTGGTCATCCTTTCTTTTAATGGTCCATGGTACATGATGTTCGGTCTTCGACCTTCATTAGTAACTAAATATCACCATAACTTCCCATAATTGTAAAGCTATGACATCACATACCAAACTTCAACCTAAACCTAAAACTAAGAGTGAACAACTCATCTAGACTTTTTGTGTGTGTGTGTTTTTTTTACTCAAAATTACAATTTGAAAGAGTGCAATTTTATCATGTGTTCATATTAACACATTCATCTGGGGGAGTTTAATAATAAGAATGACATCTAATAATGCAGAGGTTGAAAACTAGTGGTCTGGCAAATTGCACATAGCACTCAAGCCTCAAGTCAGAAATAAACAGACTTTTTTGATGAAAAGGGCCTGTGTGAGGAAAAGATTATCTTGAAGAAAAGTGCTTTTAAATCAAAATACTGGTAATAAAATCACAATTAAATACTTTCCCCAAATCATTCATTCCTACCTAAAACCAAGTCCTACATCTAAAACTGATTTTAACCTTGAAAATTTGAACATTTGTAGCTGAGTAGTAGCACTCAAATAAAGTGTGACCGAGTGAGCACAAGTGGCAACACTCAAACGATTATGTCCTTGTGCTATGATAATCTTCCACTACATAGGACAGGATTAATAATGCAGCATTGTGAAAGGTCAGATGGATGACCTACGAAGCCCTAGGAAGCTTTGACTACTTTCCTTTTTGATTGTACTGTATCTTATTCTTTTTCAGCCCACATGCACTCGCTTTACACTAGAGAGATAGGCAGTGTGTGTGTGTGTGTCTGTGTGTGTACGCCATAGTCAAAGTACATTTATTTCTGCCCCTATCCTTTCACACTGTAATTTGGATAATGGCACATCAAAGGCACTTTGTAAGAACTTAGTATAATGTACTGTACATTTCACTTTCCTATTAACCTAATGTGTAACTGAACACCATTCTTCCCCTGAAAGGCCGTCTCTCCCTGCGCTGTTATTCCAAATGGCTTTGCCTCTAATACTTTCACATCTAATTGATCCCCTTGTAATTAGGTTTTGAGGTGATAAATGGAAAATGTCATGTTTTTCATGGCTATTACAAGACTAGTAGCTAGAGAGTAGTTTTTAAAACCCTCTTTAATTGTTTTTGATAATGTGTCTTTAATGAAAACTTCATTTTATATATGCTCAGCGTTTAGATTTCATATTACTCTTTACTAGACTTACTTTTAGCCTATTCTTTCATCTTTAGCCCCAAGCAGGGGTTTGTTTTTGACACTGGAGTTGATAGGTACTTTATCTAAAAGTATTTTATTATTAGTTTTTTTCCTGGTGAAATAGCTGTTCACGACATAATAATATCAAGCAGTTTTATTATTGTAAACAATATTTTTAAGGGTAATTAATCGATTTTAGTTAATTGAGGTTAGTATATTAGTGAGTTTTCGTTTACAATGTCATATGCGACAGATATGCATATTTGTTTCTTATTTATGCTTTTTTTTTTTTTTTTTTATTAAAATTTTCTGCTTATGGATTGTTTGGCTTGTAAATGATTAATTGTCCAGCTATAAACTGCCCCTCAAATTGCAAAAAATGTTTATTAAGCTCAAGGTAAACTCTTTCTATTTAATCTGATCAGTTGCTGAGTTATGTAGTCTAATATTTATGTTGGGCAAACAAGGGCAAACCATAAGGATGTGCAAGCAGCCATTGGCACAGTGCTGCCATAATGCTGCCCATACATGCTGGACCCCCATTATGGCTTTGCATTGAGCAAAACCCAACAATAACATTAAGGTTGATTCCCAGTACCATGCCGTGTTCATTGACACGAAACTCTTTCATCCACATGCAGCCAAAATATCACTGAGGTATCTTTGGCATTTGAAAGCCGTTGAGCAGACAGCATATTTGACCCATGTCTGTTTCAGTCTCAGATGAGAGCCCCCTTGGGGAGGGTGCAGCCATAATGTTCTATCCCAAAATGCCAGCTTGATTTGTAAGTGCACCCCGCAGAGGTTTTTCCCTTTGAGTGGCACGTATCTCTAGCTGCTGGGCCAAAGCTCTGGGCCCAGCTCTTCTCCCTCTGTCCTGCTGCTCAGAGCTCTGTGAGTTAATGATCAGAAGCTTCCCTCACTTTCCTGCCTCTCACATCCAACTGTAGGAGTAGAGAAAGAAGGGGAAAGAGAAGGGATGAAAGAGAGAGAAAGACGGAGAGGGAATTGTGTAAGTGCATGCCTTGCTAGAGGAGGCAGAGCGAGAACTGAAGAGGTGATTACATAAATGCGTAAACTGACTGCGGTTGCTGCTGCCGCTCCCTCAGCTGTAAACAGTAGAGTCTGTTCAGTCTGGCCGGACGGAGACTGATTTGTGCCAGCATTACGCAAGCCCCCCACTGTCTGTCTGACACAAGCTCATGGCTCCAACACATGAGGGGCTCTTGTCTCTCGCAAAGGAAGTCTTTTATTTTGGAGAAGCATAGTGTTGGACAGGAAAGCCAATGGAGGTTAACTCAGAACTGTAACCCGGGAAGGGAGTCTTTCACAAAAGAACATTTTGGTAAAATATATTATCTGTACCCCACCCCCTTACTGCAAGCTGGTTTAGTTCAGGTTTTTTGATCATAAGTAACGGTAGGTCAACAGTGCAATAAAATGTGTTGAATGTGAAGAATCTTGCTCAAGGGTACCTCAGTAGTGCCCGGGCCAGGACTCGAACCTGCGACCTTCAGGTTGCAAAGACAGCATCCTAACCACTAGACCACCACTGCCCACCAAAACAAAGAGCTTCTCTTTGCACCCAAACAGGGACCCTCAGATTAAAAGTCTGATGCTCTACCGACTGAGATATTTGGGCCATTTATTATCTTTTTGCCATTTCAGTGTGAAATACTGATGAGGGATTATTATTTATAGTATCGTCATGTGTATTAATAACACAATATCAATATTTTATTTTTTAAATATCATGGTGATGTCTCATGCTAGCAGCATTCAAGAAGCGTTTGGAAGTTCTTGGTGCCACTGCGTCTAAAGGACGGGGCTCTGTGAACTGGGTACTTATCTAGTATTATGTTGTTTTGGAACGGACAGGCCTCGAGTTTCTCAGATAGAATATATGGTAAAAAGCAGAAATTGCCTAGATTACGAAAGAGAGTAGAAAATAATTTTTCATCATTTTAAAGGCCTGGGAAAACTTGGGTTAGAGCCCTTAGGCACATCAGCTTATAAATGGTTATCAGCAATACCAGTATGTTTACTGGCAAATCTGACTATCTGACTTTACAAGGGTCTAATAAAACTCAAGAGCAGACACCTGTGAAAAAACTGGGATCCTTAGGAGAAATGAGCAGGAGGAGAGTTTGGCAAAGTTGTCTTTGGTCTTTCCATCTGTTCAAGTTGTCTTGGAAAAACTGTAGAGATGTTAAGGAAATCTTTGGGATAAGTAGAAATAATATTTTAAACTGTGATTGCTAGTAGTATGTCTACAATGTAAATGTTGTATGTGTTCATTTAAGATTGTGATATACAGTTTTATTACGGTAAACTTAGGTTAGTGCAGACTGAAATAGAAGTAGAATAAATGCATTAAGTATCCTGAGACAAATTTTTGAACATTTTATTACAAATAAGCCCCACAAATGGATGGATTCATGCTCAACCAAGAGCTGTAGCTGTTGTGAGCTGCTGTATTGATTCTGTGAGTGAAGGAAAGAGATGGCTGTAGGACTGAGTCACTCTGATGGGATATTTGGGCATGGACCTGATTGGGTGGTGGCTTTGCTTTGTGGAGGACATATATCTTCTCAAAGCTCTTAGTGAGAGATCTCTTTAAGCTCTATTTTTCATCATTCTTTACAGCTTTCGTAGAGTACATAACTCCATCTTTCTGTTCACCACATTGCTCTGTTCACCAATGCCTTATGTAACTGCACTCATGTCTTTACTTCTTTCTTTCATTTTTTTTTTCATTTTATTCACTTTGAGACAGCTTAGCTTTCTGGACATGCGGTGCTTATTGAGATTGTGTTGGATGGTCCCTCTGTTAGTGTGTATGTGTATCTTGTTTTTTATCTTAACCTCCCTCACATTTTCAGGTTGTGCTGAGGAGGTTCTGTCTGCTATCTGTAGGGTTTCACTAGCATATCAGCTTTCTTTTGGCTTAAGGCATAAGCGTTAAACGTAATACATCAGCCAGGTTCTTGTACCTGTGGTGTCATGCATAGACACATCAAATGTGTGTTTGCATGCTTTTTATTAGTCTTACTCTTATACAGCTGGTTTACAAGCTCAGTGTTATTTATAGAAATGTTTCCAATTAAAAAAGCTTGTGGTTGTGTATGTATGCTAATATATATATATGTATATAGTTTTTGTTCCTGAGTACAAAGTGTACAAAAAAAAGGACAGTGAGATTTTAAAAACATTCTCCATTAACAAATGCTAAATGGACTTCCAGAATGTTTTGCCACTATACATATGTAATATATAACTTTTGAAGGTGGTGGTCATAAAATCAGTTAAATACATAAAACTCAATATTCAGTAAAAACTAAACACACTTTGAACACAAGGAAGAAGTAATGATTAAGATAACTTTCACAATTCTCCCTCTTATTTTGTGAATTTTGCCTTCAGATTTAATGAGCCACATTCACAGTTGGGCAAATGTTTGTGCATGTTGTATTTCTGGAAGCTTATATGGTCTGTTTGGATACTTTGAACTGGGTTTTGAACTTGAACAAACTGTGTTCATGGTTCCAGTCCATTTGCATCATGGTCTTTTCTCTACAAGCTTGTCTTCTCCCAAGATTGAAGGATTCAAAACACATGTTTAGTTCATCAAAACACATCCCACAAACAGTGATTTTACAGCACAAACCAATACTAAAGCTGTGCAAGTTAACAGAAATACTTCCTTTTCTGATCAGATGGGGGCAGACATCCTCTAACTGATGATTTTCTCAGACAGTTTGCATTGTTATTTACCTTAGGGCCATTGTGGAATTTGGCAGGGTGAGATGTAGAGAATTTACTGTACGTAGATGACTGCTTTACCTTCCAGAGGTATGGGTGGGATGGTTTTAGGGGTCAGGGCGCTCTCTAACAGTATCTGTGGCAGGCGGAAATGAAAAAGGCATTCAGTCCCCCCCCCCACATCTCATGATTGAGAAGGAACTCACTGTCAACAAGGCATAAACCAGGGTCGGGGCAAAAACAGGTTGCTAATGGAGCCTTTATGACTGTTAAGATGCTCCACATTTGCTTATGATATGATTTATGTGCCATTTTTTATGTGGTGTGTGCCTCGTGCGTGTGTGAAGGGATCCTTGCTTTTTGTTGTGAGCCGCACTGCCATGATTCATCTCAGCAGAGCGGGAAAGGGCCTCTCTGTGACCCGCCGGCCATTCATCACCACAGACAGGCACGCTGTCAGTGACCAGCTGCAATTAGTCACATGGCTGTTTCTGTGGCTGGCATGCTGTTTGGAGAGCGGTGATAGGCTTTATCTTGTGAAAAAAGGGGGCAGTGACGTTCAGATTGATTTATGAACTTCCCCCATCCATCCACAGCTGATTTAAGAACCCACTCAGGATGGTGATTACATTCTTGCTCTGTTTTAGCACCTTTTCTTTTTGAGTTTGGATTTCGTTGATGCTGCTTAATGGCATAGCTTACTTACTGGGATGGAAGTGTAATCTGCTTGACGTGGTATTTTAAGCATGGTATTATCACAATTCAGTACAGGCAACTGATGAGTTTGTGTTCCTGTGTGTACTGATGCGAGGGTATGGGCAAATATTAAAATCATGTGACTGTCTACCCCTGCTCTGCGATATTTTTGATCATTGATGGCACCAAGTTATTCTATTGATGTCCCCTTAGATACATTTTAGGAGCTTAAATGATTGTTTAAGCACCCTTTATCCCAAATCTGGTCAATCAGACATATAGCCAACAACAATAGATATGGACATACTCCATAAATTACTCTAGTGTCTAATTCTACATGTGCAAGTGTTAGATGAAACTCATAGCTCCGGTGTCAAACCTGACTTAAGAAACTTTACAAACATGTCTTGGCTGATCAGTTGTTTAGCGTTTTCACTGAATTATAATGTTTTATACTCATCACTCTGTGGTTGCACAGGAGTTGTATTGTGATCAGTCAAGTCATTGATCTCTGACATTTTGTGCTTTCCTAGCATGTATTCATCAGGTTAAACAAATCTTTAATTTTCAGAAATTTATTTTTTTTTAATTCCACAAACCCCATTTTTTAGAAAAGTTGTGATATTTTCCAGAATGCAATTACAATAATTAATTCACAATTAATTAAAACCGGTTTTACTGACAAACTTTATTGTATTTTGTAAATATTTAGAAAATTCAGAATTTGATTGCTGCAACACAATCACATAAACAAAAGTCAGGACAGAGATACAATCACAGACTGATAGTACACCTGTCATTTTTTGCACATGTTAAAGAGTTCCGGTCCAGCATGTCATGTTTATAGGTCTTGACCCTTTCCATATCCACCCTATCAATGCAGACAGGTATCAGTGATGGTCCAGGCTTACTGAAGCTCACACACATCTCCTTGGTTTTGGAGATGTTTAACAGTAGTTGGTATGACTGGCACCATCCCACCATATCATCTGAGAACTCTGAGTTGTAGCTGAAGTCTGATGTGTACAAGCTGAAAAGGGAGGAGGAGAGGACAGCCCCCTGTGGAGCTCCATATATTTTTCAAATAACAATGCTACACTTTATATAAAAGTCATGTTATACTGTTTGAAACATTCCACAATAAACAAGTTATCGTGACTGGGTATAAAAGGACCATCTACCAAAGGCTCAGTGTTTGCAAGTCAAGATAGGTTGTGCTCTAACTCTAATTTCTTAAGATTTCTCAAGTTTTTCACCATCTGCATAACATAATATTGTGAAAATATTCAGGGATTCTCAGTATGAGTAGGATAAGGCCAGAGACCACTGCTAAATATGCTTTTCTTTTAAGCCCTCAGAAGGAAACCTTCATGCTGCTGTGTTAAGTGTAGCCACATGGACTTCAGAAAAGTTTTGTCACTTAACACAGTCCACCACTGCATCATGAAATGCAACCTGACACTTTAATGCAAAGAGAAAGCTGAAAACATGAATTCTATGCAGAAACAATGTTGAGTCCTCTGATGATTTCATCTCAGAGGACCAACGACAGTGGAAGCGTGTGTTGTGGTCAGATGAGTCTATGCTTGTTTTCTTGTGTTTTGTGACCAAAGATGAATTGGATCATCCAAACAGTGGTCATTGTAAACATTGGAAATCTTTTCTTTGTGCTTTTATCAGTTAAATAAAGGTTCAAGATAATTAACAAATCTAATCTATTAAATGTACTTTAGTAGTAGCATGAGCAAAAAGACAATTAAATAATTGTCAAATTATTTAAAATGTTATGATCATGACAGGCCTAACTATATCATATCAGGAGTGAGAATTGTGAATGCAAATCTCTTGTTTGTGGTGTGCATAAGAAGAAAGTAACATTAACCGGTAAGTCTCAGGAAGAGTTTAAAATTCCAGTGCAGAATTACCCTAATAAATACTACTTCAATAAATATATTAGATGTTATTTAAATATAACATCAAAGCAAGAAGGTTGTTCCATTTGAGCTATTTTTTTCTTCTGTGTTAAATAACTTCACAACAGGAACTCAGTTTAGAATATCATGAAGTCATTAATTATTCAAATTTTTTAAATTTGGCCAATTTCTACCTGGTTGATATAGTTACATTTAAAGCTTAATAACTTCAGATCAGAAGGTCATAGAAACATTTAAATTTCTATGTTTTATTCTGAGTATAATTAAAACATTTTGTGTTAGAAACATACATTCACATTATAATAAGTCTCTTTACTTTTGAAGCATTTCAAATTTTCAAGAGTACATCTCTACCAAACAATTTTAATATGTTCACCCCACAGTTACCAGAAACTCAAAATAATCCACTATTTGCGATCTTCCCTAATTAAAGAGGAAAAAAGATGTCTGTGTGTATTTCACCATTCTAGAGTTGCAGTCAAAGTCATCTGGAATCAGTGTTTTCTAGCTTAACAGTTCCCCTTGTTCTCTGGTGTTTGCTGTATGCAGTGAATGAGGCTATAGGGGTTATTATTATGGCTTATTTGATTTCTTAGTTGCTGCAGTGATGGTTTGGTGCTGTTGGCAAAGCTGGAATTTTGAATTATTTGTAAGTTTCTGTCATTACATCACTACATGTTTATTGGTGTGTGATGTTCTGGTGGTTCATACAGGACAGTGCACACTGTAAGCTCAAGACAGGCTGTGCCCCTCAGTTTGAGTCCAGTCAGCAGGTGGCCAGTTCACCTTCGCTGGCCTGTCAACAGATCCCCCTTCATGTAACCCTATCTCTTCCAGTCAGTTAAAAATTCATCACTGGTTTACTAAGCCCCCCATACTCACTGATAATTCGGTTTAAGTGGATAGCTTCCACAGTGATCTTCTTTTGAAAGTCACATCAAGGTGACATTACTGACAGTCTGTTTACAAGACATTAATACAGTGCGTCTGCTTATCAGCTTTATTCATAGCAGGGGCATAATAACAGATACTTCTGATAGGCCTGGAACGAGATGAGCTAGGAGGAAGTGGGTAGTCTATCATTTTGCCTGTGATCTTGGTAGTGCACAGACTTATCAATACCTTTGGTAATACTTCTGTGAATATTTGAGCCAGCTAAACCGTCCTTTGATATCTCGGCTAGTGACATTTTTAATAAAGTGGAAAAATAAACTGTGGTTTTGTTTTTGCGGCTCAATCTGAATGTTCACTTTTGTCTTTATGGTTTATAATTATTTTGCTTGTATAAGATCGCCCTGAGTAAGGATATTATATCTGTATTAGGGCTGTATGAAACTGACAAAATATCAGTATTGTGAAAATACAGTGACATATTAGCATTGCAATGCCTTTCAATATATTAAAGGGTCATATCAGTTTTCTCCAATTATCATGTTATTAACGACTGTTAACGCTTTAAAATGTATGTTCACCATCATCCAGCCATAAATGGAAAATAAGTTTTAAAAACATCCTGATTTCGAATCATACTACTTGTGAGGTCACAAATCCAACACATTTGGAAGTTGTAAAATGTTCTATGATGGGTATCAGTATTGCAGAGACCAATATTGCGAATATTGATTAACAGACTATATGTTGTGCAGCTCTGTTGTTTATTTGTTTTTTTTCAAGCCATACGTTTTGTAGCCTAAATTACTGCTAGGCTATTTAAAAATCTAGATGCACGTTGAGGCAGTGGTTAAAGCTGTTGCCTCACAGCAAGAAGGTCTTGGGTTTTGTCCCCAGTTCGGCCACAGGTGCCTTTCTGTATATAGTTTGCAGGCTCTCCCTGTGTTCACATAAGTTTTCTCCAGGTGCTCTGGTTTTCTTTCACTGTCCAAAGGCTTGCAATAGACTGACTGGATACTCTAAATTTCCCATAGGTGTGAGTGTAATTGGTTTTCTGTCTCTGTGTTGACCTGTGATGGCTTTGCCTTGTGTTCTGGGTGTACCCTGCCTTGGGCCCAATGAATGAATGAATATATGAATATTGTATCATCCATGCCACCTCACATTAGAACACAAGAAACAACACTGTTTTTCATGTGACCAGTGAAGCTAAAAGGGCTGGAATCATGGAGGCACTTTAAATCAGACTGCAACATTTTCAGTAAACAGTTGGTATAAAAGCATGCCTACTGTAATTTTAATGTAATTATAGTACAATACTGCCACTACTAGTCCCAACTGAATGTGACACTAAAACTGGGAACATGGGGCATCAGATCTGTTTGTTTTGGTGAGTTATGGCAGTGAATTAGAGTTCTGAAACTGCTTCCATGATCTTGCTCCTTAGTTTCATATGCCTGTTGTTCTAAATCCTCAGTCTCCCACTTGCCTCCAAAAAACATTACGTTTTTAACATCTTCATTACTCATATTTGATCAAGATGCTACAATCATAGCTGCTATAACAACATACTGCGCAGGAACAGAGCTTCAGCTGCCTATTAATACAATGTTGCCCCATACAGGAAATATTTTAAACTGCAGCAATAGAAATACTTTATTACATTTCTATTAATTAGATTAATATTTTATTATTGAATGCAAACAATAATTTTTTGGGTGATTTTTGAAGCCTTTAAAATCAGGCCAACTTTAGTTATTTTACACTTGGATAACCTCAAATGTTCCTAAATGGTTCAGTCCTGGAAGAGACTCATCAAGGTTAACCACAAATTGCCTCCCATCCCCAGAGTGTAAAGCTGCAGCCTGTTGAATAGAAATAGTGATAAAAGTGTTTGTGTGGATGGCTCTGCAACCTTGGCAGTGTGGCCACACTGCAATTGTGCAGATCTATAACCTTGGCTCTATACAAACTTGTAGGATGGTAAACAAAAGAGCCAGTAGATGTCCCGGATTGGCTGGTCTGACTACATAGAATTGCCCCGTATCTAGGCTAAGCTTTGCTTGGCCCTTTTTCACACTGTAAAGAAGAGCTAGATTATGTGAAGCTCTGGTAGTCCTAGTTTTAGTAGACTTACCTGGATTTAAGGCCCTAATTGGACAGACATTATTCACACAGCGACCCTGAGAGCACAGATCATTCCTTCAACTGCAACTGATCACAGATCAGTCATGCGATGGGTCATGGATGGGTTATTAAGGCCATAGTGAAAACCCAATCACTGTAGGAGATGCTCTTTATACCTTTGCACCTGCATATTGTATTAATCAACAAGAGCACATCTACTGCATATTTAACCAGCTCAATTTGGCTGTCAGAAATTTTACACTGGACCAGTAAATCCTAAGAACGTTTAGGAGCCCTGGAAATGAACAACACCATTGAGATTCAGACACATGGGTGAGTTTGGATGAACATATATGTGCAAAACATGGCTATTAGCCTTTAACACAATAACTTTCAAGAAAAAGGGGTTGGCTTCCTCAGCTTGACCTTGGCAATCAGACTAGCCAACCCCCAAAGAAAACCTGACTGTTGAGTGGACTAGACCTAGCCAAACATCTTTGTTGGACTTCATCTTCTGCATCTTCAAAACTCTAAATCAAACTTTTCAGGCGATATAAAATGTTTGGACCGGAGCAGTTTGCTCTCTCCTTCTCCCTCTCACACATGTATGCACGCACTCACACTGGTCCCCCAATAGAACGCGAGCTGATTGGTTGTTCTACAAGCAATTTACAATTGATAGACTCTGATCTCACCACCTATGTGCAGAATTAACCCGTTATGTCCTTTACTTAAATTAAGTAGCTTTAGGAAACCTGGGCTACACATACATTTCTCCATAACAATTTGTCAAGAAAAACCTTACATTAATGACTGACTGCCTTGACTCTGAGGCCAGTACTGATCTGTAATTTTGGATGAAGTAATTGAGTGATGTTCTTTCTACTTTCAGAAATCTTGGAAAGTCTGGGTTACGAGTGTCATGTCTAGGCTTAGGTGAGTATGGCACTTATGAATTAATTCTTCTCTGGCCTTATTACAGTATATTTGTATGGCTTTCCTTTAGGATTAAATGTACACTTGGGATAATTAAGTTTTAAAAAGACAATAATAAAAACTATTTCAAGTAATATTTCCCATTTTTTCCACCTTCATCAGTTTTGTCTGTGCTTAGAAAACAAAACTTGCTCACTTGTATTAAAAGTCAATGGGCCAGTGCTGAATTTTGTGAATAAGGATTGGAAATACATGGCTGTTCAATATGACAATATTTATATCTTTACAAAAAATTATATATATATATATAATTGTCAAGTGGAAATTTTATGTTGTCCAAGAATATGTGTTGAAATTATTGCCTGTGGTATTTGTGGTACAGATGCAGCCAATGAGGATTAGGTTGATAAACACTCAGTATTCCTTAAACAGTTTAGGCAGTTTTAAACAATGTGACCACATGTCTAATCTTTGCAGGCACATGGGTAACCTTTGGAGGGCAAATCACAGATGAGGTATTGTGGAACTCTTTATAAATATAATGTATTGTGGAACTCATCATAACTATAATGTAGTATTTACTAGAGTAAAGTGCATTACAGAGCTAGATCTTACATTGCAGAGCTACATCATACATTACAGAGCTATATGTCATACATTGCAGAGCTACATCATACATTGCAGAGCTACATCATACATTGCAGAGCTACATCATACATTACAGAGCTACATCATACATTGCAGAGCTACATCATACATTACAGAGCTACATCATACATTACAGAGCTAGATCTTACATTACAGAGCTAGATCTTATAGTCTCACAAAGCTGTTTGGCTCTGAGTCTTCATTTTTTACCTATGCATCTTTGTGGAGTCGAACAGTGTGGAGAAGAATGTTGTACTTCTACCTTTACAGTATATGTCAGCTGATTACATATTTTCCCTTTATAACTTCTTATATCTGACAGACACTTCTCTGTATGTTCATCTCCCTCTATGCTGCTCTATGTTCATATTTAATATTTCTCAGCTCCCTCTTCCTTCTTCTCTCTCTTCAGGTAGCAGAGCAGTTGATGACATTGGCATATGAGAATGGGATCAATCTATTTGACACAGCTGAGGTGTATGCTGCGGGCAAGTGAGTGTCTTTTCTACCTTCTTCATTCTCCACCACTGTCACCTCAGACAAAGTAAAGTGAGCTTGCAGATTTTAAAGCTTTCAGTAAGCACACTGGCATGTGTACACTTAAATGAGGCTATTTGCCAGTGTTACATGCAATAGCAATATGATGAATATCTGTAGAATTTCGTGATGGAACTGTTCTCTACACAGAATAAAAAAAACATTGCATACTCTTAAATTCTTGAAAAACCTTGACTGAAGGTTTCACTGATCTGCAAATGCAGCACATAATGTTCCTCTGTGGGAAATCCAATGATTTTCAGCTCATAAGCGCAGTCTCATTCATCCCATCCATCGACTTCTAGTCTCTGGAAGTTTGTAATTTTATGTAATTTCAACTGAATTTCAAATTGCTTGGCAGCTTTCAAATATGATCTAAGATGTTTTAATCTTCAAGCTCAAAGAAGAATCATGACTGAAAAGTGAAGTAGTAAGAAATGTACTTAAAAAAAAAAGTTAAAAGCAA
Source organism: Arnoldichthys spilopterus (assembly GCA_037974385.1). NCBI lineage: Eukaryota > Metazoa > Chordata > Actinopteri > Characiformes > Lepidarchidae > Arnoldichthys > Arnoldichthys spilopterus. Next base: position 25,251,226 of record JBBPDA010000132.1, on the reverse strand, counting down.
AAGATGGAATTGGATTTATTTTATTTTAGCTGTAGAACTGTCATAACCTCTAAACAGAGCCTGACTGGTAAAGGTAGATGTCGCCTGAGAGCAGTTAAGTAATACGTCCAAGTGACAGTCAGATTTCACATGATTAGGATCATGTGTCTACATTTCATACAGTTTGAAGTGAAAGTGAAACTGACTATTTGTCATTGTGAACACACTCAAGCACAATAACATAATGTGACCTCTGCATTTAACCCATCACACATGCACACGTGGAGCAGCGGGCAGCTATCAACAGCGCCGGGGGAGCAGTGTAGCGGGATGATACCTTGCTCAAGGGCACCTCAGTGCTTGACAGACTTGGCCAGGACTTGAACCTGCGACTTTCAGTTCCCAAGGGCAAAATAGTGACCGCTAGCACCCACTGCCCTGTTTGTGGGTATGTGTGTGTTTTTGTGGCCATTATGCCTCACTATGTTGAGGCAGCCAGGCTGGGTGCCTTCTACTCTGAGCACAGTGATCTAGCACCACAGTAAACACAGCAGCACAGATTAACACACGTCCCCTTTATCACAAAAACACACAGGCTTACTCCATATCACCACTTCCAAGCTCAGTTACCCTGCGCTGACACTGCACTAGTAATACTGTATGGGGGAAAATAAATTCTGGGCCATGGCAATAAATTCTGGGCCATGAACTGTATCTCACCAAATGATCCGACCCCTCTGGACTGCTGAGTAGATAAAAGAGGAAACGGTGGGTTGAGCTATAGGGGATGTAAGTATTTGGCTCGAGAATGTTTTGCTTTGATTTCACCTCTTTTGGAAATAATTTCCTTTGTTGGGAAACCTCATGATTTGATTATTTTGGTCTGCATCAGAGTTCTTTATAAAAGCATATAAATCTGAAGAGAAGGAGCATGAGAGGAGGTGGTTTATGTTCTAGAGGTGTCAGTTTCTGGTCTAAATATGATGTGCTTTGTTTAAAAAGGAATTTATATATCTTCTCTGATTTAGAAAAATGCTCTGTACTTTGAGCTGTAATCTGTAATGAAAGTAGGACTGGGGATCTATTGATTTCTGGCCTAAAAATCAACACCACCTTTCGAATATTGTTATAAATTATCCAAAATTCAAAATTGTTGCAGATGAATCTGCACCTACTGATGGATGCATCACAAAGCATCAGTTCATTTTAATGTCCCCACTGACCTCTCATGTCAGGGCAGCCCGGCATGCCTTGCTCAACCCCCCTCCCTCATCCACCTCTCAGTTCTGGATTTGTTAAGGGCTGCCACAGACACACACGTCGCTTCAGCACAGGAATGATAGGAACCATTCATGAAGAACACATTGGTCCTGAGGGCAGAATTGCAGCATCTGTCATTAGACACACAAAAACACTCTTTCCTCCTGTCATTGGCTTCCTTTTTTCGTAGTTGTTCAAAATATCCTCTCGGCTACAGCTCAGAAAGCGTGAGGTTTTCTTCTTTTTTTTCTGTGCCTGTGTTTCACGCTGTGACTTCATTTCATATGACTGACTGTGAACGAGCTGCTTCATTAGCTTCATTTTCCATGTAAGGGAACAGGGAATTCCCAGTACACTCCCACTCTGGAACACAGTTTTGCCTTTGCTAGTAGGAGCACCCTTGCCATAGCATGAAATAGCAGAAGCGATACATACTTTTAGGACACAGTTACGACGGGATGTGAAAATGTTTCTCTTTTCTTTCTTTCAAGGGCTGAAATGGTGCTGGGCAGTATCATAAAGAAGAAAGGCTGGAGGTATAAACTTTTGTTTCTTCTGTTTCCTGCCACACTGTTCGGTCAGGGCTTGTGTTTTTATATCTGGAGACTTCCACTAGTTCTGCCAGAGACTGACTGTAAGACATGGTCTGTATGGACAACTGCTTGTGTGTTGTAGCTCCTAGTAGTTTGTGAATGCTTTTGTGCTCACTGGGCCGTCAGCCTTTATTTGTCGTGCCAGCCCTGCACGGGAGCACTGAGGCTTTTCCTTCTGCCTGCAGGGAGGAACACATGCAGAGACTGTGCTTCATTATGAACAGTTTACATTTTCATCTCTATTTTTTATAACAAGAGCATGCTTAATGGTTGAGGTCTAGAGGATGGTGAGCTGCAGTGATAAAGTGGTAGTAAAGCTATTCAGTAAATAGTTGTGCAGTTTTTGGTCAGATTTCTAATTTGAGGTCACTTGAACTGCAGCAAGGGGTGAAAATATGGCAGTATAAACTGGACTCAGCACTCACATTCAACATATGTGAGAAAAAAACTATTAAAGTGAGGAATTCAGATTTATTACAAATGTGGAAGTGACTAAGTATTATGGTGAACACATGAACACAGAGTGCACCACAACGGTGCATGACCTCTGCATTTAACTCATCCACATGCAGAGCAGCAGGGAGCTATGAGCAGTGCCTAAGGAAGTGAACTGAAAGTGACTATTTGTCATTGTGAACACACTCAGGCACCACAAAGAAATGTGACCTCTGCATTTAACCCATCACATATACACACAAGGAACAGTGTAGCAGGATGGTGCCTTGCTCAAGGGAACCTCAGGGGTGCCTAGGCCGGGACTTAAACTTAAACGACCCTCAGTTCACAAGGGCAAAGTCCTAGGATGGTACCTTGCTCAAGAGCACCTCAGATGTACCTGGGTCGGTTTGAACCTGTGACCCTCTGATCTCATGGTCAAGTCCCAAACCACTAGGCCCCCACTGCCCACATCGCTACACAAAATGCAGTCCATGTCCACAAACAGCTTCTTTGGCTTTGTACATGAGCTCTGAGACTATTATAGCTACTAATACAGTGGAAGCTTGTTAGACTAGCACTATGAAAACTACATGTTCTTAAGTAATCTTGTAATGGTTTCTGATGCCATAACGCAAACAGCTGCCTATACAAATAGTTACACACATTTTGCATTGTGATATTACTTATCTGTTTAATTGAATGAGGTTTGTTAAGTTGAAGCTAAAGTGGATAAAGGGCTTGTTTTCATGGTAAATAAGTCACCCTTTAGGTCTGAAACCCTGGATGTGATCTTCTCTCTAAAAAGTATATAATATAGCTCAGTAAACTGAAATCACATGTTGTAATGCAATTGCTCCTGAGTGCAATGGTTTTGACCTCAGTGCCTGTAGTCTGACCGGGTCATTGCCTTGATGCTCCATCTTTTATGATTGCCACTCCAGGGCTAACAGTATTTTTTTTTGCTATCTTTCACAGACGCTCCAGTTTGGTTATTACCACCAAGATATACTGGGGTGGAAAGTGAGTCTTTGTGTGTGTGTGTGTGTGTGTGTGTGCATTTAATTTAATGAAACATTGATTAGACGAACTTGATATTGGATGAAAACTGCAAGATAAGGTTTAGAAATAAACTAACAAAAATGATGATGTACATAAAATACCATAATTTGTAATATGAAATACTATAAAATCCATTATATAATAATGTAATATAATATTTACTCTAAAGGTGGCACGGTGGTGCAGTGGTTAGCACTGTCGCCTCACAGCAGAGATTGAAGCCTCTCTCCATCTTTGCGTGGGTTTCCTCCCAATGTCCAAAGGCGTGCAGCAAGTTGATTGGATGGTCTAAATTGTGTGCGGTTGTCTGTCTACGCGTTGCCCTGCGATGGGTTGAGCCTCCTGTCCTGGGTGAACCCCGTCTTGGGCCCATTACCTAAGACTGGCTCCAGCTTCCCCACGTCTCAAAATGGAAGAAGCAGTTTGGACAATGAATTAATGAATGAATATAATATGAAATACTATATCATCTATTAAATAATAATATAATATTGAATCTAATAATTATTGTTCCTGTAAGTAAATACACACTACCAGTTTAATAGCTTTAATAAGCTTAATCATGTGCTGAAATGTTTGATACACATTGATCGAGTGTGTTTGTGTGTCTGTCTGTCTGTGGGTTGAGGTGCGAGGTTAAGGACCTTTGTACACCCCCTGTGTGGCTCCTCTGCAGGCAGGCAGCAGCATGGCTCTAATTGTTTCCTGACTAGGCTGCAGGTTGATTCCCCCCTTGGAGCTTTGCTCTTTTACTCAGGCTAAATGAAAGGTCCCTAAGTAACACTGATGAGAAGCTGCCAGCAGACTCTGAAGGACTGACATTTCACATATGGCGAGCCAGTTTAGAAAAAAATATTCCCATATGTGTATGAGAGAAGGGCTGGATAGTGTGGATGTGCTGTGTTAAGTTGCTGCAGTGGTTAAAATAAAACCAAATTTGGTATTTAACACTTTACATTTACTCATTTGGCTGAACCAAAGCGACTTCCAAGACGTGGAGCAGAGTAGTGGGACGGTACCTTGCTCAAGGGTACCTCAGTAGTGCCTGAG
>JBBPDA010000132.1:25230521-25246747 GCA_037974385.1 Arnoldichthys spilopterus | reverse complement strand
GTAGTGCCTGAGCCAGGACTTGAACCTGCGACCTTCAGGTCCCCAGCGCAATGTCCTAACCACTAGGCCTCCACTGCTGCAACTACTATAATGTCTAATCCCAGCCCTTATGCACACACTGTTAGTGGCTTGAAATACACATCTTTATGTCCTAAGGAGAGCATTGTATCATCCCTGTCAGAGGAAACGTCTTTTTCCAACAATGCAAACTTTTCATGGCAGAACTTTGAAGGTAATATTCTAGCAGGTTTGCAAAGTTAGTTTTGCAGTTGTTTTTTTCTAAGCTATAAAAACTGTTCATTCAGTGTATGTATTTAAGTTATTCAGTTAATTATCAGGTAAACTTCTTGATGTAGGTTGAACCGTTCATTTTTTAACCAAACTATTTTCAAACTAAATTATTTTTACAGCATATTTCTATATATTTATCCAACCTGTCAATAATTATATTTATGTAATGCTACACCATTGGCTTTGCCACTAAAATATGTTTCGCAGACCTGTTTGAATCTATATTTTCTCATAAGAGATTAATCCCAACCCTATAAAACTTTTTAACCATTTTTCGCTCAGTCAGGACCATTATCAGCATCCATAACACTAATAGACATTAGAATTATGCTATGACGTCTTCAGGGTCTAATCATTCTTTAAACATTTTCTTTTTAACATGAAAAAATGAACTGGAACAACACTGATAGTCTGTTTTACTTTTGAGAGGTAAAATTCTTCTATATCTTGTTTTTGCAAAATATATTAGTTATACAGTAGAGGTTCCCAACACCTGTATGACTTAACTTCATGTTAAAAGGACCAGTAATAATTTTTAGAATAAAACCTTCCAAGTTTTTGGTAAGGGTGAATTGTATGGTGCATTTGCATGACTAATACATAACTAAAGATTGGTAATATTGGTAAGGGTAACTTGGTGGACGGGACCACTAGGTCACTACTGCCCTAAATAACTACATGACATGGCATCAGTTTCCATAACACTCTCTGATGTGAAATTATCTAAGTCTTTACAACTGTGGGTGTTGGAATAAGCATTTATTAATGTTCACTGTAAGTCAGTCATCACAAGAGGCTTATGTAGGGGTTGTGTTGCCTTACGAATGCTGCCCTTCAGTAAAGTGCTGCCAATTTTTGAAGTTACACTAACAGATATTAACTGAAGATATATACATCTAATTTGCCACATCTGTACACAGCTGCATGTTTTTCCTGCTCCAGCAAAGCTACTTCACCTCTGGAAGGCTTTGGTAAATAGGCGATGTGTTGAATCAGGTGTAAAAGCAGGGAATACACTGTATAGCTGTAGGCTTCTGGGACTGGCATGGGGAGCACCTGCTCTAGGTAAATATTTCATCATACAACATAGCACAATTTACACACTCAGTTCTCAGTCTCAGGGATGCACACTAACACTGTATATAATAAATGACAGCAGATAATTGATCAAAACCACTGAGTCTGAATTTATTTTACCTCCAGATTTTATCAGTATTTGGTGGAAAAATTGACGTTTTTAACTGCACAACTGGTGATACATGCAAATTGCATTGAGGACGTCTATACTTATATATGTGTCGTATGTTTTTCAGGGCTGAAACAGAAAGAGGCTTGTCTAGAAAACATATTATAGAAGGTAAGTCACATGATCAGGCAGTTAGACCTGTCAGCTGTATTAGAAATATTCTGAATATATTTTAGGACAAAGACTAATCCACATATCAAGATCTTTTGTTCAGCTCAAGATCTACTTGTTGAAAATGTAACTTTTACCTACCTTTTAACCGTTCCCTCCCTAAGAACCTCAAGGGAATTGTGTGTTCTTGGTTTCATAGGATTGAGGGCGTCTTTGGAGAGACTGCAATTAGAATATGTTGATGTTGTGTTCGCTAACAGACCAGACCCCAACACACCAATGGAAGGTAGGCGTGCTGGGATTACTGTGCTGTCCTGCTCATACTGTGCTCATGCTGAGAATGCTGCCTCTGTCATTGCTGGAATGGCTTGCTTAGGCTTTTCACAAACCTTGCTGCTTTGCACTGTACTGTGATTAAACTGTATGCCAAATCAACCACCCGCCCCTTTTAACCTTTTAGAAATTTGTGGTCCTCATATTGAGTCTTGAATATCATGAATATCAGTGGTTGATCAATTAAATATGGCCTCTTTAATCTATAATAATAATAATAATCTTTCAGATGTTTTTTGTATTTAAATAAAGACAATTATCATTGGTGTATTTAGACAGATGTACAAGAAAACAAGCATGTTTGATTCTGGATGGTTTGCAAGACTTTCAGATAGAGTTACTTCTGCACAAGCTGCATTTTTAATGTTCTACAGCTGTCAGTGACCGTGAAATAGTGTTTAAAGCCCAAACTAAGCAAAATAATGATCTGCTGGGCTCAAATCTTCAGCATGTTAATTTTTTAGCTACTATTTGATGAAATATAGCATGTTTGCAGTGTATGGCATGGCTCACAGTGTAAAATATTTACAGACTCATGACACTCAGATTAGAATGCATTTTATTATTCTTATGTAGCAAATATCCAAGCAGGACAGTTTCAAGATTTGAAAAACTTTGCAACTTTATTATTATAAGAACTGCACTGTTTAATTGCTGCTCTAAAGATACCATGCCTTGTGGTACAGCTGTGTACGACGCATAACTGCGTTGGTTTATGGCAGGGGCTGATGCTGCTGAAGAAGGTCCTTTAGACTTGACTGTGTGAATACAAACAGAAGTTCTGTTCCAGGATTGCTGCTTTTCCTCAAGCGTTCATTTCATTCTTCAGTTCATCAAGCTATTTCACAATCCTTTTGTTTGTATTTTTATCACCAGGAGATCCATTTAACACCTCAAAATCAAGAACATTCATCATAGAAGGTACACAGTACCCTCAGTGAGAGTTTTGACCTCCTGTCTCCAAAAGCATTTTATGGCATTAAATTGTGACCTTTTTTCCTCTTTTTCCTGGTGTAAGAACCCTAACCTAGTCCATAAAATGCTTATTTTTTCCAGAAATGCCTCTAGAACCTGGTCTGCTTTAGAATGATTGATTTGTTTGGTTCTTATACTATATACCTTGCAAAGTGGGAGAAGGTCATTGCGTCTTACTGATTCTTTGGATTTTTTTTCTTTTGCCATGTCTGTCATTTTAATTTCAACTTTAAATCATTGGAATAGCATCAATTTTCCTGATATTTGCCTTGAAAGTTTAGTTTTACCAGAAAATATACCCAGTTGGCATATCTTTCCATATGACTTCCATTTACCAATGAATATTTCTTTCTCTCTCTCTCTCTCTCTCTCTCCCTCTGTGCGTAATGTGTTTGAACACTTGACACTTATGAATAGACACACACACACCAGCATTGCTATGCTGTCATGTGTTGTATCCCATGTGCATATGCTACCATTTGTTAGGTCTGCTTCAGTAAACACACAGACACACTTTAATATTTCTTGAGGCTGATTAATGACAGTGTAACAGTGGAGATGTCAAGGTCTGCTTGCTCCTCCCTGTGGTATTTGCATTAATGTCTATTTATTGTGAGTGTAAAAAGCATAATTTTTTCCTACTAGCAATAAGCCCCTTTGAGACATGTTGGTAATGTCCAAAAAAAAAAAAGTCACTGATTTGTCTGTGGGTGTGAGTGAAACCTCATTCAAAACTGAATGTTTGTAGGTGAAATCTGCTGGCATTACATTTTCATTGAAATCAAAGGCAAGAAATGGGCTTTTGACAGATAATTTTTTTTTTGTGAATGTGGCTTTAGACTGTATTTTATCTCTTATATCCTGATAAACATTTTCTACAGATTGGAAAAGGATAAAAAAAATCTGAAATTATTGTGGAGATTTTTAAGACTTTTTTGGGCACAAACATTCACATTACAACAACAGGCAAAACAGAAATATTAAAGATTAACAATTAAGACATTAATAGAAATAAAATAAAATTTGGTTTCTACATCACATGAAACCCTTTACTTAAAGCCCTAAAATATTTTAAAGATATATACCAATTTGGACAAAAAGTAATTCATATTGATCCTATTACAAAAAGCATAAGCCAATGTTAACCCTTCCAAACCTTGTATTTTAAATTGGAAGTGTTTCAAAACACTTGCTGTTGATCAATCTAAGCATGAAGAGTCTAAAATTACATATGAAATGTGTTTAGGTTTCCTGAGTGTGTTTTTCATTATGCTATTGGTGTGTTGGAACTCATAACCATCTTGCATTTATGAGAATTCCTTCAATATTCTAGAGTTAAACCACATCAGAACCACCTGATAAGGTCATTTACTCCACTTGCAAGCATTTATAACATTAGGTATAACAGATCTGTGGTGCATATTATAAAAACAAAATAATTTTGATTACCCAACCCTACTGATTTATGTAGAAAGTAACTGGTTAGCTGTTAAAATGGTATGCGTCCTATACCTGTGGAATATACAAACCTGACAAAGACACAAGAAATGGAAATGAAGACTTAAGTAAAAAAAAGTGAAAGACTAAGTACTTTTCTGATAGTGATGATACATTATAATTCTATGTAATGTACCTGTAGGTGTTTTTGGCAAAGTACTGACTTTGATTAAATGAGCTGCTACAATTGGGTAAAAACAGGGCAATAAAATTCCAACCATATAACCACGGAAAGTCTCTCTTCTGGTAAATGTCAGTGAAATGCAGCATTTTGGGCTTGTCATGTTGTGTGAAGTGTAACATTAAATTATTTTCCACTTGCTGAAACACACTTTGACCTGTGCACTCCATGTGGAGCTTGTTTAAAAACCTCCAGGCTAATTTCAATGATTTGTCAGATTGTATAAACACAAAAAACAAAAGACCTTTTGTACTGAGGGCATTTCTCAGAATGCTTTTCCTTTCCTCTTCCACCTATTTTCTGCTACATAAATCCTTAGTATGCCTTTTTTTCTTTTAAATTTGATAGAACATTCTTCTTTCCCCTCAGCCTCTGCTTGGTCATGCTTGGTCTTTCTCCTTCCCAGCAAAATTTGCCTTTGTGCATTCTTCCCATGGCTGAAGTGTGTGGTGTACTCAGGTCTGACTGTGTATATTGTGAAATTGGCAGAGACTGTGCGTGCCATGACCCACGTGATTAACCAAGGCATGGCAATGTACTGGGGAACATCTCGTTGGAGCCCCATGGAGATCATGGTGAGTTTAGGAGTGTGGGAGAACTTCCATTTTAATCAAACACCAGATTACATACCATCTGCGGTTAACTCTTTCAGCTAAAAGTCTATGTCGGCCCCACACTTCCTCAGTTCCTCCCTTAAAACTACATAAAGTACCTTAGGCACATAGTAGTTACTGAATCTTTCATAGCAGAACACTTAGTGAATCATTTATAGTATTTACTCAGTAATAAGCCCCAAGATTAATAACTAAATCATGATCCTGCACTTTAAAGATTAAGTACACGGCTGCTGTTGTAAGAAAAGAATTTTATTCCATTTGTCATGAAATTTACACACAATGTACTTGGCAGCTTTCATTTTCACATGGTGTAAAAAAAGCAGTTATGAATTGAATATGATTTTTTACATAAAACAGGGACAATACATTATTTTTATGTTGAATAGTAGATGCATGTATACAAATATTATGGACAATCTTTCCTCCTCATAGGACATTAAATGTCTGTTTGCAATAAAAAAACTGCTGCTGCCCTGTGTGTGCGCGTGTTCCTCAGGAGGCATACTCAGTGGCCCGGCAGTTTAACCTGATCCCCCCCATCTGCGAGCAGGCCGAGTACCACATGTTCCAGAGAGAGAAAGTGGAGGTGCAACTGCCGGAGCTCTTCCACAAGATAGGTGTGTGTGTGTATTTGTGTGTGTGTGTGTGTATGTGTGTGTGTGTGTCCATTTAGTGTTGCATCACTACTACTCTTAACTAGTCTGCTAGTCATTTGAAATTGTAGTTGACCAGCTGTATGTGCAGTGTCTGTTTTAGACATTAATGAGCAGTATTTTATTAACACATAGATTGCTACTGTAAGCAACAGCAGATGCTGTATTTTGAGGTGGATGTGCATAGCAGAAGTGTTCTGTTGCGTTTCTATCTGTACTGTGTATTATCACTAAAATGACAACAGAGTCTTTCTTCTCACTGCTATCCACATTCTCATGCACCAGGCTTTATGAGCCCAATGGGAGACAAAATCTTATTTATGAAGCTAAATTCTGATTCTGGCCTGTAGCACAGAATCTGTACATAATGACAATATTGGTCTTTTTAGTGCAAGATTCATATGCCGGTTTGAAAATAAGACTTTTTGAAGTGACTTTTGAAGTCATTGTGAACACACTCAAGCACCACAATGAAATGTGACCTCTGCATGGAGCAGTTAGCAGCTATCAACAGCGCCTGGGGAGCAGTGTAGTGGGACGGTACCTTACTCTAGGGTACCTCAGTAGTGCTTGGCCAGGACCTGAACCTGCAACCTTCAGTTCACAAGGGCAATGTCCTAACCACTAGGCCTCTACTGCTCACTTTTTAAGTCTTACTTAAAATTTTAAATGGTCTTCCTAAATTGAGATTAAAGTTGTTAGTAGCAAATAAATAATTGTGTATGTAGACCTGCAGTAAATCAGGTCCTGTATAAATAAGCAATGTTCTACTTCGTTTAGCTGAAGAACTGCTTTCTGTGCCCTCCTCTTGCTCCTCTTGCCCTCTTGTACTGTTTCTTTCCACCACTGTATGACATTGTTCAGGCACTCACCTGTTCCAGGTGTTCCTTGAGTCTCCCGCAGGTTGAAAGTGCCTCCCTGGTGCCCGCAAGTTACATACAATATAACTTATAATAGCTTTTTTGAGGTTGAGGGTGAGAGCGAGAGAGGGACCAAGAGAGCAACAGAGGGAGCATCCTGATTGGTCTCTCTTTGTGCTAGGAAACCTATAATTTTTCTCTGTGGGCTTTACAGGCAACCTGTCCATCAGTTCAGTTTAGTGTCCTGAAAAGAAAGAAACAGTATAATAAGAATTATAAATTGTTCTGTTCTTTTATAATCATATTTTATACATTTACATGTGCTCAGGGATAAGCAGAGATATCTTACCTTTCCAAAAAATAATCTGACTAGATAAATGTTCCATTTTTTAAAAATTAAATGGGAGTGGTAGTTGCATAATACATATGGGGCATATATATAACCTAATGTCCTGACAAGTGTAAACAAATGTCAGAGTGTGTGTGTTTGTTTAACCAGAGGTCAGTTCAGTTAAAAGCTGATGTCCATCTGTTTGTCCGCAGGTGTAGGTGCCATGACGTGGTCCCCTTTGGCCTGTGGGATCATCTCAGGGAAGTATGACAGTGGAGTGCCCCCTTACTCACGTGCCTCTCTGAAGGTATCCACTCATACATGTGTGAAGTTACTGGCCTGTCTCTGTCGTTCACTCACCCCATGTTTCACCCTGTGCTTATGCTGATGTCTATTGCTAATGCCTGTTTACTTGTCTTCCAGACCTGAGTGTGTGTTTATCAACTGAAGACATCAAGACTTTAATAAGATCATCCTTTTAGTTTTAGTTTCTTGTTGTTAAAGTGACGTGACTATGATAAAAAATTCATTAGACTTGACCTTCACTATTCCCTTTGTGATGTGGCATGTTCACTTGTGTCGTAACAGGTATTTGCCATGTACATGCATACTTACAAACCCCATTTCCTTTTGTGAAATGCACATGAAACCAAGAATCTGTGATTTGTTAATGTTCTTGGACTGATGTTTAACTTTAAGTACAGATTTTTCTAAACATTTTCTAACCTTTTCACTGACCGACTAATGTATTTTGTAAATGGAAAAAAAATGACTTTGACACCTGTAACTTATTTAGAAAGTTTGAACATGGCATGTTTACCATTGTGTCACACCCCCTTTCCATTTGATTACACTTTTACATCATTTAGAAACTGAGGATACAACTTCTTGCTGTTGTGAAGTTTGCCCATTCCTGCTTGATACAAAATAGGAGTCAGATCTGGACCAATCAAACACACACATTCTGTGTCTATGAAAGCCGTTCTGTTGTAGCATATGCAGAGTGAGGCCTGCCATTGAATGGCTGAAAAAAATATGGACTTCCCAGGAAAGATGTCACCTTGATGGCAGCATATGTCTCCTTAAAATCCCATTACACACTTACATGTCAGTGGGACCTTTACACTTATGCAAGTCACCATTAGGGGCACCGATGCAGCCCATACCATGGCAGATGTTGACTTTTACACCTTCCACTAATAACAGTCAGTTTGTCTTTGGCATGGAGAATTCAAAATCTTTTTTTGCTTAAAAAATTTTTAGGTTGCATTTGTTGAGGCAATAGCAGGCACTAATAAGTCATAAGTTCCCCTGAGCCCATGTGGCTATATATATATATATATATATCAAAGTAGAATAATTGTTTCTCATACAGTGCTTTCTGAGGGCTTGAATGTCACACATTCAGCAGTGATTTTTGGTCTTATATAGATATAGACTTCAATTATTTCAGTCTTGTGTTGAGAAATGTTTTACATTTTTCTCCTAAAGTGTGGGACAAAATAGCAACTCTGAGTTGTGCAAGTTGAATTTTTGCCCATTCTTGCTTGAAACTAGACATCAGTTGCTAGACGTCTGTGGTTGCCGTTATCTGATTCTCCTCTACACAATACGTCATACATTTCAAAAGGAGTCAGATCTAGACTGCTGGCAGGCCAATTAAACCCGAGCTCACCTGCTTATTGTGAAATGTTTCAAAACTTGAATATTCTATAAAATTTCCATTCTTATTTGCCTTTCCTAGCTTTTTAAAATGTATTGTGTCAAATTAATAATTTCTTTATTTTTAAAAAATACATTCAATACATTTTTGTAATTCTGACAGTTAATTAAAAGCTCAACATAATTAGCAAATTGCAGATTGTTGTTTTTATCGCCTTTTACAAAGTGTCTTAACTTCTTCTGAAATGGGGTTTGTATATGATAATGGCATCTTGGCTCCCAGCTTAGTCAGTTCCTGTGGCTCCTGTAGTCCATAGTGGCAGATAAGCCTGTCTTAGCAGCTGTGCTGTTTATTTGGAACAGGGTTACCAGTGGTTGAAGGACAAGATCCTGAGTGAGGAAGGCCGGCGTCAGCAGGCGAAGCTGAAAGAGCTGCAGGCCATCGCGGAACGGCTGGGCTGCACACTGCCCCAGCTGGCCATCGGTAATGCTGCCCCGGTTCTGCTGCTCTCTCTCTTTCTGTCTGTCTGTCTGTCTGCCTGCCTGGAGCTCAGGGCAGGTCGTCTCCACAACTTGTCTTTGTGTGTCGTCTACGTTCTGTTGTCTGTTTGACGTGTAAATTGGTATCTCCCGATGCTGGCCAAGAACACTGGATCGAATGTTGGACAAGAGAAGCACATAAGACCTGATATGCGCAGTGTCACATGATAACAGTTATTAGTCAACTGAGCATGAGAGTTAGTCGCTCTGATGCTTGATGTCAAGTGTGATGCTATAGCCAAGTGCAGGTCCAAATGCTCCTTTGGATCTTACATGTAACATCCAACATCTAACAGGCTTCTTGTTAATCACTCTAAACAAGCAGCAAATGCTCTTGTTTCCACACAAGGACTGAAATTGCACCCCTTAATGATCTTTCTATTAATAATCTCTATTACTAACCTGTATTAATAATCTCTATTACTAACCTGTATTAATAATCTCTGATCATTTATATTAATAATCTATATAAATGATCTCTACATTAATAGTCTATTAATAATGTATGTTTTTGTAATATCTATATTAATAATCTCTACATTAATACTACCGTATACGTAATACTTTGATAGATATATATATAGTCTCCACATTAATAATCTATATTAATAATATACTTCTGTCTAATTTAAGGTGGGACTTTAAAAATTCAAACTTGTAAATTTTTCTGTTACTCAATAGCTGCAAAAAAATCATTATATAAAAATACATACATAAAATGACTATAAAAACTCAACTGTATGAGTTGGTTTGCAGACGGAGGTCAGCGTTGTGTGCCCCAGCAAGCTCCAGTACACACACAACCACTCTAGTTACTGTAGCCTTCTAGCTAAATATGCACTATACTTCTTGCCGGTTGGCTGGTATGATGTCTGTTACATATGTGTCCTTGTCTTTGTGTATGCAAGTGTGTGTTTTGCACATAGCTGCGTGTGATTTGCACACAGCTGCACAGTAAGAGAAATTGCTTTAACTTTAAATCTGTTGTTTCATGTGCTCCGGTCTTGTTGTTTTAGTGTATGAACAGAGTGTGAGTCTCTCGTAACCAGCTGATGTTGTGGACTATATATGGGGCAGTATTGTGTCCCACATGTGAGTGAGATGCCTTAAGGGTGTTAATTATCCATCACGAGAAAAGTGTTTGTTTATAATAATAATAATAAGTATTTTATTAATATAAGTATATTATTATTATTAAGATAAGTTAAAAGATAATCACTTTATTGTCATTGTATGAATACAATGAGATGTCATTTGGAGCAAACCTTTAGGTGATTTAAGATGGAATAAAATGGAGAATTAAAAAAATATAAGAATGTAATATATCCAAAATTAAATTAAACATATGATTTTATACAGTTTCAGACACATAGGATATGAGGGGTTTGGTGCTGGTCCTTAGTACTTGGTGGAATATTAACAATGAAAATATGAAAATATAATTATTATTATTATTATTATTATTATTATTATTATTATTATTATTATTATTATTATTATTATTATTAATAGACTGCTGCTTCTACTACTACTACTACTAATAATAATAATATTAATAATAATATTAATATTAATAATAATAACGATATTACTACTACTACAACTGCTGCTGCTACTAACACAACTACTACTACTAATAAATAATAATAATAATGATAACAGGTCAAGACTAAAAGGTATCAGATTGATGTTAGTATTAGCAGATAGACAAAGCTGTGGTATCAGTATTGTATCAGTGAGAAAGTGGCATCAGCACGTCTCTACTTATATTACAATTACATACACATTTTTAACTTTTCACATCCTTCTAACTGATACATTTGACTTTGTCTGTAGCTTCTCTTTGGCTGTGAAATACTTTCTTCATAAATAGTTCTATGTTTGGATTTCCCATTTGGCACTACATAATTACACTGTTATCTGTGATAAGATTCTGACACTGTTATTGTACTAAACTGTGTCTTTCAGATCGAGTGCTCTAGGCTGTTAATACGTCTTAAGGTCAGAGTAAGTGTAAGTGAGGGTTTAGTAAATGAAATATGTATGGATGCCACTGAGGCAGGGCTATACACACTATTGTATAACATAAAGTAGGACACAGGAATTTGCCAGTTTGCCATATATTAAATGTGTCAGTCCCTGTGGCTGTATTAAGAGAAAGATGCCTCTGAACGTGGTGTGCACCCTGCAGTGTGTGGAAATGCAATTTACAGAACTACTGTCACCTCAATCTACACCATGAATTTCTCACTGCAGGTGGTTTTCTAATGGTCATGCCACAGATCAGCTTCAACACTGTCTGTTAACTGATACAAACTGAAACATGCTAGGATATTGCTTCACTAACGACATAAAAATGACAGTGGTTTTCTCTAGATGTGTGCACTCTGTTTACTAATACAAACTGCAGGTCTATTAGTAGGCACAGCCCAAAGTACTGCGCCAGCTGACCATGAACTGGACGGACCTTAAATGGAGTAAAAGCTGTTTATTTTTATAGCTTGAATGTACCTGCCCTCAAACGTGACCCGTGTGTGATAGCGTAACGCCCACACACTCTAAACCCACCCACATCCATTTTTTCTCTGTAATCTTCCAGCCTTTCCCTCGTTTTGCTCCTTTACGTAAGAATACGGTTGTTTAAGTGAAATGTTTCTGCTGCAGTAGAAACATTGCATAACCTTAGGGTGAGTATGTGCAGTGTAAAGTACACTGCCCACCAGTAGCCATTTGCAGTCTACAATAAAAAGGACAGTTTACAGGGGTTTCAGTTTTTTTCGCTGGATATAACTTTATCACTTTGCACAAGTAACCTAAAACTCACAGTGAAAATACCCTTTCTTTATACCATGTAAACCAATTCCTCTCTCTTTGCTGTGCTGTGCTGTGCTGTGCTTTGCTGTGCTGTGGTGTGTGTGTGTCTGTTTCCAGCCTGGTGTCTTAGGAATGAGGGTGTGAGCTCTGTGCTGCTGGGGGCATCCAGCACTGAGCAGCTAATAGAGAACATTGGAGCCATACAGGTGAGCCATCAGTGGTACTTTTCCTTAGCTGTGTGGATGTGTGTGTTTGTCTGAGCATATGTATGTACACACACCGTGTTTACCAAAATGCGAGAGATGGTGTCCTAATTAATGAATGTCAAGCTTCTGAAGCCACTAAATCACATTAAGACCATGTCTGACTATTAATGTAAATGGATATTACATAATGTTACAGTTTTATACAGCATTGAATGTTCATTTTATTTTGGAATTTTCATTATGTCAGTCCTCAGGGGTTGCCATGCATGAAATGCAGTAATGTAATGCAAAGGAAGAGCTTAGTTTATAGAGTAATCAGTGAAAATCCTGCAACTAGTTCATATCTCACTAGTCACCTATGGATGCTCATTTAAAGAGCTTTCTAAATTACAGTACGTCATCTGTTTGGCTCAGCAGCTGATGCTGTCGTCCACTTTCACTGCCACTGTAAAATGAATTTACGTGTTACTAATGATTAGTCTAACATTTTAGGCAATTTATTTCCTCTGCATTCCACTCCAGTGTAATTTATATGGCGTCTTCTTTCCTGGAATGATTGAAGATTAAGATTTGCTTTTTAATGAGCTCCTCTATAATGTGTCCCTTGATGAGTGAAAGCAATATTTTGGCAAAATAAATCAAGCAAATGAAAAATATACACATATCAGCCATAACATTAACACCACCTGCCCAATATTGAGTAGGTCCCTTTTGTGGTGCACTGTGTGTTCGGACCCCTTTCTATCAGAGTCAACATTCACTTTTTAAACCGCAGTAGCTCTTCTGTGGCATCAGAGATGACTGGCTAGCCTTCACTTCCTACATGCATTAGTGAACCTTGGGTGCTCTTGACCCTGTCGCTAATTCAACAGTTGTCTTTCCTTGGATCAGTTTTGGTAGGTCACAATAAGGCCCTTGTCGAAGTGGCTTAAATCCTTGTGCTCATCCCTTTTTTCTGCTTTCTGCACACAAATTGAAGAACTGCCTGTTCTTGAATTAGCTGCCTAATATATCCCCTGTCAGGTGCCGTTGCATTGAAATCACTAGACAGTCAATGTTATTCACTTCACCTGTCAGTGGTGTTAATGTTATGACTGATATATATATTTTATGCTTTAGTCCTGGCACATTTAGTCCCACACACCTTAATGGCATCTTTCAGCAAGAGAATGCTGGACAAATAATTCACAAGTTTAAGGATCTGCTGGTACAGGAAACCTTGAAAAGTCTTGTGAAGTCCATGCTTTAGTGGGTCTGCACAGGAACCTACAAGATATTAGACAGGTAGTTTTAATGTTATGGCTGATCAATGTACATTATTCTCATTGCCTCAGTCTGAAAGTAAAGAGAACTTGGGTATGAAACGTCATGGCAGATAGACTACATGCTATGTAAGGAGAAAATTGTGTAAATTAGATTTTTGCCAAACTATCTCTTTAATCATGCAAAAGCTTTTTTCCAATTTTCTGGTATGGTAATGTGCCTTACAATATATGCAGTATTTATAGGCCCAGAGTATATTTATGTTTTCTCCTGCAGGTTCTTCCAAAGTTATCGTCATCAATCATTCATGAGGTGGACAGTATCCTAGGCAACAAGCCCTACAGTAAAAAGGACTACAGGTCCTAGAGGGAGCGTTCCTTCGTTCTGCATTTCCCTTCTGTCTGCCTGAGCTTTGACTGAATGAGACTTTGGCACACAGGACTGGCACGATCACAGGTCCTGCTGGACAGGCCAGCTCACACACTCAACGGAGTCTGTTGATTTTAGACGGAAAGAGTAAAAGATCTTTAGAATGACAAGTTGGAGAGAGGCACAAACTGGGACAAAATCAGGTAGAGAACGCCTCCTCTAAACCAGTGAGGAACAAGTGTAATAAAATACGCTCATTCACTTGCTCTCTCTTTTCGACAACTCACAGGGTTCCAGAGGAAAGTCTCTACCTGCTCTATAACTGCATGTGATTCACAGGCCAAAGCAAATGCTTTTCCTTGGAAATAGAACTGTTTTAGAAATGTTATTGCAAAAATAGGCTGAATATCATTCCTAAAGGCATTGGTTACGCACCTCAGTCACTAACAAATCTGTAATCAAACGAAGCGATGCATCTGCGGATGTCAGTGAAGTCAAAATTTCACGCCTTGCACATCTTATTCATCATCTAGCCTCTGCCTGGAGAGTGGCGGAGTACAATTACACTACTAAGACATCCTTAACCTCTGTAACACTGCACATCCTGCAGGGGTTTCTGCTAATCTGGTCGTGCTAGTCGAGAGGTTTTCTCAAATCTTCAGATGTAGCACGTTCATACCCCAGCTTGTTTTCCAGTAAATATAAAGGAGGGATTGTAAATACTAATGTAATAAATTGACTGTCTATATCTGAAAGGAAATGAATAGGAATCACTCCCAAAATTCTCTGGGCCCTCCCCTCCCCTCTGCTGAGTTTTTAAAGACCCTTTATTGTAAGACAGAAAGCAAGTGAACAGTTTAAATATTACTGTGTACAGGATAAATTATCCAGGCAACAGGGGTTCACTGGGCTGAAACCAAAGAATTCTCATGATGTATGCATTCCCTATAAATAATTCCCTCTAACATACATTTGGAATACATATTTTGCATATCTGGGGTTATTTAAAATGATCATATGGATTTGCCTTAATGTTAAATATTTCATTATGAATTATTTCTGTTTTATAAAGTAGAGCATGAGCATAAAGAGTTCATCTTTATTCTTATACATAGTTTAGTAGCTGTGTTGCAAACCACAGAGCACAGTGAAGTTCTTTTAGTTGTATTTACTTGGGCAGTGTCTCCCTCTGCTGGAAACTTCTGTGACACAGCCAGAGACACAACTACAGCAGCACCAAATCCTATCATTAACCACATCTCATAGCTATTGCACATACCACTCTGCACATATGACTAAAAACACTCTATAGCTATGGAAACACTTCTGCAATCTTGATATACTTCCATACTGTCTCAGACTATTGTCTTCTTTTCTCTCCATACAAACTATAGTGCACTGTACTGTCACTACGCATGAAAATATCTTGACATGTTGCTTTATAGAA
Source organism: Arnoldichthys spilopterus (assembly GCA_037974385.1). Classification (NCBI taxonomy): domain Eukaryota; kingdom Metazoa; phylum Chordata; class Actinopteri; order Characiformes; family Lepidarchidae; genus Arnoldichthys; species Arnoldichthys spilopterus. The sequence continues at coordinate 25,231,351 of JBBPDA010000132.1, read as the reverse complement.
ATGCTACTGTGAATCATATCTGACACAACTTACATCTTTTACAGATTTATCACTGTAAATGTTGGCAGTCTTGTGTACAGTACAGCGGATGAATAGACGTTTATATGCCTGTAATATCCAGACCCTTTTACGGTTTGTACAGTAGGCCATAATGTACATCTTGTATAAAGCTCTGCTGGCGATCACTTATTAAGCTTGGATCGGAAAATACAGCTTGTTGTAAAAGATGAGCAATTGGGTTTATAGCTGAGAGCTCGGGAGGATGTAAAACTGATATTATAATATATGCAATTGTGTCAGCGCACAAACAACTGACAAAATGCTGTAAATCTCCCCATAAACACATATATTAACAAGCCTGTCGAAAAGAGTATGTCATTGCAGTGTGTTATGATGCCCTTGGGTTTTTAAAGGCTGTCTTAACCAAAGTTGACTCATGAAAGGCAGCGGGGTGTCAGTTTTAGGTCTGCCTGCTATACAGAATGGCAAGGATTACTTTAAATGTCCATAAACATGTGTGTTAAAGATTATTGTATGGTAATTTGCAGAATATCTGTATCCACCAAACTAGAGTTATGATATATGGTGAATGGGTTTTGCTATATGTATGTACTGTGTATGGCATCAAGCTTCTGTTACATGACAACAGCCCTTGGATGAGCAGCAGAATTTGCTATATATTTGCACTTGCTCAAAAGCCATTAATATCTCTTCATTGGGTGTTGCTCACATGGAGCTGTGTGTTTGTGTGTATGTGTGTGTGTGTGTGTGTGTGTGTGTGTGTGTGTGTGTGTGTTTGTGTGTATGTGTGTGTGTGTGTGTGTGTGTGT
>JBBPDA010000132.1:25211472-25230421 GCA_037974385.1 Arnoldichthys spilopterus | reverse complement strand
CTACTACTACTACTACTACTGCTGCAACTGCAACTACTACTACTACTACTACTACTGCTGCAACTGCAACTACTACTACTACTACTACTACTGCTGCAACTGCAACTACTACTACTACTGCTACTACTGCTGCAACTGCAACTACTACTACTACTGCTACTACTGCTGCAACTGCAACTACTACTACTACTGCTACTACTGCTGCAACTGCAACTACTACCATTACTGCTGCTGCTGCTACTACTACTACTATTGCTCCTGCAACTGCAACTACTACTACTACTACTGCTACTACTTATAATAATTATGGTAATGCTCTGACTCAGCCATCAAGCCATTACAAGTCCCTTCTCAAAGACGCTCAGAACCTTATATTTTTTCCTGGTTCCAGCACATCAGCTTCGAAAACTGACTGTTCATTTACTGCCAAATATATCCCACCCACCCCACCCAACCCCCAAAAATGACATTGTAATGAAATAACTACAAAGTCATTTTTTTCCACTTTACGTATCAGTGTTGTTAATGTTATGGCTGATTAGTTTATATTTCATGGTAAAAACAGCTTAGAAACACTTGTGACTGCCACACATTTGAGGTCCCTGGTTTTACATTCTGAATAAAATTGCACACTTTTCAGTAACACCTATTAACATTGACATTGTTTGCATAGTGTTTCTCCATCGTTCCACCTTTTATTATGAATCTCAGTGTAAGTGACAGAGAGAAGTTGTAAAGAAGAGGCCTGTGGGGCACATATGTTATCATTTCTATGTGGTGTTTGGCTGGAGAAGTGCTAAAAAAGCAAGATAGTGGCTACAAATAGAAATGCAGGCCCAAACAGATTCTATCTCTGCTTATGTCCTTGTAAAAACCTTCATCTCAAAGAGCTCACAGTCAGCACTGTGGCCCTGATCCCAAAGGCACCAGAATGGAAAGACATTAAAGATACAATCTTTTTTCCCTCTCAAACATGGTTAAAGCTTAATAGAATAAACTGAGGTCAAACTGTCAAATATAATTCTGTATATGACTGTCTGTACTGTAAAAAATGCAGGGTAGGTCAGTTTAGCATAAAGAAATATGACTAACTCCTACAAACTGTTCCACCAGTGACGCAGAGTGGTTTCTCTGGCACCTCAGCTGAATGTGGCTCTCTGCTGCTCACCTTCACCACAGCGTTCTCCTGTCGTTCCAGGAGGACAGTGGCAGAGCCCAGTCACCGAATCACACGGTGCCCTATTACAGTCACAAGATGCAGAACAGCCAGCACCAAACTTCCCCTCTGCACATTCTGGTAAGGAGACAAACATCCAGCTTATATAACAGCACTTTTACAGCAGCAGCATCAGCATCAGCATCAGCAAAATCAAAGTCAGTTATCCATTAAACAAAACCAAGAGAGCAGACTTTGTACTCTGTCTCTTAGCCCCTGTTCTTATCCAAAGTGATCATTTTCTCCTTTTTAACCATTTAGAGGTCATATCTTTGCTGTCAGACAAAAACCTCATATCTCCAAAATGGCAACTTTACAAGACCTTCTTAATTTAAAATGGAGGTTAATGTATAAAGTACTTTTAACAAGTAATTAAGAACTTTTTCTTTTGGTGTATTCATCGTGACAAAGTTGAAAAAAGACAAAAATAGAGATTGGAGGTTTTGGTCCAACAATGTATATATACAGTATGTATATATAGTTTAAGTAACTTATTTGTGAACACACTGAGTCATGCAAAGTGCACCACAGTGAAATGTGACCTCTGCAAACGTGGATTAACAGTACCCGGGGAGCAGTGTAGCGGGACAGTACCTTGCTCAAGGGCACCTCAGTGGTACACAGGTTGGAACTTGAACCATTGACCTTCACAAGGGTAAGGTCCTAACCACTAGGCCACCACTGCCCTGTAGTTTTACTGTAGTTATTGAATAATGTCTTATGACTAAGTGGTTAAACTAAAAACACAGGAACAAATTTTTCGATCAGTATTTGTGACAGTACACAATCTGCATACTGATATTTCATTTCCTTTGACGTTTGCCATTTCACATACTGAGGTGGGAATTCTTTTTCTGAGTCCATAATCTTGGCTGCTGGTTGCTCATGCAAATCCTCATCTAAAAAAAAAATCGGTGACCCTGCAAATCAGACTGGTGTTCGAAAAGCTAAAAGACCATCACAGATGCTGCAGGTGAACTGTGGAGGTGGCCCAGTACGACTCCCTTCACTGCCTATTCTTCCTAATCGATGGCAGATGCAGCACTCCAATCATTTAACGACTTCCAGACCTAGTGTCTTCTCTGCCAGCTCAGGCTTTCTGTAGAAATATTCCGGATATTTCCATACCCCCCTTGGCCACCGCATTGCGGAGTGGACTGAAGTGCAGTGGATGAGGCCGCAGGGAATCAGAGCTGTCTCCGTCCACTAAAACACAGCAGCAGAAGAAGTTTCCACTTTCCGAGCTTCCAGAGAGTCACTCCAGTGTAGATAAATAAGCTCCGCACATATCACTACGAGCCGTTGCAAGTGAGCTGGTCCAAAAGTGTTTGAATCACAGAGCAGAAGGCCTAGTTTTATATCCCTTCATTCCCTTAAATCTCCTTCTGCAACATGCTGTGCAAGGACATTTATGTCTCCTACTTTTCCTTGCAAGTGATGTGTAGCGTCATGCAACATCTGTGCAAAAGAAACTCAGTGTTACATACAAGTATGGCAAGCTTGCAGATGAAAGCACCTCTGTCGTGCATTCTAGGGTCTGGAATCCATGTTTGGCTCAGCTTCATGTGCCGCTTGTATTGTCAGCTGCTAGAATTATTTTCCCATATGGCTTTCTGAGGTTTGTACACAGAAGTTAGCACCATGTGAAACTAATGTCTCTTCCGTGGCTTAGTGATTGTTCAGTGTGGGATAGGGCTTTGTTCCCATGAGAGCACAAAAGAGCAAGGACCGCAGTAAATTTTAAGCTGACACTTCCTGTATAAACATTAGCTCAAAATATGAAAGCATTTCAGAACACAAGTAAGTTTTGTGGCACCTGTAATGATTCACCACACATGAGCCAATCGAGTGATGTTCAAACAGATACTACCATCAGTAAAGTGGGGACTGAAGACAAACCTTGGTCACAGTTCTCTCCATGCTGTCCAGCTGGGCAATGACACTCTCCGGTCACATGATGGCAGGGCACTCCTGATGGGCACCGGCATTTTGTCTTGCATGCCAGGCCATAGTAACCACTGTCACACTCTGAAGAGGGAGCAGAGAAGGAAAAAAAATTATTTTACTTCAACCCTTGTATTTCAATTTGATGTTTTGGCAGTAAGGTCATGCCAAAGGGCAGCAACTGGGAGCCCACTAACCTTCGTTACATGTTCTGCCCTGATAGCCAGGTTTACACACACACATTCCATGGCGTCGGTTGCACTCCAGAGAGTTCTGCTGTACACACTGGCACTCAGACGAACAGCCAGGTCCATATAGCCATCTAGGGCAGGCTGAACATAGAGACATCAGTAAAAAGATGTAAAAGTAAAGATAAAGGTATTTAAGCAGTTGCATAGAGATGTTCTGAGCATACTGACTCACGGAGATGGCAGAATCTCCCATAAAGGCCTGGATCACAGAGGCAGGCTCCATACGTACGATGGCAGCGTCCATTATTGGCACAGTTGCATTTTTTATTGCATTGCTTGCCATAAAGACCCTTAGGACAGCCTGCAAGCACAGAACAGGTTATTTCATTTTCATACTGCTCAACACAAGTTTGGGGACACTTTTCATAGTTAGGTTTTATAATAATGTATAGGAGACACTACAGAGGAATAAAGCAATTTATTTAAACAATAATACCACAATGAATCTTCATCAGGTGAGTACTCATACTCTTAAAGGTATTTTTTTATTTGAAAATTACATTCTATTGAATCAAATATGCATAAATGAATATTTTAAAAAACATGAATCTGTAATGTTGATGGTATTAGCACACTCCAGATAAAAATGATAGAGAAGCAATTAAACTATTTTACAGTTTAAGGACAAAAAACACTGTGCTGTTGTTATAAAACCTTTTCAGTTAATGTTGTACTAAATCTAGCTTGAATCCAGCTGTGAATGAGGGAATTCTTATAAAATATCAGAATATGAGTTAAGAAATAAATATGTAAAATTTCAGGAATGCACATATTCTATAAACTGAGATTTGTTTTTTATTTCTTAATTGTAAGGAACAGCTGATTTTGAGAAAAAAACAATTAAAATCAGCCTCTCAACTGCATTATTCAGCAAGCCATCAAACAACATGCACAGAGAAAATGCTGCAAATACAAAGACAATAGACATATTTGTATATTCTAGTTATACTGTACAGGAAATTAGCTTCTTAGGGATATTTGACAATGAATATAATTTTAAAAACATGCTTTAATAAATAAACAAACAAACAACAAATAAATAAATGAAAAAATAAATATTCTAAAATATACTTCTGATGAGGTTAACGTTTTATATGTCAGACTATAAAAGAGCCCTTTACTATTTCTTTGGAAAATTATTTGCAACACTCTATGTAAGTAAGAAGAGCAGCTAAAGAGGTGGTTTGTTTCGTTTCCACAATATTGTAGTACATTTTTGGCCCGAAGGTGGTTTAAACGCCTAAAAGGGTCTGCCAGCATCACAATAAGGGATAAAATGTGTGTGGTATGGCATTATTATAGGCATTATAATTTTGTCAGTTGGCCAATAAGTTTTATGGGTTTGTCAAAAAACTAATGCATCAACTAATCTTTCTGTTGAATATGTTACTCTCAAAGTGCTATATGTATTCCATTAAACAGAATGAGGTGTCCACACTCACCATTTTGGCACATGTCTCCACTGACCCCTGGTGGGCAGCGGCAGATTCCACTCACTGGATCACAGGTGGCGCCATTCTGACACTTACATGGGAATGAACAGTTGTGGCCGAACATGCCCTCAGGGCAGCCTGGTGGGCAATAACACAGAAATCATATGCTGATGGTTTATGGTTATGATCAATGATTATTTTCTTTTCACTATAATTTATACTCACTCTGGTTGCAGATGACACCTGTCCAGCCATCAGAGCAGTCACATCCGTTTCTCTCCAGGTTACACATTCCACCATTAGAGCAGTCATCACAAGACAGACTGCAGTCATGGCCAAACGTGTCATTCATACATACTGTAGATAAGCAATGAGAAGAATTCTCTGTCAAAATGATTCAATTCAAATATAATTCTTCAGCAAACAATTAAGTGAATCATATTCCCACTCGTGTTGCCAAATCAGCTCTGACCGTGGTGCACTCTGTGTTCTGACCCCTTTCTATTATAGTCATCATTAACATTTTGTGAAACAGGAGCTCCTCTGTGGGATCAGATGGACAAGTTAACCTTCTCACCCCAATATGCATAAATGAGCCTTGGGTGCCCACGACACCAGTTCACCAGTTGTCCTTCCTTGCATCACTTTTGGTAGGTACTTACTACTGCATACCTGGATCACTCCACAAAACCTGCTGTTTTGAAGATGCTCTGAGTCAGTCATCTAGCCATCACAGTAAGGCCTTTGTTAAAGTCTCATCCACTTTTCATGCTTTTTCCTGCACACTTTCAAAAATGGACTGTTCACTTATTGCCTAATATATCCCACCCTCTTGGCAGGTGACACTGTAATATAATAACTAGATAGTGTTATTCACTCCCCCTATCGGTGGTAATAATGTAATGGCTGATGGTTGTATTTACACTTTCAGGAAAACAAATATAATGTAGGTTCAAGTGGTTCTCCGTAAACGTATGTACTTCTGTTACAAACCAAATTTCTGTGTGATGGTGCTCTCTGCACGCAGTTCTCCAAAGGTGTCCTCATAATCATCATAGCGCTCCAGAGGCTGAGGGTAGTCCTGCAGCAGCGTCACCTGTGGAAACAGTCTTTCCACCACCGCATGACTGGACAGTGCTTCAACTGCCCTCTCCAGAGCTGGAGAAAGCAATATTATATTTAGTATGTTTTCTTCTACTTTTATAATAGATATGGAAATGGCTGCAGAGCTTCACTGATCAGAGTGCATTCAGGACAGTGAACTCACGGATGCAAGAGTGTCTGTCCTCGGCGAGGCGGTGTCCTAGGCGGCAGAAACACTGGTGGGATCCAGCTGTGTTCTGGCATGTATGTTCACAGCCTCCATTCTCAGACAGACATTCATCCACATCTGTCAGAATGAGATAAAACACAGCTTGGTACAGGACTGTATGTACAAAATGAAACTGAACCCAATGCAATTTTATGTACTGTATAAAAATTTTTTCTCAATAAAAAGAGATAAATATGGATTCAAAACTTCCTTCAATGCCATGTATGTGTGTTTGTAAGTAGTAATTAATAATTAAATTAGGATTTGATTTAAAAAAAACATACATTTTTGGATATATTTTGGTTGTTGGCATTGAAAGAAATAAACATTATTTAATGCACTATTGCAAAGGAACATTAAATCCGTATATAACAGAACTGGGTGAAGCACGATGATTTATGTTTTCCCTACTCATCTTTATGGGCCTAATCAGTCAAAAGCAATCACCATCACAACCACAGCCGTCTGAGTTGAGTCGGTAGCCTGCCCTGCAGTAGCATTCATAACCTCCAGGGTAGTTGGTACAGTCCTGTTCACAGCATGAACTCCCCTCCACACACTCATCCAAGTCTGGAACACACAAACAGTGCTAAACATCTGCACAGGAAGTAAGGCCATTAGCCATTACTGTATGCCAAACCCCTGGGCATGTTCACTAATGCACAGTTATGGTGAAGGGAGTCACTACTTTCAGAAAATCGCATAGGTCAGTGACAAAGAAAACCACAAATCCCCAATTAAGAAGTGCAGATGCCCAAGTACATCAAGAGAACATGAACTTATTTTTCTTGAAGTAAACATATATTGCTGCTATAACAAATTAACCTTGTGACTGTGTCTTTGACCACAATTCATTGTCTTACTGAATGTTTTTTTCCCTTTCATGTCTATGTGGCATTTGAAGGTTGTGAAGATTGCAAAACTTTGGATTGTACAGCAAATCCAAGAGGTCTTTCACCTCTTGTGAGAACACTTCTAAAAATATGCTTTTTTCAAGCTTTATTTCACAAGAATTATATATTCTAAAGAGGAAGTAGTTGTTTGTTTATTTTAACAGGGCTACATGAATGCACACAGAGTTCAAACACTGGCTCATAACCTTTTGAAGAGTATTAATATTTTATTTAACCTGAATTTACAGATCCTGATGTAGCCCTGCTATGTATATTTTAGTGTTTCAAGTCCCATACTAAAGTATAAATATATTATAAAATGTACTATTGTGACATGTGTCCCACGTGTTTTGTCGTGCCATGTGCTCATGTTGTGACCACGCCCTAGCCCCACCTCACAGCTGTGTCTTGTGTGTCTTCACGTCCCCTATCAGCTGTGCCCTTGTGTGTGCCCTTTAAAGCCTAGTGTGTTTTCCTGAGTCTTTGTCGGTCTACTGTTGTATGTATCTGTTGTTACCCGTTGTGTGTAACCGCTGTTATCCATGTTACTAAAACCTTGTATCCTGTCGTCTGCACCCTGTTGCACGTATCGTGTTATTCCTATTCCTAGTCTTGCTTTTGGATTCTTGTCATCCCCTTGCCTTGTTTATCTAGCCTGCGTTTTCGTTTTGTTTAATAAACCCCGTTCTCTACAAGTCTTGCCTGTGTTTGCTGCCAAATAGCCCGAATCGTTACAACTATAAACAATGTATTTTACCAGGTTAAATATATTAATTTAATTACATCATAAACATATTGACTAATATATTGTCCATACACCAATATATTTTAAATAAACAATTAAATGATGTCATATATTGTAGTATATTTAAAAATATATATTTTACTTTTAAATTAAATTTAATTATAATATATAAAATAAAAACTATATATCAAAAATATTATTATAATATCACAGAATTCTGTGAGCAGAAACTGACTGGTGATGAAAGATAACTAACAAAAACCATGTACAGTCTTTTTGTACATCAGAGTAGACCAACAAGGTAGGTGCGCCTAATACAGTGGACAGTAATGGTACACCGTGTTACAAAACTTTAACAGCACTAAGGGCCCTATTTTGCACAAGCAGAAAGCTCAACACAAAGTATTATTGGTAATTTAATTCTGGCACACTTCTCTACACACTTCTCTCATATGCACACATTTTTAAAATAACAAACGATTTTGTGTACATTTCCCACTTGTAGGAGTGGTGCTTTTTAAATGAGTGCTTTTTATGGCAGCGTAATGACATTGTGCTTTGGACCAACAAAAACCATGTCTAAACTTATTATTATAATATATTATAACTTTATTTCAGTGGTGAGCTTTAGTAGTGTGCAGGTTCACATTACTCATTATAATAAGTGGCCTGTGAGTGAATGCACAATGCAAACCATGAGCTCACCCAAACAGGTCTTAAGGTCCTCATCCAGCTGGTAACCTTGGTTACAGCTACAGACAGGCCCCAGTGTGCCATGCTGACACTGGTGTGAACAGCCTCCATTTCCAGATTCACAGCTGTTCACTATCTCCATTTCAATGCCTGCCAGAAAATGCAACAGTCACAGGACCATGTCATACAAGCGTCAATTAGCTGATCTGGATCTGCAACTAACAGAGGTTTCTAAGTAAAAGGTGACTCACGGTAGCATCTCCTGCCTTCAGAGCCTAGTTCATATCCAGGGTTGCAGATGCAGGAGAAGGAACCAGGACTGTTTCGGCAATCGTGAGCACAAGCAGCCTGTCCGGTCTCACATTCATCAATGTCTGAAACGTATAGAGGACACAACTTGTCTGAACTCATGAGTAAGTGGGATTAAAAGAGGATGGTCACCAATCTCAGCAATTCCTATGTGGGCCTTCCAAGCTCACTCTAGGCAATGAAGTCTTTGTCCTTTTCTTTCCATATCATTAGCATAGGTCTCAGAATACAACTTATCCCAACTCCAGATTGGCAGGCTCATCACACACTCAGGCCAAAAGTGATTATGACGCTGACGCCACCATGGAAGACCCTACTGACTGGCTATCTTGGCAGTACCGGCCAGTGTTAAGAGGATGAACCCAATTCCACAGCATGCAGTCTTCTTCTCCTTATCCAAATTAAAAGCAGTATTTCCACCATTGCAAGTTCCAAAACCATGGGAAAGAAATCTCCCCAAAAAAATCCATTACAGAGAGGATGTTCCATATGAAAGGGCTTTCCACAGCAGCGCAACCGAAATGAGCTATAGGCTGGAAAGAGCCTTTGGTTTGTTCTGTCAGAGGCATTTACCTTCACAGCTCTTCTGATCCTGCGCCAGTCTGTAGCCTCTGTGGCAGTCACACAGGGCATGGCCGCCCACACTACGACATTTGTGCATACAACCACCATTTCTTTCCGCACATGGGTTTCTCACTGTAAAAGAAAAAGGCAACAAAGCTCACAACGCAAGTCTTCATTCTCAATCGGATATATGTAAACCCTATAGAGCCCCAATAAAAAAACTGTCCCACAGCTTATACACTTCTACTGTACCGCATTTATGCAAGGAAACTTTCCCTCTCTGTCTCAATTACACACACTCCTCACTCACCCATGCCAACCCGCTCATGGTGGCTTAGGGGGTAAGGCGATAACTAGGGCTAAATGAGAGAACGGTTGTGTGCTCTCAGGGCATAAATAACATAATCACTTCCAGTACTTCACTCCTGAGGTAGACTGAGATGAGGCCAACTTTGCTACACTCCGGGGCTTTACAGATTTCTGTTGCCCGGATGTCAAGCTAGGTTACTTTAGGAAGAGACCAGTGTCTACCATCACACACATAGCGTACACAGATATCCTGAAATTTGAAGCTTAACAGTAAAGAAAACCGAAAAGTAACAATGATGAGAAAAAATTTGCAGGAGTAAAGGACAAAATTTTCATTATCATCTCATGGTTATGATCATGTTCATGGTGCAGTACTCCATCAACCTTTTTTTATGCTTTCATGTATTTTTTTATTGCAGGTCCATAAAGACTGTTCTCCTTCATTCTAGCCTGTCTTCACCCATTTCTAAATGGCAGTACTTCACTAAAGAACAATGGGCTCTGCTCAGTCTCAAGACACTGGATAGGCCAAAGTAAAAGTGCGTTTTGGCAGACGTGCAGAGGTTGACACTGGGTTTGCCAAGAAGATGACGCTCCAGTCTGAGTAATGCAAGAGCTTCTTGGTGGAAATTGCAGTCAGGCAATTTCAAAGCAGGCCCATAACGCTTAGCAATTTAACATGTTAGTTTTCATACACCTCACACCCCACCAGCTGAGCTCTGTCTTCCATCTCAATACACTGCTTCAATTGGTGTCTTTGCTTTTTTAGGACCCTATAATTGTCAGCATTAACTGTAATGCCACAAACCATTAAGAACAAAGTCTTAAACTCCACACACTTCTCATTTAGACATTTTATCAGTCTCTGACAGCTTTTGAGATTTACAGCATTGTACTGTAACCCACACCAGCTTGGCACCTATTCAGGCATGGAGTATGGATCTATTATAGACCTCAAAGACACAACGTCAGCACTATTAGACTCCTGTGTGGTAGGAACCTATAGGCTGCCAGGAGTTCAAAGACAGTTTCAAACAAAAGGTCTTTAGCAGTTATTCTCTATCTTCCCCACTCCTAGTAAGAAAGTCTTCCACCCATACTGTACACCCAAGAGTCGCATATTCATTAATGATTCAGGATTTATGACAGTGGTTTTGGCTTTTTAAAACGTTTTAATCCCTGTCCTCCTCTCCACAAACAGACTAAAGGTATGCAAATTGTGCGGGCTGATTGACCACACCATAAATATTACAGAAAAGGCTAGGGAAACCATCAGCAGCCATGTGGTAAAGTGCTAACTCAGATCTAATGACCATGTGATGCCTGCTCCTCATCATTTCCATTAACTGATCCCAAGTCCTTCACTGGTGTCACATCTAGGTACTTCATAACCACCCAATAACATTCAGCTCATAAAAGTTTGTAAAAGTTAATTTTAATCCAAGCTTGCCAAATGTGCTTGTGATGCATTCAGAATCTTGGCTTCACACTTTTTAACTAATTAAAAGAGGGGTTTTCAAACTTGGCTCGGCCAATTTGGTGGCGTTCAGCTCTGGTCTAGCACAGTTTGGTAATTTCCCTACTCAACAACATGCAGTAAACCTGATAATTAACTGATGAGCACAATTAGGATTATTTGAACATGAAAATCATCACTGTTCTGGACAATGGTCCTCCAGGAACAGAATAAACACTCATGCATTTGCAGATAAACACTGGGTCTGCTTTCTCAAATTTGTAGTTTGCAGCACAAGAAAAAAAAATAAATACATAAATATATATATATATATATATATATACATAATTGCATTTTTAGATCAAAAAGATGATTTGTTAGATCAAGTTCTTTACATGTCAATAGCACTGAGAAATAATATTTTTAACAGGGAGTACAGGGGGTTAAAGGGCAGAAATATTTGCTTTTTTCATCTTGACTTTAAAGAGTTAAGGGTAGTTCTAGTATCTCAACTGAATTCTTGGATTTTTGATGCAGATGTCAAAATCGCCTCTGAAGCCAACTAAGGACTAAGGAGCTATACTCAATGACATTGTCATGGCTAAAATTGTCCTTATTGGGAAAAAGAAAACAAGAAGTTGCATTTTTAGTTGGCTCTACTGCCATCCTCCAGCTGTTACTTTTCATCGTTCCCACACTAAGGAGCACAAGGCTTGACTAAATCAACAGTTCATTTCATTCTTTACAATTTAGGGTGATAAATCTCTGCTTGTGCCTTGTGTATCACCATGTATCGCCTTAAACTATCAGATGATCTGTTACAAATTTGTGAAGAAACACCATTCCACCAGTTTGCAGATCTCAGTGGAACAGCTCCTAAAATACATTTTATGAAGAAAAGCAATGATGAAGCACTTACATTTGCAGCGTTTGCCGTCAGCAGTGAGCTGGTAATTGTGTCTGCAGCGGCACTGGAAGTGGGCAGGAGAGAGTTGCACACACTCATGTTCACAGCCTCCATTATTGATGGCACAGGACAGCACAGCTAAAGAAACACACAGAATAAAGCACAGAGATTAAAGTGTACAGAGTTGTTTAGATGCAAAAATTAACATGTCAGGCACAGCACACTGTATATTCCTTTAACACTGTGTTACGGTGAGACAAAGTACCAGTAAAATTACACAATTCGACATAAATGATGATGATGATGATTATTATTATTATTATTATTATTATTATTCTGTTATTATTATTATTATTATTATTATGATTATTATTATTATTATTATTATTATTATTGCTAATGTGTGTTTAAAAAAAGGTTCTGCCCCTTATAGACTATAGGAGCTGAAACTATAAGAGCTCTTTTCTACATATTCTCAAATGTCCAAAACCCACAGAGCTGCTTTTGGAGTTGCTAGAACCAAGATAAAGTAGAGGACGTTTGAAGATTAGAGGCTGATAGGCCATAACTAACTGATACATCAGCTTGGCAGTTTCTAGGGCAATGGCAAAGACAATAGTGAGTAAATTTATGACATCTGCAAAGGTCAAAAACAAGGTTAAAAAAAGGTTAAAATATCACATTTGGTGTGGAATGAATCATCAGTTATGCATGCATTAAAAAAAAGTAATGATGTCAAAATAAATTCCACAAATACGTTTAAACAAATAAGTTTTAATGTCTTTTGCCCATTATGAAACAGCTATAAAAACAAAATTTAATTTATTTAAAAGTAAACTTCCTACTTCATGTACTTCATACACCATGCTTTTATATTGCTTTTTATTTCTTCTTTTATCCTATCAATACATCATATGTCCCATGTTAATTATGTCTGTGTACCATGCTATTTTCAGTTTTTCAGTCATTTGTGTCCCTTTTGCTGAATGGCAAAAGAAATGTCCTGAACTGAAAAACTAAACACTGGATACTCTGATATGGAACCAGAACTTTCACTATATGGTTTCTATGGGGTTATCCAAATTCCAAAACCATTCTTGGGTAAGCCTAGTAAAAACATTCAGACGGCACCATCTCTTTCTCAGGAGAACAGGAAAACGGAACATCCTTCTCATTGCCGCTGGTGCAAGGAATGTGATATTCAATGGTCTTGCATTCTATTGTTTTCATAATGATTGCCATCTCAGAATCGAAACCAATAATAACACTCAGTGAAACAGCCCCAGCAAACTGATTCTACGCCATTAAAAAGCCATCAAACAGGAGTCCATAGCAGGAGAATCAGTGGGGGTATTAGAGTGTAAATCAGTGTGCTTAAGGAGAGAGGACCCTGCCAACTTGCATACCACTGTTGCTCATCCATATCATTATCACACAGTGATTTTCATCTTCATTCCCTTAGCTGCCAGATTTCTGAGTGTTTTCATGCTTGTACAACCCTTTTCATATCCCCCTCAACATTTTAATGGGATTCAAATCTGGCCTTTGACTAGTCCATTCCACAACCCTCCATTTCTTAAGCATTACTTGGTGTATTTGCTTTTGTGCTTAGGATCATTACCCCACTGAAAGGCCCACCTCTGGTTCACCTTTGGACAGATGGCCTGAAATTATTTTTAAATGCTCTTTAATTCAATGCTGAATTCATAGCGGAGACAATGAATGCAAGCTGCCCAGTCCCTGAAGCAGCAAATCAATTCCAGACCAGAACACATTCACCACCATGCTTCACAGTTGGTATGGGGTTCTTCTCCGGAAAAGTTTCTTTGGTCGCCACACATGTGTACCATTACTGTGGCCAAATATCTCTTTGATTTGTCAGTCTAGAGCATATTATTTCAAAAGCCCTGGTCTTTGCCTCTGTGTTCTTTGGCAAACTATTGTTTGGAAAGTAAGATTTTTCCTGGCAAGCCTTCCATGCAAGTTAAGTTTGCTCAGTCTTTTATGACTAGACAGATGCACTTTCACAGTCATCTACAGATGCTGTGATGAATGTCTGGGGTTACTGGAGACTTCTTCTCATATCAAACTGCTCTTCGGCTGAATTTGCTGGGATGGCCAGTCCTGGACAAACGGGCAGTAATCTGAAATCCACAACACTTGTAGATGATTTTCCTTACAGTGAAATGATTTAAATAAACATTAGATAAAACCCTTGCTAATTTAAAAGGTGTCCACAATCTTTTTTGAAGGCCTTACAGACTTCTTTAGATCTTGGCATGATGACACCACACATGGTGTTATCAATAGCAAAGAGAACACCACATTGTAAATGTCAAGTTTAAATAAGAAAGGTTCCCCCTGCAGGAGGTTCTAATCAGTCAGAAATCTGAAACATCTGATTCTAATTTAACTTTTAAGGTGTAATAAATGTAAGGGTGTACTAATGTCTATGTGATTGACCTGTTTCATGTCTTTGTAAAATGTTTTGTCTACAAAATGTTAATTGTGTGTGTCATTTGTTGAAATCTATCACCTTTAAATACGTAGGCACTATATCAAAGATATCTATATCTATATCAAAGTCTTCTTCAAATATTTAGAAAAAAATCAACAATTTCCAATGAATGTACATTTATTTCAGAGGACTATATGGAAATGTGGATGTGAAGGTTTTGTTAATTTAAGACCTATAGAAAATAGCATGAATATTACAATATAGATTAATCAAAGTGTCTTCCTTGGCCAAAAGAAGAAACTTTATATAATATAAAATTTCTTTAAACTATTGTTTTAAACACATGAAAGGTCTGAGTGCATGTGAAACAAATATGCACAAATAATACTGTAATGGTGTTTACCTCAAATTATAAATTGTTTGTCTAGTGTTATTGTTAAGTTATTGCAAACCATAAAATATGTTTTTTTCCCACTGAATCACTTTAAAAAAAACTATAGGCAAAAAAACACAGACTTTTTGTCAAATACTTTTTGCTAATGACAAGGCTTAGGGATGTTAACTGTCCCAATGCTGGTGCCTTCCCAGTCTGTCTACTTCCTCCATTCCTCAATTCGGAGTCAGACAAAGACCATCCTGGAACCATCCTTGTCATTATACAGGGTCAACTAAAGGTTAGAATCAAAATGCAGGTAATCGTATAATATGTTAAATGTGTCTTTGAATACAGTGCCAATGTTTACTCTACAAGATTACTTCTGAAATGTTTCTTAGACACAAAGAGCAGTCTTATCTAAATTTAATGGCAGTACTACAGACTAAACATATACTGTTATTGTAGACATTAGACAACTCTGATTACATGTAAAATATGTGTGAGCTTTGTGTCTGTCCTCAAAAAACCTTGCCTTTATTTTAATAAAAAAGCACTTTAAAATGTCACGTTTGTAAAAAAAAAAAACATCTGTCATCAAACACTCAGCACCTTTTCCAAATAACAAATGAATAATAATAGCAGTGTTTTACGGATTGATAGAGTTTTGGCTTCCAGGTTTTCCATAATGTGGTACAGTTTAGAAGCAAAGGCCTGGAGAAAAGAATGTTTCCAAGAGTAAAGAGTGGCACTGTGATTTGAAAGTGAAAATACCTGGCTTGCAGCAAAGTTCTAAATGAAGAATAATTAAGGACCTACCTATTGGCATTAAACCACAGCTTTACAGATACCTGACACATGACTACTGACTTTTTGAGCAAACATTAACCAAAACCAAATCATTAAATCCTGTATGGCTTAAAACCCTCTGTGATTAATTTGCAGATCTGTCTCTAATTTAACTGCACTGCTGGTTCTCCTTCCCATTTGGCCTCAAGGTTGTTTGGGGAATGGATCAATGCTTGCTGCCCTGGACTTTTGATGCCTGCTGGGACAGGCTGAAGACTCTGTCCCAACAGAGGAGGTTGAAACACTGCAGGACTCTCTGCAGCTACTGCATTAGACCCACAGCACAGCAGCAAAAGGATTAATGACTTCTATTTTAAAGTGCATAACAGAGGCCTACTTTCAGAGCACAGATTTATTAATGGCAAAGAAAAAGTATGTCTGGGGTGGACTCATTAATGGAAAACAGTGGAAAGGATATATGAAGGCTGTTTCTCATCTTTGATGGCATGTTGTCTAAATGGATGTCTTCTTATTTCACTTAAACAAATTACAGTTACTGTACAGTAATAGCAAACAACCTTTCTGTACAAAGGAGGATTGCTGCGAGACACTTGGCAAGTCTCTGGACAGAATATCTTGATTAAAGCAGGGAAACACATCTTCATCATTAAGAGTGGCCTCCAAAAGACATAAAGAATCCTTCATAAGTAAATATGTCAAAGAAGGGAGGAGGCCACAGATTTTCTGGATAATTGAATGCACATGGACGACAGTTCTTCTTAAGTTGGGAGACTCGAACTTCACATACGGGGATTTCAGAGTTAGCATTAGCTCTCTTTTGTGTGGCAATGACACCAAAATCTGACCAAAATCGAGGCAAATTAAATCGATCAAAGGTTTAAAGGATCAAAGGTTTAAGCAAAGGTTCTGTTATTCAGGAAATCCTTAAGGGCCCTGTAGCGATGTAATGTGGAAAATTGGAGTCCAATACCTTCCGCACCAGAGTCTTCCCAATGAATGACTGAAACATTTTGCAGTGTCCTGGCAGGACAACAGCGGAGATCTACAGAGGGAAGCACTGTTCTACCTCAAACCTATCCACAAACTCACTATGACAAGGACTGTACAGAACAGAACAGTAGGATTCGTTATGAAACAAAACTACTATGAAAACAAAAACCTCTTTGATACTCTTTCATGTGCAAAGGTGAAGGTAGAATCCACTGCCAGCTTCGAAGGAATTCCCAGCTGGTGAAAAGCAAACCTCTTATAGACTTTGCCGATATAAGACTCCAAACGTTTGGGCCAAGGCCAATGCGTCAGGTGTCATGAACCTCCACCTTTCATGACTCACCTATACAGGTGCGGCCATCGGTATGAAGACGAAAGCCTGGGTTACACTCGCAATAGTAGGAGCCTCTGGTGTTCACACATCTGTGCTGGCAGCCTCCGTTATGGACCTGGCACTCATCAACATCTGTAGATAAACAGAAAGGACACAGGAAAACAGTCAGTGCCTTGATGGGGTCTCTAAAAGTATGTCATGGTTTGTTCACTCCAATGTTCTTAACCTTAACCCTGTTATTCAGTGAAGAATATTATCTGTGTCTAGTACTAGGAAAACAAAATTATGAATCTTTGTGAGTTCCGACGGGCCATTTGCACAGCTCAAATTAATGAGCTGTTTCCAGGGCTGGGAGACATCAATTTAGCCATTCGATCACATAGCAGCCTCTTAGTAACTGCAGTCTTCTAACAACCTCCAAAACCAACAGTCAACACTGCACTAAGCCACTGCTGAAATGATGAAGTCAAAGCAAACTGCCTGAGATTTTTTTTGGTGCGCTATTTGACAAGGCACTAAAAACCTACTTAGCACGCGGCACATTTGAGGCCGCCTGTTTGAAGAGCATCACTACAGTAAAATCAGCTAATGCAGTAATTCTGTTTTTCTCAATGCTCTCTTTGTTTAATGCCCACTACAATCTGGCTGGGCTCCTCCTGCCCAAAGCCAAAACTAAACCTGACTCCTACAATCACAACCACCATCAGCGTACTGTTGTCTGTGCCCAGGGTTTAAGCAGTTGTAAGATCAATGGTTTCTACACAAGTGCACCATTAAAATGTACCTGCACTTTTAAAATAAGGATCAAAAAAGGGAAACTGCTGAACATTTTCCCCAATAAAATAAATGATATTTATGCTCTGGAAATAAGTAAATATATTTGATATATATATGAATATATGAATGCTTGATTGTTGCCTCTGTCCTGGAAGTCGCTTTGGATAAAAGCGTCAGCCAAATGATTAAATGTAAAATGTAAAAATGTAAAATATTTCTGCTATGTGTTTACATGTGGTACACACAATGGAATAAGTTAATCCTGGAAAGTGAAGTATGAATTTCTCTTTCTGACTGTGCCAAAAATGTATGGTATTGATGTTGTTGTTCCTCTCATATTGTAATATAGCAGAATCTGTCTCTCTAAAATCCCAAAATATGCCTCCATGTCAATCAGACCCGCACACTCACACTGTGGGCACTGATGTCCCCCATATACAATGACATATGCTGCACGTTCATTTACATCAAAAACAATCTAAAACGTGGACACATCTGACCACAGCACACATTTCTACTGTCCAGAACTCAGCTGTGTTTCCATATGGAATTAAAGTCTAAGGCTTTCTTTTAGTGTAACAAAGTTTCAGGTTTTCAGTTTCAGGACTATGTTAAGCAACAGTATTTTTTAGAAGTCCCCCTGAGCCCATGTTACAGTAGCAGTTCTGAAAGCTTGAAGATCACATACATTTAGCAATGGTTTCTGGCCTTGCCCTGCACAGACTAAATTCCCAGAATGTTTTTGACATTGTTGTGTACTTTAGATAATATAACAGCTCAATTCGTGGTAAACTGTTCTCTTTAAACTGACAGTTCTCTCACAAAATGTGGCATTTTTTTTACTTTTATAAGTTAAATAAAAATTCAAGAAAGTTAAAAAATTATACAATCTTGTTTTGTTGCATTTTATGGAAAATCCTAAGTTTTCAGGAAATTGGGTTTGAGATCGTTAGTCAAAACACATATTTGCCTAATGTGTCTGAAATTTGAAGAGTTGGAGTGTGGGAGACCATTGATTTTCATTTGTTTTGGCACTGAAACCAATTATATTATAACATATTATAAATATATAACAATATTGAAATATTGAATTGAGCAGCAGTGGCCTAGTGGTTAGGACAGTGCGCTAGGGACCTGAAGGTTGCTGGTTCAAGTCCCGGCTCGGGCACTACTGA
>JBBPDA010000132.1:25201080-25211366 GCA_037974385.1 Arnoldichthys spilopterus | reverse complement strand
ATTTGCCTAATGTGTCTGAAATTTGAAGAGTTGGAGTGTGGGAGACCATTGATTTTCATTTGTTTTGGCACTGAAACAGTGGCAGTGGCCTAGTGGTTAGGACAGTGCGCTAGGGACCTGAAGGTTGCTGGTTCAAGTCCCGGCTCGGGCACTACTGAGGGTCCCTTGAGCAAGGAACTGTCCCGCTCCACGTCTTGGAAGTCGCTTTGGATAAAAGCATCAGCCCAATGAGTAAATGTAAACTTTCCAGGTAATACAACTTTTCATTTTGTAGGTTTAAAATCACCCACAAAGTGCAACAATTTGTGTAATATCTTGGTACTTTCTACAACCCATATATCCTAATCCCCCTGCTGAAACTGTTCCAGGTATAACAAAGATAGGAACACTGGGGCTATAGAGGTCATTCAAAAGAAAAGTCATAGTGTTTTGGTGGTCTCCCACAGCTAAAAGATGAAGTACTGCTGAATGAGTGGCAGGTTTGGCTGTAGTAACCAACTTGGGGCTAGCTCTGTCAGTCTGACAGCTATGTGCACTTCACAGGAAAGGTTAACATGCCTACCAGGACCCGAAGAGTTACAGCATTGCTTAGCCTGATCTTAAGAGGTGAAATAGTTTAGCCTGATCACATCAGCAAGCAGGCCAGGAGTTAACATGGAAGATATTTAGAGATGATTAACTGAGGTCATACAGCCTATCTGTTGAATAACTACTTTAATCAGAATCATATTTTCTGTGCTTTCAGAAGTTTTGGCAAGCGAATTTAACTAGGGAAGTTGTAAAAAGACAATAGTTACAAGAAAGTTCAGTTGAATGTTAAATCTGTTCCACAATCTATTACACCATGTTGATCTTCTGTAGTTGAACAAAAATCATTCACATTAGCCAACCCCAAACAGGTAAGGGAGCCCAAAGAATGAAGCTATTCTATATTTGTAGTGATATACACTAATCATTACAGTAGTTAAAGCCCCAGTCAAGGATCACTGCAATCACCTACAGGTTTTTTTAATACAACAAAGTAGTTAACAGATGAAGACTGCAATCACTAAAACACTGCATGTACAGTACACCTACAGTGCTCTCTGTTAATAAACTCCAGCCTAAATAGTTTGGGCACAGTTTCAGCATTTCCTGGTTGCTGCTCAACATCTACTGAGCAATTTCCTCTTGGCGGGGGTCTGGCAGAACTCGGAGATGGAGCAGAGCTTGCAAATGTGTAATAATTAGAGGTGAAAGGTTGTGAACAATGGAAGCAAAACATGACAAGATGTGTTTGCAATCATCAGCACTTAGGACATTAAATCATAATTAAAACCATTTAGACCTAGTCTGCAGCATTGGAAGGACTGTCATCATATGCCTTGCTTCCCACAGGAAACAAATATCTGAAGAGAGAACTGAAGAATTTATCCAGTTCTTCAAACATCTCTTTATATAAAAAGCACCATATACACTGTTTTTGAGCTTAAACAATGATCACTTTTGGTTCCCTAAAGAAACATGATTGGAAAAAAGGCGTTTGAATGTGAGGAACTTTTAAAAGGGTTTAAAGAACCTTCACAATATGTAACTATTTCATATCAAATGAAATGAATGAAAATCAAATGTATGTTATCACAAAAAGAATACTGAGGCCTATATCTATTTTAAAGGGGAAAAAGTCAACAGGAGGAACTTTCTAGGAACCCTAAAATCTGCAATAGACTCTTGCAATATTGTGTGCAATACACCATTGTCCCATTGCCACCCTAGCCATTAGCCATTAGCAATTAAAGCAATTTCCGTTAGGATCAATACAGTTTTCTGATTCTGATAGTAAATGACAATACAATTGTCTTAAAAAAACATGAGTGTAAAAACTGACAGAAAGAAAAATTCCTAACACAGACAGTGGATCCCCTTAATCAATATTCACAGCACCTTTCTCCAACAGATTGTTTCCGCATGCCATGTAATGCAAAGTAGAGACTGCTTAAACCCACTTGTGTGTGGTCAGAAACTCATAGACTAACATTGCTCTTGGTATGATTTGGTAGCTTTGCTGAAGGTTTAATAAATTACATATTTAAGGACTATAAATCAGTTACCGTTACAATAAAAAAAAAGGTTTATGGGTTAAGCAAGCATGACTGTGATTTAAAAAAAGAGAAGAAGAAAAGGCTTTACCTCACACTGCTACAAAATGTTTAGAAACCAGACAACATATCAGTATGGATGAGGTGTTTTCTGGAATTTAAACTGTCTAATTTTACTGACAATATCAATAAATATAAACTATTGGCGATGCACAAAGCTATCACCAGTGGTCTCGAGTCTATTGCAAGAATGATCCGAATGGTCAAGCAATTGCGTGCACTATTATTCGCTGTGTCTCCTGATCCTGAACTGTGTCTAAAGAGATACAGGCACTAGCCAAGTCATTAGACAGTCTGGCTAGCCTTAAGAAGCTGCTAGGGCCTGATAAAGAGCTTTGATTACGTATAGTAATAGGTGAATTAAGGGCCCCATTTACAGCACATTTTCTAAAAAGAAGATAGGAATACTCTTTAAGCCATGATGACCTGCTTCTCTATACTGATAGGGGCTATCCACTGCAAGCCAGATTGATAATATTATACCCGCTGTCTGCTTCTCCCTAAACAATGCACCTAGTTGTACTATGTCACATTTAATCATCTAGCATACTTTTCTGAGGGGCCAAGCATCTGGCTATGTTATGATGCGCTTATTAAAACCATGCAGTAGCATACAACCAAATCTGGTTCAGATTTAGAAAACGGCTAGAGAAGCTGAAGTGGCAATAGTAATGAAAGTTAGGGTGAAACAGTGGTGAATTTGCATGCTGAATCAAAGAATTGCTGCTAATTCCACAACCCATCAATCATCCTGGTGTTGCTCCCATACCACAGGACTGCGCCAGACTGTAAATGGAGTTCTCCTCATGCAGCCAAGAACCACATCCATCCCATTCGCTCACATGAGCATAACTAGAATACAAAGTCCTTCTGTTAAAGTGACATTCAAAAGCTTAAAGCTTTTAAGGAAAATTAACCACTAATACAAAGTGGAAATAATCTATTATTGGTTTCGATCATAACACAAAACAGTATAGGTCATCATACAAAGCAAGACATTATCAGATCCTACCACAGTTCATGTCAGCTCATTTTTCTACCATCGTTTTTGCAGTGCTCCAGCTCACCACAGATGATGACAAATTAAGAGACAACCCTGCTGTCTAAACGACTGATATACGGTATGTAGTCGAGGGACATAGAGTATCCACAGTACACCACTCAGAACAAGCCCAGAGAAGATCACGAACACTGCAAGAGTAATGGAGACCACCTGTCCAGGAGAACTAGGAGGAATCTTAATTACAGTGGCCCAGAGCCAGGAGCCGATCTGAGGCTAAGTGCGGTCCACAGCAGCAGAATGGAGCCTGCAGAGAGAAGAAAGGTCCTGGCCCATTCACAATAACAGGAGTAAATAAACAAAACTTGTATTTCTCATGAAGCTAGTGGGACATAGCCCTGCAGCTATCCACAGCCTGTAAGCTTTCATTCGTCTCCGCTTGTCGTTCAAGTAATCTCACACTGAATAGAAAAATGTCTAACTGTGGTTAAACTTTATGCTAAGCATGAATGGGTTAGGAGTCTTGTTGGAGTGGGAGGACAGGGCAATACTGGTGGTTTGGTGTCTACACCCATTAAAATTTTAACACGGGAGTTACAAGTAACAAGTTAGAGTTAGTCAGAATGTGAAAAACGCAAAACAGCATGTAGAATCAACTGCATGTGTGACCTTAATTAGTAATTTGGCCATAAGCACTAAACTGTCCCCTCAGGTTAGGAAAATAACAGCCCATTATTACAACCTATATTTACCATTATTAAATAAAACAAGTTTCTGCCCACATTTACTTAAAAGATGATAAACAGCAAACTGCTTCAACATTTTGTTTGATTTCTTCAGCAAAACCTATAGAGTTACTGCCCCACATGAGCCTAAGAATAATTTAGTGGGTTCTGGGAATTCAGTGGCGGGGGGTGAAACAGCAAAGTCACATAAAAGAAGGTTCTATGAAGGTGTAAAGATGAGAAGAAAGGTGATATTAGAAAGTGCCAAAATCATAGTCTGTCCACCATATTTCTGGCAAAAAGAAAGTGAGGTCAAATGCAGCTCCAACTGCTGCAAATAAAGAGCATCAGAGGCAAGCTTATAGATGAAAGGTAATAGACATAGCATTCTCATGCCATGCAAGTCTTCCTTTAATCAAAGATATATTTTCTTTGGTTTCTTTTTGCACTTAAGTAGCATTTAACAGTGCAGTCCAAACATCTATGGACATCCAGCTATTCATATTCAAAGCTAGCATTAGATGTGCTCTCCTTTAACCAAGGAATCTCAGTACGCAGTGGCTTACACCATATATTACACGGAACTCTCTCAATTTAGAGCACTTTGAAAAGTCTTAGGCACCAATGGTAGTAGTTTAAGCCATTTATCTGAGCAGTAAGAAACTCAACTAAACATTAGAATCAATGCAAACAAACAGGAAAGCAGTGAAAAAATGAAGATTTGTTTTGTTTGCAAAAAGAAGTTGATGTGTGAGCTGGTTAGAAGACACTGGGCTGGGTCCAGATTTCTTCTCCATGTCTCCAGCTGCATGGATGTGTGTAAAGCTCCATCCAGCACCTCCTTGAGGGAACTACATGGAACACTGAGTGTCCGCTAGGAGAACTCTGGGAATGGTCAAGCCAAAACACTGACACAAAGAACCAGTGTTTACTGTATTACTGTTATTTTTATTTATTCTAATATTAGTGTTTTTAAAAAAAACAGAAACACTGCCCACATAAGCAGCTTTTGATGATCATTTTCTCAGGTGCTGAGGAGTTTTGCACAGTACTATATATCTTGTTTCACTCAGTGCATGTAGACACTATCTGATGAGAAATTATGATTGGACCTATACATTACTGCCTTCATCTAAAATATTACTTTTTGTCACAGTCTGCTTAGAGGAAACTCTGACAGTACCATTTACCACTGTCAGTTCCTTTAAATTTTGTTTCTAACCAGAAACAGCAGGCACAAAAACAAACCAGTCACAAAATCAGCCCACAGTCTTTTAAAAAGGTTTTTAAATAATTCTTCTGTGTTAAAAAGAAACTGGGATTTCAGCTTTTCCACAGATGTACTGCAGATATATGCTAAACCCACTTTACTGGCTCACAACTTCTGAAGTTTTGCCAAGGACATTTGAGCACTCAGGCAAACAATGCCATGTCTTTCTCCATGTGCTGAGGTCCCTCCATTATTTCAGCACTGCTTTTGCAACATTAGGCATCATTAGCAATTCTAATGACATCTGTCACATTCTCCATGAGTCTTTGATCTTAAATGAGGCCTTAATTGATTTAAAAGAGATTCAAAGCCCATTACCTAATAGGTTTACTGAGACCACCTCTTTTGTTGCTATCTCAGATCAGAGAAATGCTAATAGCGATTTATATTGTGTTGTTTTGGGCTTTTTGTGGTTAGCTTTTTGTTGCCATAAATTAACAATGGCTACACAGAGTCATGGATTTACCACTTCAAAGCATTCCAAAAAAGCAGACAACTGGGCAGCAGGCATGCAGTTCTGCCAGGGATATTTTGCCACTTGCCCCTCTTGCCTTATAGTGAACACAATTCTTCTCATTGCTTGCAGTGAGAGTTCAAAACAACATCAAAAAGAATGAAAAGCATCCAAGGCATTTCCAGTCACCTTTGTGGATGTAGGACGTACAGTTTTATAGGAACAAAACATCCCAAAACTAGATGTGTGTAGTTTTTGATGAACGAGCATTGCACAATCACAGTTCTCAACTAAATCAGAATCATGCTTTTAGAAGCTGAGGTGGATGAGTGTTTGGGTGACGTATGCACACCTTCAAATATTTGTTTAATACTTCACTGACATTAACTAAGAAGAAGTCTGTATGTTGGCACTAACTTTGTTTCACCTTTAGTAGTCTAGTTCACACTTTGTCACATAAAATACTAACAGCACCAAACAGGCTAACGCATGTGGCTAGGTGGCACGTGAGTGACAAATGCCACTTAAGTATTTTGCTTATGCTTCTTGAGGCATCCAGCTCATGGCAAATGGCAAAAATATGACTTAAAGCTTTGAGCATGGTGAGTGCCTTCAGTCGTCATCAGTGCAAAACGTGATGAAAATGCATGCACAGCGGGTGTAAATGGCCATATTGATAACACTAGAACACATTGCAAGTAGTAGTGCAGTCCAGGGGCATTGTGGTTAACATGTTTGATGAATAATGTGCTTTACTTACTGTAGCTGTGCCTTCACGAAAGAAAAAATGCTCATTTATACTGGTGACAGAATCTGAAGAATTAGTGTGAAAACAGAGCAAAAACGTAAAATCATACCACTCAACTGGGAAAAGGCTGGCAAACCAACTGACAACTTCCTAAATAAAAATCCATAAACTCCTGGAAACCTTGCAACTTTACATTCATTTATCAAAATTAGTGATTTACATGAGTGTTAGGCAGACTATTATTAAATCAAAAATAGTATAATTTATTAGTTAAATTAAAGATGCTTACATATGTAATAAACAATTATATATAAAAATTATGTATAGAAAATATATATATGGAGCCTGAAATATATGCTGTGGATGACAAGAATTCATGGCTGTTTGTTATGGCTGAGACTTTTGTCAATGTGACATGTCTCTACGGGACTTCACATCTGTTAACACAACAACAATACTTCTCCTGCCCTACATGGCATGTCAGGCAGTGAGAAACATTTTGTCTGCCAAGACATTACAAAATCACACAGAAAACGCTGACTTTGTCCCACAAATTATCCAAACTCACAGACATTAAAGAGATGACACATTTGCACTGAATGACATATCAAGAGTTTAATGCAAAGGAGCAATCCATCCAAATATTCCAAAACGTTGCATATTTTTTGTTTGGTAGAAGGGGTAACACTCACCTTGCCCCATGTGTCCTGTGTGGTAACCATGGTATCCATTGAAGCAGGTGTAGCATCTACGAAAGTAGCGGAAATGTGTGTTCCCGGCACCTAAACCTGGAACTAACTGAGCCCAGAGAGTCACAAGAACAACTAAGCACCAATAATGTGACATCATGACTGAAACACTGAGACTGAACTCAGACGAAAACAAAAGCAGGCAAGCAAGTGAAAGCAAACTTGTGCCCGGTCCAGAAGAGCATTATGCAATAGATGAAGACAACACAACTGCTGCTGTGCTGTCTGGGGTCTATCAGTATCAAGTAACACTTTTCTCCTCCTTTTTTACACACACAATCACTCTGTATCCCTCTCTCACTGCCGGTCTGTCTCCTCTGTCCCTGCTACTCACTCTCTCTCTCTCTCTCTCTCTCTCTCTCTCTCTGAGCTCAGACAGACATGTACTGCTGGTTTGTTGTGGCTCCCTGCTCCTCCTTCATTGCTACGTCTACATGGCCTGTGTCCAGTGCACAGAACACACCCACTCACTTTTCTGTGTCCCACCTCCTGCTTCAGGTATTAGGAAAGGGATGAAATTGTATAGAATATATAGAATAGTAAAAGTGACCAAAATGATCTCAGTACTGTTAAAACTATTAAAATGATATAGAAAAAAAACAGATACACAGAATAAATTTCACAATAGATATTAATTATAATGTTACTGTTTTTTTTACTGAGTAAATAAAGATGTCAAGAAGTATTCATCGGAGCAATGACACAGAAGAACAACCTGTCAATGGATGGTTCTATCATTTTGTAAATACAACACTTTTCAAAAACAAGAGCCCACAAAAGATGGCCTCCTGAAGATTTGAATGATACCACAGAAGAAATAAAAACATTTTAGTTACCTTAAGAACCTTTGTGTAATTGTGAAAAACTTTTTGTAGGTGAAAAGGAACCTGTCTGGCTCAAAACATGAACTAAGGTCAGCACTTAGATCCTTAAACCAAACAGAACTACTGGTCTAGGGACATTTTCCCACCTCAGGCAAAATGTGATGAGGAGAACCGCTGTTGGGATGACATCACGTTATTAAAAGTGAGGGGAAAAGCCACAACCTCAAGTTCTCATGTAACCTCTCCTGTCAAAATGTAGGTGATTAACGAGTCCTAGGTTATTAATAACTCACAGTAATTCATAGACCTTAAAACATCCTAAAAGGTTTTAAAGAAAGGTGAATGTGCCACAAATAACACAAAATTCAGCAGGCTGTTGGCCTCATGAAGCGAAAGACAAGCTATGCAATACTTCATTTCAGAAGAGGCAGAGGAACAGGAGAGGAGAGTACAAGCTGGGGTCAAAATGCTTCTTACAATGAGTGCACTCAAAAGAGTAGCCTAAACTTCAACAGTGATAAAAAAAAAAAAAGTAGCTGCATTTGTCATGGCTAACATAGCTATACTACAACATTTTGAACAGTATGTGGGTTATCCATGTGTCCAGCACTGAGAAGAAGATGTCTAACAACATAAACACATAAACTCCATCCTAAACGTATCATTTGACGGTAAAAAAAAAAGGTTCATAACAACTGGCAAAGTGTATTGATGTTGAAAGAGTTTTGAAAGACAATGCCTAACCCTCCAACTGGAAACTCTTCAAGCAACTTTGGATAAAAGGAAGACACTTATTCCCTGTGCAAATGTGTTGGGTTTACTAAAGCCCAAATGCAAACAAGGCCAGGTGTGGCTCAAAATCTAAACCACTTTCTACATTTAGTACCATTATAAGCTCAGTGAAATGATCAACAGTCAAAAGGCTCTACACCCTCTCACTGTATTTGGCCTCTTTCTGACATTTTGCAGTGCAGCTCTCCTACAGTTTATCAAACCAGACAATGCGATTCAAGGATGCACGCCATGCAGGATTCCGAAACACATTACTCATCATGAAAATAGTTGTGTACATGAAAGCAGATACTAAGCTTGAATTCTAGTGGGTTTAGGCCAGTGGTTTAATATGAACCATCTCTAACAATCCACTGTACAAAAACGTATACACTTCTACACTTCTTTCTAGCCTTAGATCTGTAACTCTCCTGGTTTTAGTCTGTCATTTTGCCATTTAGTTTATAAAACGAAGGTAAAATAATCACATCAGTCATTTCAGCTTGTGAGAGGCCTGTAGGTACACACACATTGACCAATCTCCCACAATTTAACTACTTACACTTGCACATGGATTTACTTGAATGAAATTTTAATGGTATCTGTCATCCACTTTTGCTGTAAAAGTGTAAGAAAAGTTATTGATGTTGCTAATGTTAAAAGACTAGCCTGGCTACCTTTGCGCTTACCTTGGCAAAACCTTTAAAAAACTAAAGGAATACACACGTAAATCAAGCTTTGAACAAGAGCTGTAGAAACTCTAAAAATAAAATTAGCTTAATAAAAGAAACTTTTATTTTAAATATATTTTGGGCTTTTTTGGCAAAACAGACATCAGCAACATCCAGTAGGTTTTTGTTTAGGTCCTCCCATCTCGGCTCGAATCAAGTTCAAGTCCTTGATCCTCACATACAAGATCATCAATGGATCAACTCCCTGCTACATGGAAACACTGATCCAGTCCTACACACCCACCAGTTTACTCAGATCAGCGAGGGACCAGTGGTTGAAGATTCCATCGCCTTGGGGAATCAAACACCACTCCAGACTCTTCTCCTTCATTGTTCCTTAATGGTGGAATGAGCTGCCCAGTGACACAAGATCAGCTGAGTCTCTCTCCACATTCAAGAAGCTTCTTAAGACTTAACTGTTCCGCACCCACTTCAGCACATAAGCCTAGAGGTCATGTACAAACTATTGCTACCTGATAACTAACTGGATGTCACCCAGATAGTAATGTTCTACTTAGTTTTACTTGAGCACTTGTCAACTGGTTATATTGAAGTAGTTATTGTAAGCACCTGGCATATGTATTTATTGTAGTAGTTCCTGTCAGTAGTTACTGTAATCACTTGTCTTATGTATTTATTGTAGAATTTGCTGTCTGTAGTTATTGTAAGCACCTGGCATATGTATTTATTGTAGTAGTTGCTGTCGGTAGTTATTGTAAGCACTTGGCATATGTATTTATAGTAGGTACTGCTGTCGGTAGTTATTGTAAGCACTTGGCATATGTATTTATTGTAGTAATTGCTGTCGGTAGTTATTGTAAGCACTTGGCATATGTATTTATAGTAGGTACTGCTGTCGGTAGTTATTGTAAGCAC
>JBBPDA010000132.1:25181042-25199953 GCA_037974385.1 Arnoldichthys spilopterus | reverse complement strand
AATATTGTGCTTAAGAAAAGGTACAGAAGTAATTTTATCTTCTTGTCTAGGAAATTGGTCAAATTTCACTCCTAATCCAAATTTCTGTAATTCTGGTCTGTTCTGAAAATACAGAAGAACTGTTTCTTTATTTCTTAAAGCTTATGAGAGTTTGATTTAGTTTAATTAAGGATTTAATGCATATTTGCTTAGTTTTATTTTTAGTGAAAGTATCATAATAGCAGTTTTTCTGATATTGTTGATTTGGTTTTTGCTTCAAAAAATCTAGCAAAAAGTAGTGAAGTAAAAAAGGATTTTTACTGTGAAAACAAATAGAATAAAATTCTCAAAAATTGCACTTGACAAAAGTACTTAAACACAGTACTGAATTACTTATTAACTACTTTGTTACCGACCACCATTGCAATAATTTAACACATTAAAAAAACATAATATCTAAAGTTTACTCAGTTCTTATCTACCCTAGGCTTCCGTCCTTATGACACAAAGCATGAAGAGTGTAACTAAGCAATCAACATTGTGTTTATGACTTAGTTTGACTTGAATTAGTTGACTTTCAATGGCTACATAAATTGAAACACATATCAGATCACATCTAAAGAGCTTATTGGATCTAAATCTAGTTATAGGAAACAATGATGGCTTATATTCCTTCAGGTTTTCACTTACATTTGCTGCAGTTACTGCATTTTTTACAGTCTGTACACACAGTCCCCCCATTTTCTTTGAAAGTGCCATTTCTGCAGCCACATTCCCGGTTCTTTTGAGGTGTACAGTCACTCTTATCAACCTTATTCACTGTAAAAGGTACCAAGATACCTCATTAAAACCTTAAATGCTAATAACATCTTCAAGTAACTGCAAATAAAATGACATGCTACAACATTTCACTCACCCCCCCAATCACATGTATGGCATGCAAAACATCCGTGATGCGTATTGAAATCATCCATGTAATAACCATTGGGACACTTTTTGCAGATGATTTTTCCTGACTGATTATTCTTCATGTAACAGCCTGAATAATAAGAAATGTAACAGAATTATCAAACGCAGTGTATTCATATAGGTTGTGTACATGAGATATATTGCAACAATATGAACACAAATGAGTGAATAATTGCAAAATGTTTTCTATAACAGATGCAGCAAAGTCAGCCCTTTACTGTGTGGCATGTATGGCTGATGTGGTGATTACCACTGTGTGAAACGCAGACACAAATCCTTTAGTGTATCAAGACAAATAATGACACTGAATGTTTAACACAGGGGAACAAAACTGAAAGGGTTAGACAGACACTTTAATGTGATATTATCTGGCTGTAGTTGTTGTTGACCTAAAACGCTTGACCTTTATATTTAACACTGTTCCAACATTTGAAAAGAGAAGAAAGGCAAAGAAATCTACAAAAAATGATTGTTCAAGTGACATTATTTTTATCTGTTTCATGCTACCCTAAGCAATACAAAACATTTTCTTCACCTGGTGGACACAGCTTGCTATGTTTTTCTGTATCACATTGAGTCTGGCACAGAGAGGCTTCAATCAGAGCCAGTGCCTGCAATAAAACCAGCACACACACACACACATCAGCTTTTTAAGAAAATACCCAAGCTTTCAAGGACAGATGTATTTACTCCATAACAGCTTTACCATGTAACTGCACATAAAATATAAGAATCACAGTTTTATGAAATTGAATTGCCTGTATGAACAGTTCATTCAGGACAAGCCAGCACAAATAAACTCTGATTGAAATTATAAAACAGAAATTAAAGAAAAACACAAAATACAAAGTTAATGTAAAAATGATATTGCAATTATACTGAAATGTACAACCAGAGACTGTCCCAGTTTCATATGATACAAGACTGAATTTAACAAAAATATATAACAAAATGATCTATTCAACAACTAAGGCTCCTGAAATGAAGAACATTTTAGCCACTGGATGTAATACATGATGGAAACTGTGAAAGATAATCAAAGATCAAAATATCTACTTCTACTTGTCATTGTGAGTACACTTGGTTTGATATTATCAAAAATCAATCGCTAAAAACCCCAGACAAATTATGTGACTATTAATCCTGAGCCTCATTATACAGTAAATACTATAAATTACTCAATAACAACTAAAAGAATGGTGTCAACCTCTTACAGGATCCAAAAAATGTTACAATAACTAGAAACCAATTGCAGTACGAATATAAGACGTCTTCACTTTACAGAGCACATGATATACTTGTTAGGAATGGTTTGGTGAGTGAAACCCACAGGTACTTGATATCAGACAAAAAGCAAATACAGCTAGATTTCTTGATATATAGTGGTTCTGCATATTCCTATTCTACTACCTACCATCTGATATTACCACAGCCGACTAAACAGAACAACAGCTAGTGAAGAGTTCAGAAGTGGTGACTTACCAACACAAGAAACATTGGAGGAATAGTCATAGTCAGAAGATTTTTCAATTTCCAGTGACCATGAACGGGGACATGGACCACAATCACATTTGATTGTAGGTAAATAAATAAATAAATAAATAAATAAATAAATAAAATTAAACCACCAATGGATGTGAACCTGGTTTACTTTGCTAGCCTACATCGTAGCCTCCCAGACATATACATCTGTAGTTGGGATTCACCACAAAAAGAGCAATAAGTATCTCGACAACCTCAAACTTTATGCGGCAGAAATGCAAAAGAAGCTGTGAGAAACGTGAAACAGGAAAACACGTCAACTAAGCAACATGCATTCTGGGCTGGGACAACGGGCTATGCTTGGTTCATCACAGAGGAAGTTCTGTAGTACTGCCCACAAGCTTTTGGTTCCTGCATGAACTGTGTTGTGGCATGTTTGATTTCACTCAGCAAACACCTGCCTACAGACCTTTAGGTAGTGAGATGTCAGGTAAAAGTGTTGATTATATAGGCATATTAACAATACTTTCTTTGGGCATTTAGAAAGAACTCACTGGTTAGAATCCACTGAAATGTGAGACTTCACTGTTTTGAATCATCTGATGTTATATATTAAACATCTTTAAAGTTTAAAAATGTAGGCCCACTCTTCCTTCACCAGTCCACCCATATGTGGAAATAAATCTGCAAAAGCAGATGTGTTGTTTTTGTGATGTCACACAAACCACCATATTTAAATATGCGTCTCTATTCAGCTTACAGTAATTCTGCCCACATGCATCTTCTAAGGAGTGTTTCAACCTGGGTTCTAAAGGCACAGAAACAAAAACCTGTTTCAGTCTAAGGGATGAAGTGAAATGGGAAAGATTTAAGATTATATTTATTTATTATTAGTCACATACACAGTTACTGAAATGTAATCTCTGCATTTTTTCAACCCAGGCAGTGAGCACACACACCTGGAGCAACTGTACAGTGGTCAGGTGTGAGCTGGGGGGTTAGGTGCAATGGGCAAGTACATGTCAGCCTGTTGGCTGGTTCCAGGATTTGAATCAGCAAACCTTCGGTCAAAAACTCACTTCTCTACTCATTAGGCCGCAACTATAAAAATGAATTAGCAGTGATCTTGCTGCATATTCTAACACAGATGCCCAGTGAGGAGATATAATACCAGCCTAGTATATAGCTTATTGCACATTGTGTACTGAATTATGTATATTGTACATATTCAATATATTGTATTCTATGTATTGCTTACTACATATATAAGTATAATTTGTCTATTATGTATTATATTGTATTAAAGCATGTGTACCCTTATTTGTTTAGTACTAGTTTAGGACTCTTAAACTAAAGAGTCAAAATCAGTGAGTGCTGCTTTATTGAAGTTCCTACAATGAAGCATAAAAAGGCTGGTGAAGCTGGTGAAGCTGCTTTTTCTTTTCTATTTCACCTAAACTTTGGAAACCATTACCCATTAATAATCATCAGACATCTACAGTTACAATTAAAAAGCAGATAAAATTTGTATTTAACCAAGCTTTTGTTTAACTTATTACTATTACTTCATTTTCTTAGCATTTGTTTATGTATTTTTTTTCTTTTTGTTCTAAAACTGAAAAACTTTTTCATCATACTAAGCATTTTATATATTATTCGCTGAATTGTAAAGAAGCTTTATTTATTTATTGAATTTAATTTTTTTTTGTTTTTCCATCTTTTTAAATCTTATTTATTAAAACTTTTAGTACTGTTTAAAAAATCTCTCTTTTAAAATTACTACTACATACTTGCTTTTACTGAGTCATGATTTTTTTTTCTTTCTTTTGTGTGTGTAAAGCACTTAAAGCTGCAGGTTCGAAAGGTGCTTTTTAAAGTGTATTGTTGTTATTATTATTATCATTATTATTACAGAGAGACACTTTTGCCCAAAAATGTATTGTGTGTGCTAACATACTTGGCCAATTTTTTGAATTATATTAAATGTATATATATTTAGTATGTAAATGTGTGTGATGTATATATTTATATAGGCACACGTACAATAGGGGATCAATGAAGTATTATTCATTCTATTCTAAAGCTGAAGTACACTATAGACGGGGTCATTTAGCACATGCTGGCTGCTTAATTTAAAGGGACTAAAAGCGACCTCTAGTGCCGACTAAAATATCAGACACGTTAACGCAATAAATATTTTCCATTTTAAGCCCCTCTTTTCACTTGTGCATTTTTTTAAAAAGTCAGATTTTTTTAAATTTAAAATTCCACACCTCAAGACGTGCTGAGAGAAACTCTTAACTCGTTCGTCTTCTTTACTGCTGCTGTACGTGTAAGTTTACGATGCTGTGCGCACGTTATAAACAGTCCAAACGCTTTTATACTGTAACTGCAATGCGAGAGCAGTTGGTTCCGAGTCGGAGCAGAGTTTCTGCATTATGTGGCCAACCTGAAAAATAAATCGCGTCGTGAATTTGGGCTTGATGGGGAACAGTGAAAAACCCAGAAGTGAACGATCGGCGACCCGGAAGCGGTGAAAGCTAGAGGCGCAGAGAGAAGCTGGAGCGCTTTTAGCTTTTTATTCTGCGAGGGAAAAAAACCTGCAGCCGGGATAAAAGGTCTGTCCCACACACTTAATCCCTTCTTGACAACCCCGCGCTAGTATTTCAGTGTAATGCATGCCTACGGAGCCGATGTCGGCGGTGTTTCATGTGCGCGGGAGGTTAAATATATCCCCTCCAAAAACACAGTTAAGCGACGGCGGCTGATTTGCAGTGAAAGGTGAATTTTTTTCTAGCAAATTCGCCACATCGCCGCTGCAGAGAGGATGGAGGCGATGTGGCGATCGAGGGAGCCGGACATCGTAAGAGTGTTTTGCACGGCAGGATTGTTGTAGGAAGTGTCATTTTTTTTTTCCAGAGGGGCCGGGCAATTCAAAGGTGCAATTCTTCTTCAGAAAACAAACAGCCACATTCCCTCACACACACACGCACACACACACACACACTGCTGCGGTTTTCGGCTTTTCCCCTCGCAGTCCAACACAAAAACGATTGGAAAATGTGGGCTCTGCAGAATATGGCGCCGTTCCTTGTGAAAATAAAGCCAGGCTGCCATTTTAGCTGTTTTTCTCCTTTTGTCGGAGACGTTTTGCTGGGAGAAACGTGCGGAGTGCTGGTGTGAGGTAGGGAGTGCATTGTGATAACACGCCTGAAGCCCGTGGGCAGTTCTCGCTGTCCTCCTCAGCGGCCAATATGAACTGGAGGAAAGAAAGACACGAACTTGTGCAACTCGTGTTTTCGGAAAGGCTGTTAAAATGCACAATGTTTGGGGCGATTGCTTCATCAGGTAGAGATGGCAGGTGTTGTTTTTTGAGGACAGTGGCATTTTTTTTCTCGTAATCGGCCCCTGATTTCTCACAAACGATGGGTCAGTTCACATTTTATATGATTTCAGGTTCTGAGATTCCTATAGATTCGATAGGGATGCGCCAGTTTGGCTTTTCCAGTCCCAGTACCGATACTGATCCCCGGGGCTTCGGGGATGGGCCGATACCTGTGTGCCTGTGCAATACTGTGTAGAAGAGACTGGGATCATTATGTGTAAGGCAACATCAGGCTTGACTTAAACATTGCTTTCCTGTCTTCATAAAACAAAATGTAACACATAAACCCGTTAACTGAATCATCTGCTATTAAAACAGTAATTGTGCACCAGCAACTTGGTAAGATAAAATCTTCAAAATGGACCAGAATTACAGTTAATGCACATATCTACACATAGAATAACAGAATTTAAATTAATAGGTCGGCTCCATGATTTGGCTCATTGTTACCGATACCCAGTCCAGCTGTTTGAGCCAGAATCGGACCATTATCCGATATTAGTATTGGATCGGTGCATCCCTAATTGTTTGTACTCTGTTAAATTTGTCTCGGGTATGCATAGTATTAACTTAAATACAAATGTATATATTTACAGATGTAAATTATCTGAGTTAAAAAAAGATAAAATGCCAGTCATTTGAGCATGTGTACAATGAAGCCCCGGCCCCTCCCACTTCAGTGTAGGATGTACTCAGATGGCCAGTCTGGTCATTTTAGAATGGTTGCCACTAAAGATGGTAAGTGAGAAACACCTGAGGACAAAATGAGCGGCTGTCAAAATAAAAGTATTCATCAAATGCGATGGAAAAAAGTGCAAGTTCCAGTGCAGAAAATGTTTATTTGAATGTTAAAAACCAGTGTTGTGGCTACGACTATGCTTCACATGTTATGTGATCACACCCAAAGAAGAGTAAACACATGTTAAAAGATGCCATACTGGACATAATCTTGAATCTAGCTCCGGCATGTCAAACTCCATGTCAACACAGTCCTGGAGGGCTGGTGTCCAGCACAGTTTGGGAATTTCCCTGCTCAAACACAACTGATTCGATTTATCTGCTAAGTGTCAGGTTTAGTGAGTGTGTTTGAGGAGGGGAAATACTAAGTAGTACTGGACACCGGCCCTCCAGGACAGGAGTTTGACACCTCAGATCTAGCTGCTGCATCAGTTGCTCGACATTGGGCTATTGCAGGCTACTGCAGGCTGCATACTACTAACTAATATCAAAATAAGTTTGCATTCACTTTTAAAGATATGTCAAATATATGTCAGAAATATACACCAATGTACATTTTTCAACAACCGTCTCACAACTCTTAGGTGGAGGACCACTGGATTATAACACACTGACATCTTGGGAATGGTACATGCTAAGGCTTTATGAGACAATAGTTTACTTTGGAAAAATGCATATTTTATGTACCATGCTTATTTGTTGCAGTTTGAAAACTAATGTGTTAGTTAGTTAATTGTGCTTTTTTGATTGTTTGATTGAACATTTATGTTGTTGATGCTACATTGAAATTTTTATACACATAGTTATCATCATGTTTTAAATGCCAAAGACCTGTCCCTGTAGCATTATTGGTTTTTTTCTTTAGGAGTAGCACCATTTCTCCATAGACCACTTTACAAAGTAGTTGTAAGGCTGTAATTGGCACAAAGTTGTTTAAATGCTGATTCTTCTTTAAAGGACATAATGCCAGTAAGTTATGTATTAACCTTTAATAACTAAAATGGATGAATGGACTTGAAATAAAAAATCAAATTTACGCAATTTTCCTCTTACAGCAGATGAAGTTGATTGGCCAAGAGGTTTGGAGCCCTAATTGTTCTTCTTTAATTTAAGCTGAACCTGTAAGGCTAGCGTTAATAACGCTATAAGGCAATAATCGACCAAAATGTCTCTGTCTGCTAAAAACACGTTCAGCTAAAGATGAATAAAACTTCACTGATATAAACAGCAGTTTCAGACAAAGCCAGAGATGGTATTCCCAAAGCAGCTTTGATTAGATTTGGTCATTTTTGTGATCGTCAGTATGCTAATTACAGTACAACAGGGATGTCCAAACGCATTCCTTGAGGGCTGCTGTGTAGCACAGGTTGGTAGCTTCTCTCCTCAAACACACTCACTACACCTGGCAATGAACAGTAAAGCAGAACCAGGTGTTTAAGCAGGGAAATCACCAAACTGTTGGACACAAGGCATCCAGGACCGGAGTTGGACACCCCTGAAGTACAATATCCTATTGTAGATCAGATCTCTTGCTCCTGAGAGTAAGTAAGATTTGGGTGAGTATAGATTTATAGTGTTTGTTAGTAATGTTAGCCTCATAACTCCAATGCTAAAGTAATAAGTCAAATTTGGGCCTCAAACATGTCTTGGCTGATGAACTACATCTGTGGTAATTGTGTAAAATAATTTTTCCTTTGATGAATAGGTTAACCTGTCATTCTTGTTGTGACGTTTAACCTGTTTTGCTCTGGTTTTGTTTTCATTGAAGGGATGGCAGAGCCTCGGTTTAACAATCCTTATTTCTGGCCACCACCTCCATCCATGCCTGGTCAGGTGAGTTTACCTTACCTCTCTCTCAGATAAGACCATACTGTTCATTTAAACGAACCATTTTTTTCCAGACACTTCAGTCAATTCCAACATCAGCAAAAAATTTCCCAAGCACATTATAGGTACATAAAATTATTTGATAGCTTACCCCCATATGTGTGACATACTACCCCATTACATATTAATAGGTCAATATTCTGTGATTGTTTCATCAATTTCACCCATAGAGGAAGTCACAGAAGCATAATGAATAAATCCAAATTTCTTATTTCTACATAATGTACAAAATACCTCTGTCTGTGTTTGGTCATGGAAAACGTGTGTAGGAAAGTAGATGGCCTTATTTTAGTTGGCCATCTACTTTCCGATCCACTGCTGCTATGTTAGAATGTACAGAAGTGAACCAGAACAGACTTCGGAAACTACAGGCCTGTATAAATTCCAGCCTGGTCATATATGCACTTTTGATGTAAAGTCTCTCT
The DNA here is from genome assembly GCA_037974385.1 of Arnoldichthys spilopterus. Taxonomy (NCBI): domain Eukaryota; kingdom Metazoa; phylum Chordata; class Actinopteri; order Characiformes; family Lepidarchidae; genus Arnoldichthys; species Arnoldichthys spilopterus. Next base: position 25,191,088 of record JBBPDA010000132.1, on the reverse strand, counting down.
ATCTGGTGATCATAAACCGCTCACACCACGTAATGTCCATGGCCCCAGTTAAGCATAACGAATGATTCTTACAGCTGGATAACCTGGTTCTAATCAACAAGATCAAAGAGCAGCTGATGGCAGAAAAGATCAGACCTCCGCATTTGCCACCCACCACTGTTCCCTCTCAGCAGACCCTGCTGGTGGCCTCGCCGCCCTCAGACGCTGGCCAGCATGTGATGACCATCCCCAAGTTGCAGCAGGTGCCAGGGCTGCAAGCCCACAACTCCCAGCCAGACATTGCCCTGCACGCTCGGCCAGCCTCCAGCACCGTGGCAGGTACTGGCCAAAACATGACATTATTAGGAACAATCTCTTATTTATAAATGTGGACAAAAGTCCGGTTTCAAGATGGCCACTACAGTTGTTTTTGGATCTGCAGTATACAACATCAGAAGCTAGAAGTCTGTTAGAGATTACTTAGCACAGGGGTGGGCAATTCCGTTCCTGGAGGGCCGTTTTCCAACCCATTTTGATGATTTCCCTGCTCAAACACGACTGGTTCAACTCTCCTGTTAATTGCCAATTTTAGTGAATGTGGAAGGGGAAACTTGATGGACACCAGGCCTCCAGGACCGGAGTTGCCCACCCCTGACTTAGCAACTTAAAGTGGTTCGAGGCAAGTGCATGATGAATTAAGTATTCAGTTAGCACAATGGTAAACTGGCAGGTGTATGCTTTACGTTGTGTCTACATTACACTTGTATTACTAAAGAACAAAAAGAGGAAAACACAAGGCACCAAGCGTGTTGGCTAATCATCTACATTGGGAATGAGAGGGAAATTATTAAAATGAGATTTTTGGCTAAATCTTCACTTTGCAGGAAATAGTGACTAATTCTACATTTTTGATCTAGAGCTAAATATGGATGACAAGTCAGCTGTGAAAGCTAAAGGATTATGGGAGGACTGGCATATGCGTCAAGCTGTAGATCAGGCTGCTAGAGTGAATCATCGATCAGGTACAAATACACAACAAATGACCTTGTTCGTGAAGTTTCCACATACAACTGGCGCACCCAGTTGTCAGACAGGGTTGTTTCCTTATGTAAGAACAATAAGAGCATATATACATTCCTTTCGTGCTTGTCAGGTCAGATTCTACATGCCATAGATGCTACATGTCATAGATATTATGTTACAGCACTGAAGAAGATAGACCCTTCCTTTAACTCTGTGGGCTTTTTATTGACAGGTTTTTCAGCAAATAGATGAGTCACTATTGGGTTTGGGAAAGTTATCAGTAATAAATTCATCTATAAGTGTAGATTTAGGCTTAGACTAATAATGAGTTGGTAAAAAAAAAATGAAATTACTATGGAAGCTAACGTAAGTTAACAAGTGAAACTGATTTGTAGGCCCATATATGGGTTTTAATATCTATTCTAACATTGTTAATATCGGTGTCTAGTAATAAGCAATAGAAGATACATAATCAGATTGTGCTTGTTTAATCATAGGCCTGGCTCCCTCTTCTCGCACAGACAGTCACAGCACATCTGAGGCCATGACCCCCACTACCCCCACGTCTAGCAGTCAGAACCGACTGGGAGGGGCACCCTCCCTGAACGTGATCTCGGGCCTGGCCAGTGCTCCTGGCATGGATCAGGTGAAAAGCGGGAGCCTGGCAGGAATGCTGTGCCCACAGCCAAAAGCCCCGCGTGGCCGTAAAAAGATCAAAGCAGAGAACAACACCGGCCCCTTGCTGGTGGTGCCCTACCCCATCTTGGCCTCAGGCCCTGACCAATCAGTCACCATCGCCAAAGAGGGGAAAACCTACAGGTGTGAATATTCATGCTAAATTTAAAGCTATAGGTTCTTTGTTGTATGTGTTAGGCCTCCCTAAGTACAACAGCATTGTTTAGTTCTAACAGATTGCACTATGCCACAGGAAGTGCAGGGGCTTTCCTTAAAAAACTACAATATAAAGTATTAATTAGCAAAAAAACAGAGACATTGCCCTGTATAGCCTGCAATACAGAATATAGCCTATGTAGAATAACCTGTAATACTCAGCATGGCAGACGTATTGTGGAAAATATCACCTTCCTAAACCAGAAAAGGTGCCCCTTGTTTGGGAGAGAATGCATATTAGCCAGTACAGCCTGAAAAAGAAAAAAAATGCATTATTAGAAAGAAATTATTGACTATGTGCTATTTGTGATCTTTTTTTTAAAATCTATTTTGAGTTTTTCCTTATTTTGATAGATAAAAACCAGAGTATGATTGGAATTAACTGCCTTGGGTGTTACTAAGAAATCACTATGAATGACATTTCCTTAAAGGACTTTAAGGCTTTGAATGATGGCTCTGCTGTGACAAGCAAAATGAGAAAATATATATATATAAACAAAATGACAGAACATATTAGTTTACGTAAAGTCAACAGATGAGTCAGTTATAGAATAAGTGTGAGTAAAACTTGCATATAATGTTTGTATGTTGTATTATATGCTTTATATATTTTTTGCTTAGTCATATACAAGTTGTGTTTCTGCATTACATTAAAATGACACAAGACCCAGTATGTGCAGTATATTTACATTTACAACATTTAGCAGACGCTCTTATCCAGAGCGACGAACAACAGTGCTTTTGTAGTCCATGTCTGTTCTTCTGTCTGTAGGGCTAAACCGTGGTCATTCTACTAAGATACTACTAGCTAAGTTACACACCATAACCAACCTTGCCAAACCTTGCAGTACTGTTCTGACTTCTTGGATGTGTGTATTCTGTGCAGGTGTAAAGTCTGTCCACTCACCTTCTTCAACAAGTCAGAGATGCAGATTCATTCCAAGTCCCACACAGAGGCCAAACCCCACAAGTGTCCTCACTGTTCAAAATCTTTTGCCAATGCTTCATATCTAGCGCAACACCTCCGGATTCACTTAGGGATCAAGCCTTACCACTGCTCCTACTGTGAGAACTCCTTCCGCCAATTATCTCACCTGCAACAGCACACCAGGTGAGAATCTCAAACTGCCTGAGTGTTTTGCCTAATGCCACCAGAAGTTCCACATCTACTGGAAAGTTGCGATTATGGTAATGTTGTTTGTTTGTTTTGTAGGATTCATACTGGGGATAGACCGTATAAGTGTGCGCAACCTGGATGTGAAAAAGCATTTACACAGCTCTCAAATTTACAGGTGAGTGTAACACACAAAAAGATAAATGTGCCCGTTAATGTTGAGGCAGTATGACCGACTGCCTGTTGTCTAATTTGAATATGCATTGTTTCAGCAGCAAGTAGTAATGAACAAAGAATAAAAGAATGTTCCAAGTCCTCAGTAGACATTAAAACTGTTACACCACCACTGCTCAGAACCTAAAATAATAATCCTAAGGATCCACGCGGCACGGTGGTGCAGTGGTTAGCACTGTCGCCTCACAGCGAGAAGGTCCTGAGCTCTCCCAGTGTTTGTGTGTCCTTCCTCCGGGTGCGCCGGTTTCCTCCCACTATCCAAAGGCTGCAGTAGGTTGATTGGATGCTCTTAAAAAATTGCCCATAGGTGTAAATGTGTATGAGTGGTTGTCTATGTGTTGCCCTGCGATTGGTTGGCTTCCTGTCCTGTGTGTACCCTGCCTTAGGCCCGCAGTCAGCTGGGATTGGCTCCAGCTTCCCCGCGACCTGGAAACGGAAGAATTTTCACTACTTACTTATCACTTACTTATTTTATGTTATACTATATTAAATTATACTATCTTATCTTATACAATACTATATTATTCAAATGCATGACTAAATATAATGATTTTTGTTTCATTTGTTTAACGAGGTAATCTGTTTTTAGGGAAAATCAGATGTTGTCTTTAGGCCACATTAATAAAAAAAACATTTAGAAAATTTGATAGGGTTCATAAACATTAAAGCACCACTGTATTCATTCCAAAAATAATACTTGACAATTTAAATATTGTTTATGTAAGGGAACGGGGAACACCCCCTCCGGTTGAGGGGGATTGGCGCCACCCAGCGGTCGGCGCGATCTCCGTTCCCCAAACACTGACTGAGCCTACTATTTCCAGGTGCGGCTAGTTAGCCCCCTGATCACCTGGGAATATAGGCAGGTCCGGAACACGGGTAGGCACGGAGGATACTCGTTGTATGCCATAGTATTAGGCAACGATTGAAGGACAGTATTGAACGTGCAGCACCAGGTATGAGCTGCTTATGAAGCACTTAGTTGTAGGATCGGTATTTAATGCGCAGCACCAGGTAGGTGCAGCTTAGGAAGTGCTTAGTTAAGCGTCCAATATAGCTTTCCCCTCCCGAGCGCCAGAGCGCCGGATCGTGTGTTGCTGGTTTTGCAAATAAAGACCCTTTGTTAACAGCACTGGTTTCCAGACTCACCTCCATTCGTGACAGTTTATACATAATTACTGCTTTAAAATAGTGCCACAGTTAAATCAAAATTAGAATACTACATAAGTGCATATCTATTTAAACTGTAATATTTTGGTGCTTAGCCTCAGTGCTGCAGCACATTTAAATAAAACAATGACCATGAAGTTAATGGAAGTTGTACCCCACAGGTTTAAAAAAACCACTGCTTTAGCATTACTTAAGCATTTCCTTCATAACTGTACACTTTCTTTTCACATCACCAACAGACTTTTGAAGTCTCAGAATGCACCATAACATGTATTTGTGTATTTCTTAGTCCCATCAGAGGCAGCACAACAAAGACAAACCATACAAGTGTCCAAACTGCTACCGTGCCTACACAGACTCGGCCTCCCTACAGATCCACTTGTCAGCACATGCTGTGAAGAACGCTAAAGCCTACTGCTGCAGTATGTGCGGCCGCGCATACACATCGGTGAGTACTGTACACTCACCAAGGGCTAAATCATACATTATGAGTTTCAACATACTCAAGATATAAAGTTGTAGTAATAACACATAATGATGTACAAGGTGCTGCAGTATCATACCCTGCAGAACAGAATGCCAGGAGTGAGTTGGTCTGAGGAATCACATTCCTGGCAAAAAACAGTTTAACATAAATTTTTCTGTTTAAGGTAGACATCATAATTTGTGCTGACCTGCATCATCTACGATGCAAATACACTTGATATTATGCATCACTGTTTCTATGGTGCAGCGTAATGAAATGACATGTTTATGGGCAAACTGCACCTTCAGTTCTGTTAACATGTTATAATCATATCTCAACACATTTCCTGTTTGCTCTCATTTCAGGAGACCTACCTTATGAAGCACATGTCCAAACACACAGTGGTTGAGCATCTTGTTAGCCACCATTCTCCGCAGAGAACAGAATCTCCCAGTATCCCCATACGTGTCTCTCTCATCTGAGCTTTCCTCTTCTTCTCTTTACCTCCTATTCCTTTCAAAAAGGTTGTTTTTGTTTCGTCTCTTGTGTGCCAGGCTGCTCTTCTATTAAGAAATAAGAAGACAGGAAAGGAATATGCAGCACCCCAGTTCTCAAAGGACACTGTGTCTGCAGTATTCTTCCATACTTTAGCCATTAAGTAATAACCGATGTAGCTGCTCGACTGGCTACATCTCATCACCTGGTGGTGGGGTGGGTTAGCACCAGACACCAGTCTAAATGGAATTCTAGACAAGCATCCCAAGAACTGAACAACAGGCTGTTTCCTACTTACTTGTTCTCGCATTATGTTATCAAGGGTGTGTTAGGGAGACATCCAAAGATAAACTTTAAGCACTTTCCAGTCTTGGGGTTTCAGCTCAGAAGTTTGAATTGTTTTCAGAGGGGAAGTAAGGCCTTAGCTTTGGGGCTAATTGTGTGTTTTACAGAAGTATAATAGCTGTGTTTGTGTTATATACCCATTTTAATTTTCTATCTCCATTTTGGCACCATCTGGTTTTACAGGGTAGTGTGTTTTAGTTGTAGTGTGGACATGACAAATCCTCCACTTTAAGCTTCTTTAATCCTTGGTTAATAAATATCTGACTTTGGGATAAATACAAAAAATTGTACGAATCCGGCTTAGATGCAGCAACATTGCGATGAGTACTGCCTTGGGCAGGACAGTTCAAAAGATATGTGGATCCTGGGAGGTAACCAGTGGATGTATGATTTAAAGTGTGGGCACAGTTGAGTAATTTTCAAGCATTAAAAAAAAAGTATAAATCCATAAATTCAATATTACCAGCAGCATACTTATTGCAGCGTTAAGAACATGTTTAACCAAACTGTACCACATTTTAAACATTGAAAGTATTTTTTTTAAGACCACCTCCCATTGATCAAAGAAAGTAGATCTTGTGGGCCAAGGCTGTTCTGCGCTTCATTTATTTTTATACTGTCTCAAATTTGAAAGAATTCAGAAGCTCTGAAGACTTCACAGAAATTGTGCAAATATAAGAGCATCAGTATGACTGGGTGCTCTCTAATCGCTTGCATTAATTACATCACAGATGTATCGGTATATGTTTTTTGTGCAATGTCATGGAAATCTAGATTTCCTCTACTGTCCCTTTCATAAGGTCAATACCAATATTTTTGTAGAACAAAAAATTTCCCCTACAATTGTTTAGCACTTGACGATCATACTAATTGCATTATTGCGTCGTCCATTAAATGGGCCAATGTAATGACAGTGGTGCTAGTCAAGTGTGACAAGTCCTATGTCATCTTGTCCAGGGCATGTGGTTCTGGTTATGTTTTGTATGTCTTTTTGTTTTGAGTTATTTTTCTTTGCTTCCTTCAGAATGAGCACCACAGAGGCACCTTGATACATGATCTAAAGAGTCATGTGTCTTAATTTAAAGCCACCTGTTTTCTATATAGCACTTTCACAGAAACAAATTAAAAATGCAGTTACACAAAGCCATGTATAATGCTCATGGTTTGTATATTTGCATGGTGTCTGAAAATGTCCATGATTTTGGCTCATAGTGGGGTAGCATTGTAATACAGAAAAGACTCCACAGATCTTTCTTCATTGTGGCTTTTAAGACGAGTCCCCTAATTCAGCAATTTAGCGGTCAATGTACTTTGAATCAGAAAGCATTATAAATGTAGAGTAGACAAAGGCACTTAAAAAAAACAGAAACAGTATTAAAAGGGAATCTGTGACTTAATCAAGCAACATAGGAAACTTCTTTTGAATGTAAAAGGACATTGCAGACAGATCTATTCGGTTTAAATATGTACCTCATTTTTGTGCTGCAACAGTCACTAGGGGGCGCTAGATAAAGCCCCAGGCAAAAATGGTACTGCGTCACTGTAAACTATTGTGAATGCTTGATTAATTGAAACTTATTGTGAAAAGATTAATTCTAAACAAAATGTCCCCTTAAGTCATATTACAGGAGTCAAATTAATTCTGTATTTCTTGACATTCATTTTAAATACCTCAATTTCACTGAGTTTAGAACATAAAATGGAACTTGTGGTTCTTTAGTGCTTTGCATCAAGCCTTATGCTCCATGTGGCCTCTGACATAATCCGAATAGTTGCAGTTAAGGAAGCAAATGGGGCGAGATGAGTTTGAACACTTCCATGTTTAGATTCTAGAATGTTTATTGTTTTTTCATGTGTGATGCAGTATATGCTATAGTTAGTGTGGAGTACAAGTTATTAGTATTTTGCAGAAATTCCCCTGAAGGTAGGCCCAAACAGCCTGTTAGAAGATGAATGTGCAGGTGCTTACTGGCAATGACGTTCTACAGGAGTACGCAATTTTGTTTAAACACATTTAAATGTATATCTTTGTTAATTCAGTATATTCAATTGCCATTACAAATACACCAGACCAACATTTTAATAAAAATAATGATAATTCAGTGCAGCATAACTAGTCTTCTGAATTGTCAGTGTGTCAGATTTGTTTTGTGTTGTCAAACAACACTGCAGCTACATCACTTCCATTGTTGTTTTTGTCTTCAGTCATACCATACCAGTCACTTGTTAAGCTCATAGCGTTTCATTGATGAACATTTTAGAAACTGCCAGACATTTTTAATAATAAGCAGAGTTGTTTTTCTTACTGTTGTTGTTTAGTTTTTATAGGACCACGAGTTGTTGTTCCCTATAGTTCCCGTATATATTGCCCTAAATAATTTGTACAGTAATGGTTTACTGATTCATACAAGTGAATTTTTAAAAGCATTTGTAAATGTGACTAATGTATTACCTTCAATTTGACCCAATGTTGCATTCATTCATTTTATCTTTTTATTGGTGCTTACATTGAGTTAAAAACCTCAGCTGATTACTGATGTTCCAGTTCCTGTCTGTTACAGTTCCATTTCCCTTATTTGTATTGCAGAGGGACCAGAGATGTACACCTTTTCCCTTCATGATCATGAGTCTAATGATGGTTTGAGCTTAGGGCAGTGTGTCTTAGAGGCCTAAGGAGAATGTTCACCAGAAGCGTGTTTACATATCAGAGCCCTAAGGAGAAACCGTTGGGCATTTGAGTTTTCATAGACTGGTAGGAATCGATTTACAATCTTACTTTCTCCACATTCGTCCTAGTAGGTTGGCACTGATTTGTCATTTAGCTCTAAACGAAGACTCCAGATTACGTTTGCCAGTTGATCACTTGCCTGAAAACAATACATGTTGAGCTGACCCAACTTATTACTTGCTAAATCTCCCTAAATCAAGTATGTACCATTACTATAAAATATACCATGTATTCATTACTAGTGCAAATTATAAGGTTTAGATACTGTACTTTGTTCATTTTTGTATCTGTATTTCCAGTTATTAATCATGTTCTCTGTAAGTACTGATTGTTTTTAATATCCATCCTTTTTTTGCCATTTATTTGTAAGCCTTAATTTTACTATCATTAAATGACCGCTGTATTTCTTTTTATTCCCCCATGTTGACGTTTTTCTGTATTTGGTCTGTTAAGCCTTTTTTTTATTTTTCCGCATGGAATTCTGACCGTAATCGTTGTTAATTAACTGTTAACATATTATGTATGGCATTGTTATATTTGTCTAGAAATTACATTTTATTTCTTCATTTGTCTTGCATTGTGGTCTCCAAGATTTGGCTCAATATGCACAGACAATACAACAAAACAAATTTAGAAAATATCAATGTTGAGGACACTTTGTATCTTTATCTTGTTTAATAAACTCAGACTGTTATATATGTGCCCAGATAATTTTTTTAAAAGTGCATTTAATTAAAAAGCATGCTTGTCAGCATGTGAAAGGTCCTTCTTGAATGAATGGGTAAAAGAAGTCTGGTCATCAGTGCTGCTGTTTTAGTATTAAAACCTATATATCAGTGGTTCCCTGAGTCGTTCCTGGAGACCCTACACTTTCGCATTCTTGTGCTCATCCATCACATCTGATTCAGCTCATTCACAGCCTATGCTGAGCATGATCTATCCAGGACAAACTGGATCATCATATGAACTAATGTTTGGACCTGCAGGATTACCCTGACCACTTTGATCAATGCATCTGTAAGACAATATAAACCCCCCAAGCCCATTCTCTATTCCAGTAAATATTAACACTTGACTAGTATGAAAACTCTTCAAAAAAAGGAGCTCATCTTCACAAAATCCATATGCTGTTCCTTACCATTTACAATTCTGCAGAAAGTAAATGAGCGATCATAAAAATGTTCACTTTAGTCTTTTATAGTTTGTAGATATTTTTACATTTTTAATTATTACAAACTAAGTATCTAATGATCAAACGTAAAACCAAATGCCTCTGAAAACCCAGACTTAAGCAACAAAACAATGTACTTGTTTAATAAAAAATACATTTCTTTATTCATTACATGTAAACTGGTATTACTTATTGATGGAGGTGTTTTCATAAACGGTACGAACTGCTTATGTGCCCATTGTAGAGAGTGGACAGCAGTCAGCATGGACACACTGACCCATCTGCAGTGGTGAATTTGGACACTCATGCCGAGGTCCCTTAAAACTTTAGGTCATCTTGACCGCCTTCAAACAAAGATGATTTCAAAATACACATCTTTTCTGCGCGTAATCATCAACCAAGGCCAGATTACATTGACGCCAATGACTTA
>JBBPDA010000132.1:25129061-25180942 GCA_037974385.1 Arnoldichthys spilopterus | reverse complement strand
CGAAATCTGCTATAAAATGTACTTTCATTTGTGAGCATTTAGATTCATTGAGAGGCTCGGACTTGCTCTGAGGCTCCTTGAGTCTGCCTGCTTTCTCTCTCTGTTTCTGTGGGACGTCCTAAATCTTTTGAAGGACACTTTTTCCAGATGAGATTCTCTCTCACGCTCTCTCTCTCTCTCTGTTAAATAAAACTTTTAAAATTACTTTACAGTGTAATTCTGACCTCTCCTTGAAGACACGTCGACACTCGCCAACATCAGCAGCTATGCAACTTCATACACACCAGACTGCACTGCACTGTCAATATTAACTTGTTCAGAGCCATCATTGTGCTCTTCTGCATGTTCAGACCAGACCTGACCAGGCTGGCCTTTAATGAGCATGTGCATTGGGCAGTGATGGCCTAGAACAGAAGGTCGCAGGTTCAAGTCCTAGCCCAGGTACCACTGAACACTACTCCCTGGGCACTGCTGATAGATGCCCACTGCTCCATGCGTGCATGTGTGATGGGTTAAATGCAGAGATTACGTTTCATTGTCGTGCAGTGGGCAGTGGTGGCCTGAGGGTTGCATGTTCGAGTCCCTGCCCGGGTACCTTGAGCAAGGTACCGTTCCACTACACTGCTCCCTGGGCGCTGCTTATAGCTGCCCACTGCTCCACGTGTGCACGTGTGATGGGTTAAATGCAGAGGTTACATTTCGGTGTGGTGCTTGAGTGTGTTCACAATGACACCTTCAGTTTACAATAACAAATAAAGTGACTTTCATTAATAAGCCTTGGGCACCCATAACCCTGTCGTCAGTTCACCAGCTGTCTTTTCTTTGACTACTGTTGTAGTCTAGCCCTTACAATCTGGCCCTTGTCAAATGGTGCTCAGATCCTTACGCTAGCCCATTTTTCCTGCTTTCTGCACTGTAACAAAATAATCAGTATAATTCTCATCACCAGTCAGTGGTTTTAATATCGAGGCTGATCTATGTGTTTACACAATGCCTGTGATATTCTTTACCAAAAGGATATACAGAGAAATAATGGAAGATAATTGGCAAAAAATATAACAATAAAAATCTCAACACCCATTACTTCCTTTAAAATGAAGTACATAAAAATGTAAATACCATACAACACTGTAAAATGTTCATATCAGTATGACTGCAAATGCTTATATACAATAGACCACATGATCCTCTGTCATTTGTTCTTAGTGCAATACAACAGCTACAGACAGGAGTCCAGTAGAGCTTTTTGGAAATATTAGGGTTTGTTTAGACAGCTACAATATGTTGCGGTATTTAAATGTTTGATATGATACTAAATAAGCATTTAAAGGGTTTGGATTCTAACCCAAGTTAATGGGCCTATGGCAATAAACATGTGCGCATAATTGTTGAATGTTGATACATACAGTGATCTAATTTATAAAAGCATTTCTGCTATTTAAATAACATTTATTATCTGATGGCATTCATACATTTAACCAAATCTAACCAGGACACAAATGTGCTATATTTTAACCACTAGGCAAACACACCAAAAGGCAATAGTGTTTTTCTGGAGTAAACATCTTCACAATAAAAGATCCGACCAGATTAAAGTGCTTCAGCTTACTCCTGTTTTGTACCATTTCTATCCTTTGTGGATTGCAAATATTAAAAAATAATAATAAAAAGATAAAAAGAAAGAACACATACATGGCATGTAACAGCTATAATCACAGATAATGTACCTCACACCCTCTATAAGGCTGTACATTATGCTTTGGCCTCCACTGCATTTTGTTCGGTCTCTGCCTTAAGTTTCAGTCCAGCTTTCATAAGCCTCTACTCTATGGAGTCTGTAGGGGGCAGAGCAGCAAAATGCATAAAACCATAGTTACTTGCAGTGGTTTCACCTCTACACTCGAACTCTGACATTCTTACTTATTCCTATAGAAGCCATTTCCTAGAGCTTCCGGTACCAGAGTTAAGAGATCAGAGTCTGTGCCATTGTGACCACATGTCTTCGCTGGAACAGAAGAGAAATGTGTTTTGGCTAAAGGTCCTTAATGAATACAATGGAGACCTCTGGTCTACTGCTCTAGAGGCAAAGGCAAATTTGTACTGACCCTGAGTACGTGGGCAAATACATGGAGGGACATTTTATATACATACATTTTATATATATATATATATATAAAATCACAGTGTCAGTGTTTATGCTGTAAAACACCACCTCTTCTGAAAGACATGAATACAATTTGGCTACAATAGCCTCAATTTCCAAGCAACAGCAGTGCATGGAACAGCCCTCCCATTTTGTGGAAAGGAAGCATTGTAGAGAAGTCTGCAGAAATTTGTGGAAATATTCTTGTAGTTAATCAAATGACCATAAGAAAGGTGTAACAAAATTTGCAGCTGCAAGTTTTGTGTCACGCATAACAAAGAATCACTTTACTCACTTCTGGTCCACAGTAAAATGTCACAGTCATACGTCATTACCAGACTCCTAATGGCAGGATCGAAGACTAGTTGTCCTGAATCCTGAATTCACGTCATAGACTGAATGAAGATGACTTGCATTCTCTGTAATAATGATTGTGCACATTCCTCAAGCATCTTCGCTGGCTGCACTGTGGTTCTCCTCCTGATCCAGTGTGCCACTGGGAGCCATGGGGGAGCTTACATTTAAGTAGCCAATCTCAGAAGGCTGGGACGTGGGCAATGAAAGAGATGACTCCAGGCTCTTCACATGCTCTCCAACTTTAACCCTGCGAATGGCATCCAATAGTCCCCACGAGTCACACAGCCCTGGCTTTGGGCTACATCAAGGTTTTAAAAACACAGAATGTTGCGATTTGTACTTTGCACATTACTGAATAATAAATACTCACTCTATAGTGTAATTATAACAGATTAATTAAAAAATGATTATACCAGAAAAGTTCACTTCTAAAGGCATGAGTTATACCTTGGAGTTGATGTTCGCAACAGCCCATCAGGGTGCATTCCAGATGGGAAGATTTTCTTTACCTCCTGTGCAAGAAACATTTATAAACAAAAATAATAAAAATAAACACAAACAAAACCATTAACAATAACTGAATTAGTATAAATAATGCTGATTAATATGAAGAGCAGAAATGAATAGATCTTTACCTCAGCAGTACATACTGACTGAAGATTTCTAAGTGCACGCTCTAAAACTCCAATTTGATTGGCCAGTTTAAGAGTTTTGTCCTGAAGCTGTTTATTCTCCATCTCCAGGAACCTAACCCTACGTGAAAGAGTCAGACATTCACTTGGATCCTTAGCTGTGTTTCCTGGCATGCAATGTGAGGGTACATCCATACCTTTGCTGTGTGGTAGTGGCTGTTCTCATGCCGTTGTTACCCATCTCCTCTGCCTCAGTCATCCTCCTCAGCAACTCTCGCCTCTCTATCAGAAGCTGGTCATTCTCCTCTGTCACAGTCCTAATCCAGTCTCTTTCCTATCCAAACCATTGCAAAGACAGTTAAAAGAGAGAATTAGGATGAACTTGCATTTTAAATCCAATGCTTAGATTAGGTATCATATTCCACCTTCTCAGACAGACTTGTCGCAAGGGCCAAATCATTCTCCAGCTTCTGGATCCTTAGGTCTCGCTGAGTGGTTGCCTTCATGAACAGCTGCTTTGCTCTGCGCAGCTTGGTTTTGTGCAGAGACTGCTTTTCATTGTATCTCCTAAAAACACAGGTAACTCAAAACATTTCTCTTCACCACTACACACAGCAATGAAATACAAGTCAATGTGTAAAGTGCTTTTTTTAGTAAACGCTGTACTAAACTAGAAATCTAGGTCCAAAACACTGTAGACACAGTTATTGAATTTCTACCTGAAGTTAGTATTGAGCTGGTGGAGAACCTGTTGAAGTTCTTCTTGTAGTCTCTCTGACTCCTGCTGAGAGGACATGAGCTTCTCCTCTAGCTCATGGCAGCTCTTTTGAGTGAGCCTCTGCTGCAGAACATGCCCAATGCCAGTAATCAAAACTATGACTATGACTTAAATTATGTAATGTCATATACACAGAGATTTACATTACAAAGCTTCAACAAAACGCCAGCCCAACAGCACAGATCTTAAGCCTGCAAATGTCCACAATAACATAACTGTGTCCTTTACACTGAAGAACAGTATCCCAACCTGCTCTCTGGCAGAGCTCAGCTCGTTCTCGAGCACCTCCAGCCTTGTGTCCAGCTGCTGGGAGCGGTGAGAGAACTCAGAATTAGTTCGATTCAGAGTGGCCTCCTTCATGCGCAGAGAGCGCACTTGCTGCTGCAGTTCTTCTTCCCTTTGCTCCAACAACTTCCTGTATAGGTAAAGAACAGGGAATATTTGAGCCACCTCTGAGTTGAACAGGGTTCTGAAGTGAAACATTTCAATGTCAATACACCACTGGCTGTGTTGAACAATGACCTAAGCTAAATTGTCTAAAAATGTGCCTGGCCTATCTGACTTGAAGGTTCCTAGTGCAGCTGCTGTACTAGCAGTGCAATGTATGCACACCTCTGAAGCTGTTCCTCCTGCAGTTTGGCTCGGAGAGCAGACAAGTTATCGGACATGTCTCTGGTGTCTCTCTCCAGTTTGCTGGTCTCTCCTGCTCTGGCTTCCTCCAGACGTAACTGATGCAGAGTGTTCTTCAACTGCTGTTGAAGCTCCAGGACCTCCAGACAAACATACCATGTCATTGTTATTTTACGCATGGTATGTCTCAGGCAGCTTCATGGCCTTAAAATTTTTGTGTAAATAACTGTAATAATAAATGTAAGACGTTACTAGAAAACTCATGACACTATCTGAGTGAGAATGTAAAGCAGAACTAGGACGACGGTTTTGCAGATACACCTCATCAATTACACATCGACTAAAGGAATACCTGAATGCAACGGCAGAAAAATGATTTTCATTAGCGAAGACAAAATTGTACCCCAATCTAGTCATCAAAGAAAAAAATGTCTCTTTGCTTGAACATAATTGATAACTACGTCCACAGCAGATTCCTGTTCTTGCAAGACATTTAAATAAACTGAAACCCCACACTGCTCCTGGTGGTCTTGCTTTAGCATTCAGCCCTGACCTTCTTGTCAGCAGCAATAACACGGCTTCTCTCCACACTGAGTTCCTCCCTAAGACTGTTGCTGGTCTGTCTGTTCTGGCTGCTCCTGGCCAGCTCCAGCTCCAGCTCCCTGGCTCTCTGCTTCAGCTGCTCCAATTCTGCTGCTTGCCCTGCTGTAGTGGCCTCCAGCTGGGCCAGTTTAGCCTGGGCCTGCTTGAGTTCTGCACAAAGCTAAAGAGCACAGTATTCAAAAGCTCATAGTTTTTTTCTGTTTAGATGGGCAAAGATGTCTTATTTTACCTTTGAGAGAACAATAAACAGTAATAAACACAACAATAATAATAATAATAATAATAATAATAATAAATTCCTTTTCAAAATACCTTAATCTTCTCTTGGTCTAAAAGTGCATTGTGTCTTTTAAGGTCAAGGTTCTTCTCTCTCTCATAGCGCAACTCTCGCTCAGCTGAAGTAAAGAGATGCTGGGTCCTTTGAAGGTCTTGCTTTAGTTGCTTATTCTCCTCTGCCTTCTGCTGCAGAACAGAGTCTTGAGCCTGAGGACATGTACACAGCCGTTACACTGACTACTATGTAGGGTTGCACTGGAATAGTGGAGATAAAGCCAGCGTCAAAATGTGTAAAATTATTTATATTGTGCAGCTGATTTTTTTTTGGGGGGGGCATTAAAGTTATAAAGGGGATGGTGTTTTGAATACAGGCATATTTGATATATTTCGGTGCATACACTTTTATTTTTTACAAATTAGTTATCCATCCTTGAGGACAACCCCTTCTTTTTGAGGGGATGAAGATTGGTTATATCACTTTCGCTTCTCTCTGCCAATTTCTCCTCTTTGTATGTGAGCATTTTTTTTCCCAATTCCAGTAATAAGCAAAATAACAATATAAAAACCAGCAATTTCCATGCCATGATGTTCCATAAAACCTGTATACTGATGCAATTTACTAAAAATACAAACCAAAATAAAAGAACAAACTATCTAAGTTTCTGTTAAACCCTACATTATTAATTTCTGGTAAGTTTCTACTACTTCTGTTTTTTTCCCAGTAAGTGTGTGGTATGTTACTGTATGGATGATATGCTTGACCTTGGTCCGGGCCTGGGCCTCACTGATCTGAGCCTGCAGGGCCAGCTGGTGCTGGCTGGCCAGCTGCCTCTCTTCTTCCAGTGTAACATGCAGTTTGCTCATCTCTGACCTCACACACGTCACCTGGGGGAGCAGCACATATCATGCACAGCTCACACAACACCTCACCATAACCAGCTCATTACACTAGCTACAGACTGAAACTTTCATACAGTGGTGCTCAAAGGTTTGTGAACCCTTCTGAATTTTCTATAATTAAAAATGAATATAACCTAAAGTCCTAAAAGTTAATAAAAAGAAGATTGAAAAAGACAAAAATATTAACTCAGACCTTAACTCAATAAAAAGTTGTGTGGAAGGACCAAAAGCAAGAAGTTTCCTTTGAGGACACAAACATCCCAGAGTTGAAGCTGTTCTTTGAGGAGGAATGGGTTAAAGTTCCTCCGCACCACTAGGAGTGATTAACATTTACTATAAACATTTAGTTGCAGTTATTACTGCACAAGGGGGTCACACGGATCACAAATAAATAATATTGGATTTTTTTTTTCAATATTCTGAGATCGAACTACCACATATAATACAGCAGACAGTATTTTAATTTCACCATCATTTTTATGAATTATTCAGTGCATCATTAAATTATTTTGGCAAAACACAAATTTTTTTAATATGCACTAAATTGTTTACACAGGAACTATTAAGAAATTGTTACATTGGGGGACACGAGTGCATATTTATATAACATGCCTTAGTGTAATGCATTAACATTTTATCTAAAATAGAAGCAACTGACTTGCCGAATTTACATCAAAACAACTTGATGCATTTTTGCACCCATACAACACAACTGGATGACCGAATGATATATGTGGTTAAATAAATGCTGTAAAAGTCCATTCATATATGCAGAAATGGTTACACAGTGTTAATATACTCCATATGACATAGGCAACTTGATATGCTTTGCAGCTCAGACAGCATGTTATAGTCTTACCGGGCTGAGCCCTTCGTCCTCTCCTGCAGAAGGTTTAAGATTAGGGTCAGACGGGTTCTTCGGACCTGCAGCGTGGAGCTGCTCCTTTATGCACTGCAGTTCCAGACTGAGCCGCTCTGTCTGGCCTTCTGCCTGCAGTTTCTCTCTGGCTCTAATGCTCACCTCATTCTGCAGCTCCATTACCTGTCTGCGCGTCTCCACCAGCTCATCCCTAACACAATACAGTTATTGCACCACTGTATTACTGCACGTTCTGTAGTTCTTCATTAGTATATATATATATAGGCCTTGGCAAAAATCAGTGACAAATTTATAAGCACTAAAAACGCTACAGGTCCATGTTCTACAAGCAAGTTGTTCAAAACACAATACTGTAACTAAGTTACAAATGCAGAGTATCCTCCATGGCAACAGAGTGACCTGATCTGTGTACAATAATGTAATATGATTCTTTTAAGATAACAGCTTATGTTGAAAAGAGCACCTTACCTTAGAGTGCTGTGCTCTTTCTCCAGTGTTGATAATTCTGATCTCAGCTGTTCAGCCACAGCTTTAAGCTGGGTCACCTGTTCCTTGCTCTCTCTCAGGTCTTCTAGCGCTCTGTTGCTCTCTGGCTTCTGTGCCAAGCCGTCTTGGAGACGTGCTTGAGCTCGCTCCAACTGGGCCACCTGCAAGATAACACAAATAAATGGCTGCTGACAAGGGCTAGGTGTGTTTGAAATTCTTAAGAATTTACAGTTAAGATCCACAACTGACATCTTACAAATTAGCCAGCATTTACTGACTATTTTTAGTTAGCATATTGATGTAATTACCTTTTCTTCCAAAACTGCTTTTTCTCCTTTAATCTGGGTGAAGTTCTTGTTGAGGGATTTCTCTTGCTGGCACGCAGCCTGTAAGCTTTGCACCTCTAAGCGCAATCTCTTCAGCTCCTCATGGTCTCTGAGCATTGTCTAAAGATGAGGAGTCTATATTTCAATATATTTCACTCAGGGTCTCCTGAATTCCTTAAAGACACTTAACAATAATGGATGTACAGAAGTGAATCCCAGTGCACTTTTGCCTCTACGGAATATCTATTTCAAATTAGTTACCTGCTTCTCTTTTTTGAGGGAAGACTGGGCAACGGCTAGGTCCACCTCTAACTGTTTCCTCCAGTCCTTCTCTTCAGTAAGACGACTCTCAAGAAATGTCAGCCTCTCCTTAATACCCATATCTTTAAGCTTTAGATTTAAATGTATTATAAAACATTACAAATACACCAGGATGAATACTAATAATAATGCTGACAGCGGTCACTGGCTGGTTACCTCAGACACCTCATTAATCAGATCCCCCTTTTCCATAGGCTTCGTCACGCTCTTCATATTCAGCTCTTCTTCCAAATTTTTAATCTGTGAAGGCAATAAACTGTCTTAGCTTTCTAATAAAACAAAAAGAGACGAAAATCAATTAGATTAAAAATAACTTCAATTATCTGTTAATTACAATGCACAGAAAGATGACAGCGCCTGACCTTTCTTTGCAGTCCATCCACTTCACACTCATGGAATTCTCGCTCCTCTTTAGCCTTGTTCTGTGCTTCCCCCAGCAATGCCTCAAGCTCCTCATTCCTCTCCACCAGATCCTCATGCTCCTGTTGCTGCTTCTGCAGCCTTCTCTGCAGCTCTCGCAGGCGGCAGTCCTTATCTTCAGACTCTCTCCGACACCTGCCACTCCACACACACAGTAAACACTATGTACATTCTGTGCGTAACTTCTCTGAAGTGTGAATGCAGAGAAAAAGCACCAGATCACTGGATGGGACAGTGTGGACAATGTGGGCAAACTAAATATTAAATTTTAAACAATTACCAATTGTTTAATTGTCAAATTGTCGAATATTCAACCAATCCATTTGAAAAAATGTTAATATGAAAAAATGTTAAATACCTTTTATGTAGTTGTTCTTGTTTATCATTTAGTGGTGAATCTGGTAGTTCTGGAATATTGTCATTTCCATCAACCTGAAACACACAGCTGGTTAGTGCAATGTCTTTTACGAAGGAGACATTTCTCTTTGAGCACCAGCCAGTGGTTAAAACTGAATCCGTTTTTACTGTAAGTGAAAACACACTTTATTATATCAGCTAAATCACCTGTGCAGAATGAGTGAGATTGTGCTCTTTGTTGTCTCCTCGATTTAAAATCTGTCTTAGAATTTTCAATCTGTGTCACAGATAAGAAGTTATCGTATTTAAGTCTTTGTGTTTCTTGTATGCTCTTTCTGTAAAGAAGTTATTAAAAAACACATTTCTTTTGTTTGACATGTGTGCATGAAACTATATCTCCCCAAGAATAAAACTAGTGGACTTTAGGAAAATATGGTCTCTAAGCCACTTCTAAATGGCTGAATTCAGAATCTAACTGAACTCAAAACACACAAATAAACACTCACCATTTTCAAAAGAGTCTTCCTTTCAGAATCCAAGGAGCGTACTCGATCCCTCAGCACACGGATCTCTGTATCAAGCCTCTCATTACGTTCTCTTGCCTTCTGTAGCTCCATCATATCTGCCAAACATTGTCTGTTTAGAAGCAGCAGCCATTGCTAAACACCTTAAACCATGAAGGCCTATAAGTTTGCCCAAAATTCAGTTCACCTTGCTCGGCTTAAAACTCCACAGTAATGACCAAATAATAATATTCACGTTGACACAGGATATCACATGTAGGTTTTAGGTAGGTAAGTGCTTTTACCACACTGTTTCAGCTTCTCTACTTCTTGTTTAAGCTGTGCCACTTCTTCTCCTGTTGTCTGTAGGTCAGGCCCTGACATGGACACAAGCATTTGGCATTTAAGAAATAAAACCAGCTATTTAGAGAGCACATTCTGAGACTAAAGACAGATATGTAAACCAAAATACACTATTGGCAACTATTCATTTCTTGCTCTTAGTTCTTCACTCACCACCAATAGCCTGAGCTTTTCGAGCCAAATCTAGCTCATTGGTGAGGCTGCGAATCTCTTTATGAGCCATAGCAAGTCTGTTGGATGCCTCCTCCAGATCCCTCTCTAGTTCCTGCCTCTGCGAGTGCTCCTGTTCCAGATCCTCACTGTGGGCCTGCTAGACAAAAAATTATCATAATCATAATCACAAACTAAAAACTTTTCAGGCCTTTCCAAAAGCGATGGTGAGAAGAGTCAGGCCAAGATCCATGCTATTGGTCACCATGCAACTGCCACATGGACTAGTCTGAGCAAATCTGAATCTTGAAACATGCTTTAGTGTGAACAGGACCAATATCACCCACCACTGGCCCATACACCAATACACGAAAACATCCTTTGATTAGTAGCTTCTTAAAACGAATTTCTTATGGTTAGACATGAGCGGACGGCAATATTAGAGTGGTCATGCCAGAAGCGGCAGAGGTTTATTTTGTTCTTTGAGATAAGACTATCTGATAAGTGAAATATGCATATGAGGGTAGCTTAGAGAAGCCTAATCTTCTCTAAGTAGATCTCAAGCAGAGTGACAACGACTTGCTTCTCTGCCTTAAACCCATTACACATTCCTGCCCCCTCATAACAACTCAAGCAAACGTAAGTATGGCAGGTTCAGGAACATACAGTCGCAAGGGTCTGTGCCCCTTGTGTAGCCTTGCGCACCCCAAAGAGCTTCCTCCAGGGGCTCTGAACTGGAGATTCCTATCCATTGGGATGAAAACCAGGGTGTTATGTCATTTCAGGGTATGAGAAAATGCATGACACATAGAAATAGATAAACTTCTGTCAGAAAGAGATTATGTTTATGACTAAATGTCTCAAAATCCATGTTGTTTTGTATTGGCCAAACACTGACGAAAAACTGCCTATAAGCCCTCACCTTGTTCGTACTATCTTTAGTGTGATGCATGGCATGCTTTTGCTGTTTGAGCTCCTCTTCCAGTGTGCGCCGAACGTGATCCAGTTCCTCCTAATTGCCACATAAGAATTTAGTCAAAATACTGAAGAAGCAAGCCTTAAAATCAGTACTTTAAGGGCACATATTGTACTTTGAACTTTAAATGTATTTTTTCTGAAAGTCTACAACTCATTTTGCTTTTATGGCAACAATTAAACAGCCTCTCTTTTCATTTGTTTTAATTAAAAAGCTTTATTTTATAATGGTGCCCTGAAGATTGAAAGGACACATCCTAATCAGCTGACCCTTTCACAGGTGAAATGAGTCACATATGTTCAAAAAGAAGATGGGAATGAAAAATAGAACTGACTGCCAATATCAGACTGAACTGCACTGAACTGAAACTGTCAAAAAACTTAACTGCTTCTCAAGAGCTAAGAACAGCATTTAATAATACAGTAATACAGTACAATAGTACAGCCATATCTTCTCCTTTAATAGCTGTGCTAAAGACTATCTGTAGTAGATAACATTCTTACATTTTAGAGTGAATATGTTGGCTCTGGTGTAAAGAATAAAATATAAGTCTGTCAACATTGCATAGCTAGAGGAGTAGTACCTGTAGATGGACCTCTCTTAGGTTGCCTGTGAGAGTCTGAGTATCAAGCTTCCTCTCTGCAGCTTCCAACCTCTCTAACAAGGTAACTCTCTCCACCAGTAGATAGGCCACCTGCTCACTGGCACTGCTATGACTGATCTCGGCTAGACCCTCTTGCTCCAGCATCTCCATCACCTCCTTACCTTGGCACTCTGGAACACATACAGCCAGTAATTTAATGGCAGTAAGTTTAAGACCACAAGAGACTAATGTGTGAAAATGGAATCATTGAGGTATAGCTAAGGCAGTTTAAACACTATGATAAATGAGAGCACAAGCAGATTATCAGAGTAAGCTAACCTTGCTGGTGCTTCATCTGTGCAAGCTCAGCGCGGAGCTGCTCACTCTCACGTTCGTATTCAGCTGTCAGGCACTCGCGCTCCTCCAACATGTTACGAATGTGCTCCACATAACTCTCCACCTGAATGAGATAAAAATTCCAAATACAATTTCCAGCTGTGTGATCACTGCACAAAGGCAAAAAGAAAAATTACATGTGCATTAATTACAGGGCAGGGCAGGTGACAATGGCAATGAATTGATAGGATGTCTCTTTGCTGAGGGATGTACAGTCCTGATAAAATTTTGATGAAAGGAGTCATCATTAGCTATGCTTTAGAGTGGCTTCTCTCCAGCCTGCCATCTGTAGGCTCACCTCCCTCATCTCGCTGGCCTGCTGTGTGCGCAATGTCTTCAGCTCCTCTGAGGCTGAAGCCAGGCTGCCCTCACTGCGCTGGAGCAGACGCCACAGATGACTCTGTCTCTCATCCACCGAGGAATCAGGGGGCACGCCATCCTTCTCCAAGCGTTCAGAGAGCTCCTGCAACTCGGCTTTTTCCTTCATCAGAAAAAAGGCATAGTTATGTTTCCAATATTTCAAAGTTTGACCTGTCCACATGTAGTGACTGAGCAGAGAAGGATGCCTAGGTTATTGGACATATTTACTTTACATTGCTTGGTGTGAAGCGTTTTTTTTTTTATTTTGAGAGACTCTCTGCTCCTTATATATCGCTAATTAAACACAAAGTATAGGTTTACATATTCCATAAACTTGAGATAATATATTTTTCACCTCACTGGCAGGCTTAAGAGAACTTAAGCTTAGCACTGAGCTGTTGCACAAATTATAAGACACACTTCACATACCTTTCTTTGCTCCATGGCCGAGTGAAGCTGAACAGCAGTCCTCGCATTACTTGCAAATGACCTCACTGTGATGACATTAAAGTTCAGCAGGCGACTTCCAAGATTTGCTTAAGAAAACACAGCGTCCATATACCGTCCCTAATCATGACTTCCAGGACGCACCCAAAAAAGGTGAACTCCTTTATGAGAGAGGCCACCAAACGACGTTTTGCCATACCCTTCGCCACACCGATTAAACTCAATTAGTACACGACTGCTTCCTTTACGTATAAACCTGAACTGATGCAGAACTGCTGCTCTGCTTCGCGTCGGAATCGCACGTTTGGTTCGAGCTAACTGACGGGCGAATCACGGATTCACAGCGTACGCGAGATGTTCCGATATTAAGCACGCCTCAACCTACGTCTTTAGTAAGACAGCCAAGTTGCTAATACCAATATATCTCAGTCCGACATCGCTGATAAACATAAGCGTTCACATTTGTATGGAAATTCCGCTCCAAACACGCCTGTTACTACTAGCTTCGGGCAAATAGCAAGCTAGCCCAGCCCAAACGCCACTTCTGGCCAAACGCTAGCAAAAGTTACCGTTAGCTTTTTAGCACAACATTGGAGGCTTCATGTATGGAAAAGTACGCAGTGGTTGAAATACACGTTTAGTTAGCTAGCAAGGTCTAGTTAAAGTCTAGTTATTTTTAGCAATAGTCCGTTTCCTAGAGCATGGTTTTTAATACTGAAAGCGGCTCGTGCTGGCCTACCACATAGTTTGTGGAGCGCTTGGCACGAGCGCCTTGGTAACGGAACAAACCATTATCTATACGGGGGGTTGCGGTGGATTCAACCATCCGCTGATCGAAGACGTCCAACAGGTGGTGCTGTAGCCCGATTTGAACAAAAAAACCGATTTGGACAAGCAGGGAACTTAACTGATATAATGTGTAAATCATTGTTTTCAGTTTTAAAGGTTTCAGTTATAGGATGTTACTATGCATGTAATGCGCCATGATAATAATACATATATTTTGAGCACTATTATGGAATTATCTTTGTAGGGATATAAATGTATTAGATCAATTTCAGCATTTATCTGAATGGTTTCAGGATTGCTATTCTGTTCATCTATATTGCACAATGAAGCTTTTATATATGAAATATCTATCATATAATGGACTATCATATCAGTACCATATTAACATAATATTTATTAGGCATCTTCCAAACATTTACCCAATACATTTTATTTTGCAAATCAGGTGTTCCAAAAATATTTGTAGGACACTGTAAGACTGCATTAATGAGTAATGTAACATGTGCTGGAAAGTTTTATTATATATCAGTATATACATATAATGGCAGTGGCATATTTAAGCAGGACAATGTGCCCTGCCACACTACAATAACTTTTCAGGAACGGTTTGAGGAAAATGAAAAAGAAAATGATGGAGGCCCCACCTCACAACTTCCAGGACTTCTGATAATGTCTTGGTGCCAGAAACCACTGCACACCTTCAGAGGTTTTGTGGAGCCCTTGCCACTAATTGCCACTACGTCTGGTGGCACAAGGGGAATGGCCCAATAGTAGGCAGATGGTTTTAGTGTAATCGCTGTATGTTACTATACCATTAAATGTGACACTATTTAGTATGGAAGCATGCTAGTGATTAATGAAAGTATTAATTAGCCTAGATGTTCTTATACTGGTCATCAAGTATTTGAGATGTAGACAGAGCTTCCTTCACTTAGCTTATTCACTCACATATTGCTCAAGCATTATAAACCAGAGGCATATAAATAAAGATTTATTTTAAACTTGTTTTATACAAATAATCCTTTGGAACAAACACATTGTCTACTGTCTAAATGACAAAAATAAAAATGGACACAACAGACAGAGTACAGACTCACTGTTTGTCTACAACATCTTATAACGCATCAAATGACACGCTGGTAGAAAAGCAATGATTTTGGTCTAGTAGACAATGTAGGCCTAAAGGTTTAACCAAACCACATATGGATATGTGAGGTGAGTGAGTCAAAAAAAAATTTTTTCTGGGAACTGAATCAGATGCTTTGTCTTTGTTCTGATGTTCAGAAAGTTTTATTCCATCTTCAAAAGACTTTTCTCAGGTCCTTGCTGAAAAGATCTTGCTGGAAGGTTCCACATGATCGAGGTCTTTGTCAGTGCAATACTGCAAATGGATTCATTTCCTGGAGGCTGGGCTGTTTTTAAGTTGGTAAAAGAGAACATATGCCTGACTGGACTGAAGCTGGTCTTCAGGTATTTGGGTAACGCTGCAAGACAATGAGAGCATGACATAGGTCAACATCTAAAGTGCAATTTAATTTGAAGTGGGTAACCTGACTTGAATAGACTCTTTTCTATAATATTACTAGAGTGTCGTGTCCAAAATGCAGAACAACACTGAGCATATGATTGTGCCATTACAGAGCAGCACCCCAAGTTATATTGTAATAGCGGTCAAAAAACCATGTAATAGCATGATCCCATTGAGGCTTACAGAGCAGTGCATGGGTGTAAAAAAGTGCCACACTCACCATGAATCATTATAGCAGCACCAGCCCTCCTTTTCCCGACAGGCAGCTGTGTAGTGTCCCATGTTCACTGTGCCCGTATGGTTACACAGGGCATACAGATCGTATAGTACTGGACCTACAAACACATTAATACAGCTCTGTTCACATCCACACTTTAACTCTAATAAAGGCTTTTGGTGTCTGAACTTCACTTGTTTAGTCTCGCTTTTGAGTTGTGGGTAGGCTTGGTTTCATACAGAGATCTTTTTATTAGGCAATACTCACCACAGTCAACCGGACCGAACGGCCCTAAGTCTAGATCAGAAAGAGGGAACGACACTGGGACTGTGCTTTTGCAGATTGAGAACCTTGTCATGGTAAACCGGTTTAGGTCTGATATGGTTAGTTAAGGTAGCAATCTGATGAGAGCATTTAATCATTGGTACTAGTAGGGTTGTCACCTGCCAAGGATTTCTCTGGATTGTCTTGAAATTTTGTTGTTTGTCCAGGGAATAAATTCCATTCCTGACACAAAATATCCCAGAATTCTAGTGCTTTCACACAATGGCATTTCTTTTACATCAGAGAATAAACAAAGAATGATTGGTTGAGATTACTCTTAGTGTAGGGAGTGTTGCTTTGGAAAGGTGCACTGTCGGTGACGTTTTAAATGAAAGTGACTGTTTGTCATTGTGAACACACACAAGCACCACAATGAAATGTGACCCTTTGCATATAAACCACCACACGTGCACACGTGGAGCAGCAGGCAGCTATCACCAGCGCCCAGGAAGCAGTGTAGGGGGATGGTACCTTGCTCAGTGGTGCCCGGGCCAGGTCTTGAACCTGCGACCCACTAACCACTAGGCCACCACTGCACTAATGTACTATAGGCAGGACTGCAACATGATAACTGAGATTAAGTTCTGTAGCTGTTCTGATATCTGTTTACCTTAAATTTCCTTATGAGCATCAACAACATTAACAGCATCAACACAAACTATTGCAGAGATTCATATCCTTAAAGGGCACACATCACTCCCACAATCATGCTGTAGAGTAAAGGATACGTATGACCAGGATTTTGGGGAACCTCTGGATAGTGAGCCTTTTTGTGCTCTCTGTGCGGTGATTGCACCTCTCGCACATCTGAATCACACAAAAGAAAGCGAGTGACCTTCTCATGCCCACACAACTTATTACACATGAACACAAGCATACAGACTGCACTCTGTACGTACAGGCGAATTCTCCTTTTCCAGCTTCTCCTCTTGTGAGAAAAGGTCTAAACACTCTCTCAATGTGATTGTTACCCTGGAGTCATTCCTCTAGAACAGCAGAGATGAAAAAATGATGAGAGCAGGTCTGCACACGCCTCAGCCTGGGCCTGAAACAGAGAGTGTGAGTTACCTTCGGGATTGGCAGTGACAGATCACAGAAGACGTCAAAGGTGTTGGAGTAGTGGGAGCAGACGGAGCAGTGCAGGGAGCTGCGCAGCTGCCCTGAGAACAGATCTGTGACAGGAGTGGAAAGAGAGAGGAAAGCAATGCAAAATGACATGATTCTGCTGATTCCAAGATAAAAATATTCATCATCTGCCACTTGGTGGCAGTCAGGGTGATTCTAGGGTGGTGCCAGTGCTCTGGCTTGGTTTTATTTATTTATCCTTTGCTTTAAATCCAGACCAAATTGTACTTTGAGTTCACATATGAACCAGAAACGCACAATATGAACAGTCTTGTGACTTTACTGCTACACATTACAACTGCTCTACATCTGGCAATATATTAAGAGCACATTAGTGAGTCAGTAATGTGATATGATTACAGATTTTATTTTGATCAAAATTAGACATTTGGTGGATTACATGAACACCTTAATTCATTACAAACCAAAATACTCACAAAGATCATCTAGAACTGTGGAAATTATACAGTAAAAAAAAAAAAGCAACACTGATTATTTAGGGGGTTTCATTGCTTTTAACAGCCTTCTGCAATATCCATACCATATCAAGCCAAATCATGATAATGGTTAACAAACAACATATTTTAGAGCACTAGAACCCTCCCAGTAGCATGTACACATTTCGCCATAAAACACCACATAAAGACCCCCATGTTTCATTATAAAGCACAATTAAGCATTAAAAAGTAGTTTTTTAAAGTAATTCAGCACAGTAGCTGAAAAGCTAAACTATTTTGTTAGTAGTGAAAGTGCAAAGTAGTAAAAGGAACTTATTTTTCATTATGAACACACACAATCACACACAAAGTGCATCACAACGAAATGTGACATCTGCATTCTGTGCACATGTGGAGCAGCAGGCAGCTATAAGAAGCACCCGAGGAGTGAAGTGGTACCCGAGTCTGGATTTTGGCCTGCAACCCTCTGTTCACAAGGGCAAGGTCCTAACCACTAGGCCGCAACTGCGTAGTGGTAGTTTTTTTATAATAATATTTTTCTGTCTTGTTATCAGAAAAAAATAATAATGTTATATGTTCGGTATTGAAGAAATTTCCTAAAGTATTGTGAAATTATATTTTCACCCTATTTTCCATCCCTAAGTTTACTTCAATTCAGAAATGGACAAGCAGATTAATTGCAAAATTGTGTTGGATGGTTCTCCAGGGCGGCAATGGAATAACCCTTAACCCTAATGTGTTTGAGTAGAACCTTAAAAACAGCTGAAATGTCCAGAATCTCAGATCAGTGACTTTATTAGTAAAAAGTAAAACTCTGACAGCGATTAAAGTAAAACTGGACACCCATTGCTTACCTACTATTACACTGTTATCCCTGTCAAGATGTTTCTTCCACATAGCTGCAGCCTCTTCTGAAATCCTAGTTGAAACAAGTAATTTAAGATGTGAATGACTCTGTGAAGCTGAATTAATTCACTCTGTTCACACAAGATACTCTCTGTGTACCTGAATCTGGTGTAGGTGGGCTCAGGAGCAGTAGGGATGGATGGGCGCTGAGCAGGCTGCCGATTAATTTCTGTATGAAGCTGGTCCAAAAGGAAACGCAAAAACTCCTGAGCATCCTGCTGACTGTGGGCAGGAAGAAAGAGTGAGGAAGAGTCGAATTTATATACATTACTACATATGTATGCTAATATAATTTATTTATAAAAATATATAAAAACTATAATTTCAGTGTCCAAAATGACAAAACATGGTCATTAATTATACAGTCACATAAGCAAAAGTGAGTACCCAGAGTCAAATACCAAATTTTGTGGATTTTCTAAGTGAAAATAAGCAGAAAGCCTCTACAGAGAACAAGCATATAGTTCATTCACTAATTTTAGTGCAGATTTTCATGCACAAATAGTTTAACATAATACATACATTAAACATAATATTGATACTTTTGCACAGGCTACATTTTCTGCTTTATTTTATGTTCTTTATAGAGGATGTGTCCTTATTTCCATTTAGATACATAAACAATTTGACTGGCAGACATTCAAAATTTTGCATACAACCGTAAACACTGTGGCACTGACGGACAGTATAGAAAGCCAAAATTTGTCTTGATATCTATGAGTCAGAAACAACATCAACATCCAACAGCTACATCCTGCTATCACTGCTGACAACTGAAATATGTGAGTGTATATATGGCAATATAGCATCTTCAGTAATAGAAACAGTGTATTGTAGAAGTAGGGGCACCTGTAACCACTGAAGTAAGGCACTGCTTCTTTAAAGACGCGATAGAGCCTCCCAGGATTCACTGTGGTATGACCTCCATTTATGTCCCACAGACCTTCCAAAACTTTACTGAATTCTGCAAAACAGTTGAAATGAGGATCTGGAGAGTTTCTATAGCAAAGATATAGAGCAGGGATGTCAAACTGGGTTCTTTCCAAGCAACAGCTCTGCAGATTTGGATTTTCCATCTTCTAACATTCTGAACTGAACTTAGGTAATTGCGAATGACCTAATGAGTTAAATCAGTTGCAGAATGCTACATGGCACATGAACACTGTAAGTTGTTAATTTGTCCCCTGCTTTTAATAACACACACCAGGAGAAGAAGCATTGGTGAGCAGTGGTGCCCTGGTGGTTAGGACTTTGCCCTTGGGACCTGAAGGTCACAGGTTCAAGTCCTGGCCCAGGCACCACTGAGGTAGCCTTGAGCAAAATAGACATACTACACTGCTCCCCAGGCACTGCTGGTAGCTGCCTGCTGCTCCACGTGTGCACATGTGATGGATTAAATGCAGAGGTCAAATTTCATTGTGGTGCTCGGGTGTGTTCATAATGACAAATAGTCACTTTCATTTCACTTCTGGCTGCACTCTAGTTGTGCCATGGATGTGGCAATCACTGACTGCCAAATCCACATTTTTTCCTGCCAGTCCTGGGATTAAACTCGCCAGAGTCTGGTCTCAAGCTCTCTTCTCTACACATTAGGCCCATGGCTGCCTCACTTCACGAATATTAAGTACCACACAACCACATAAGGACCTAATAAAGTCCTGCTAACTCTGCAGAATATATACGACTTTGAGAGTGGAGTGGACAGAGTGAATTAGTGTAGATACAGTCTCACCATTCATCAGCTCCGGCTCCTGGCTGGAGCACATGTCCCGGAGGTAGGTCTTAGTCAGGCAATAATCTCGAAGACTCCGAGTGTGTGAGAGACACTGCACAATGGCATTCAGGAAACACTGAATGGGAAGGTAAGTGTGGACAGAGAGACAGAGACTTTCAGTAATAGGATAGGAGGACAACTATAAACAAATATGATTCACAATAAATGAAATCATTGTCACAAACAAACAACAAGCAAAGTGAATTTTTTATATTATGACGTACTGTATTCCCAATGTTACGCAGTCCAACTTGTCCGGTGCCCAACATTAGCTCTCGCTGTGGGACAAAATTTACACATTGAACTTAAAAAAAGTCAACATTATTCGAACCAGCGATGGTGGGGAATGTGCATCAGGGCCTGCAGTGGTGCTTGTTGCATCACTGGTTGCATCACAACACAACATCACAACATTATTCAAACATTACTGCATCATTATTGCATCACAACATTATTCGAACCAGTGATGCAACTACCACCAGTGCAGGTTGGGAATGTGCATCAGGGCCCGCAGTGGAAGGCTGGCTGTGACAACTAGACCCTCTTTATAACTTACTTAATAACTTTCTGACATTGTTATTTTTCATGAAATTATCCACACCACTTATCAATTTCAGGTCGTGAGAAAGCTGAAGGCATTCATAGCGGACTTCGGGCCCAAGGCAGGGCTTCATTAAATTAGTTTAATGTAATTTAAAAACATTTTTGGCTTTTTTGCATTGAGGGCCATATGATCATCATTTTTATCAATTAAAATGATTATTTATCACTTAAATGTAATTATTCTTACTATTTGCACTGGGGCCCATAAATTGTAGCTGACCCCAACCCTTCTTTAACAATATAACATTAAAGCAGTAGAGTTTCTGCTGCAGTTTTAAATATAAATCTTCTTAAAATATCCTCAGTGGCTTCATCTCACCATGGTGTGAACCCTGTCTAGGATAACTCCATTTATAGATCTCTGATCCCATTATCTCAGGCAGGGAAGATACACTGCTAGACATCACAGAGGTCAAGGCCAATGGTATTATCTGGCAGGAAGGGGAGGGAGGGAGGCTCCAATGAGTGTCTATATATATTTTTCTATGTGTTTGTTGCGCTCTGCCCAGTAAAAAGGAGAGGAGACAAAACTTCAGTTCCTTGGGGATGCTTAATGGCCCAGTAGACTACCTGAGGCATCCTACATACACAGCTACCATACAACCTCATTCACATTAAAGCAGCATAACTTGCCTCCCTGTCAGCCACCAGCAGCAGGCCCATGAGGGATGTGTAGAGTACCGACTGGGAGATGTCTGTGCCTTCAGGCTGGAGGCCATTTTGGCTCAGCAGAGAGCGGCACAAGGCCCGGCAGGAGTTATCCATGTGGTTGGAGGCAGCTCTTGGCATTTGGCCCTAATGCAGAATGAACTCACACCAGGCAGAGTGGAGATTGATGCGTGTGAATGGAGACTGAATTGCCTGTAAAGTAATGTAGATGGGTGAATGCATGGACAGATGAAGTGGTAAACGTATATTTATGCATTTACAGTAATACGAGCTAAAAAAAAGCGAACTGATGTTTTACATGTCAGTCCTGTTCACTGTCAGAAAGGTATAATGGACAACAAAG
Organism: Arnoldichthys spilopterus; assembly: GCA_037974385.1. Lineage (NCBI taxonomy): Eukaryota > Metazoa > Chordata > Actinopteri > Characiformes > Lepidarchidae > Arnoldichthys > Arnoldichthys spilopterus. The sequence continues at coordinate 25,159,319 of JBBPDA010000132.1, read as the reverse complement.
CTAAGTAACATAGTACTGTGCAAAAGCCTTAAGCAGCTAATGAGCTAGTTGCACACTACTACTCTTAGTTGTATTTTTACAGTTAAAACACTACACAACATTAGAAAAATTCAAGTAAACACAAATACTGTTATGATATGCTTATTTTGAAAAAAAAGTGAAAAAAACATGGTTGGTAAAAATAAGTGGTTATGGGGGTTTGGTTCCTGACTTCTCGCTCTCCACCCATTGCATGCACCATCAGCAGTTCCTGCTTTAACTTAATAAAGGTTTGAGTAACTGAAGCAGGCACTGGGCAAAATCTGTAAACACTAGGCTCCCTTGAGAATTTTGGGAATGACTAAATTAACACATACACAAGAAATCTCAACATATTTGTGCAATGTTTATTATTCTAATGAGGACTTTTTTTTAAACAAATCAATGCTGATTGAACAGATAAATTACATATTTTCTTAAGCACAGTTGTACTGCTGAGTTCTGTACTGTTCAGCTTTGTGCATAGGCTACACAATAATATCAATGTAAATATGACTTTCTGCATGACTCTAATTCACTAATTATAATACAACATAAAGGACAATAAGTTGGTACCCCAAGCTCTCTCTCTCTTATCACTGTGTGTAAATGTTATATAGTCTTTACTCACTCAGAAGTGTCTCCCCTGGTCAGGCTGAACTTGAGTTCCAGTAGATGCAGGTATTACATATCCAACATTTGGAAAATTTGCAAGAAAAGTTGTTTTTTGTGACTGGGTTTTCACTTTCACTGTAGGCTGCTGCTCACCTGGCTTCCGTACAGACAGTGACCCTTAATCACTGCTAATCTTTCTCCTCTCCCTGGACTGTCTATACTTAGCCAAGCATTCTCACCATAGCTTGAACAGCTTAAACCTGTTGAGTTGTAGTTTTTTATCTTCAACAAATGAGTTCTGTGTCAGGGCACATTTTCATAAATCAGTTCCAGGTTCAATGACATGTCTATAGGCCACACAATAACAACAGTGGATACAAGGCATACATTCTCTGCCACTTTCTCATGTCTCAGAACTGCTCCGGTCAATAAAAAAACTGTCAGTTGATCAGAAACGGAAAAGTATAATAGAAAAATATTTTTATAATTCAGATCCTCTCCTCATTCACATTCAGCAAAAATATACCATCAGATGTCTCACAGACAACATGCAGTAAACACATACAATATATCATTTATACACGATTCAAATCCACCACATTTTCATGATTGACTGGTTGAGGTACAGAGGGATCATACAGTACAGGTGTGCATACCTGGCCTCAATGTTCTAACACTCGCTCGTTGTATCAGACACGTAAATACAAACCATCACATTCTTTCATTCTGATTTACTGCAGCAAACTATGTTGGTTTAGGCTCAATGAAAGCATCTAACACAGACAGAACATCACTTAGAAACATTCATATAAATATTTTTCACATGGAAAAGAGGGACGGGTGTATGGCAAAACTTGCTTTGTCCTTGTAAAGTTATATGATGTCTGTTTGAGACCTGGCCTATGTGTCTGGCATCTCCACATCAGAATTCAGGCTCAGTTCAGCAATGTGATCGAGGGCAGGGCTTAGCTGGGCAGAGGCTCTGGACTGGGTGGCATGAGCATGTCTGTCGTGTGATTGGACGATGGCTTGGCGCAGGCAGGAAATCCACTGCTGCTTGTTGAAGGAGTCATTGGCTTGCAGGCTGTGGGACTGAGCCTTGGCGCGCCCTCTGCTGCTCACGCGAAAACAGTTCTTCACTGAGAGAAGGATGGACATTGAGCAAGAAAGATTGCAGGAGGTTAATTCAGATGTTTTTCTCCTTTTTTGGTTGTTTTTTATTACTCAGATATTCAGTTAATTTTATTATATTATTCAGATATTTTCTCCCCATTTTTTGCGTGGGCTTCCTCCAGGTGCTCCAGTTTCCTCCCACTGTCAAAAGACTGCAATAGGTTGACTGGAAACTCTAAAGTGCCCATAGGTTTGAATGTGTGTGTGTGTGTGTGTGATTAGTTATCTGTCTAAGTGTTGCCCTGCGATGTATTGGCCTCCTGTCCTGGGGGAACCCCACCTTGGGCCTGTAGTGAGCTGGGATTGGTTCAGCTTCTCCACTACCCAAATTGAAGAAGTGGTTTGGACAATGAATGCATGCATGAATTAATGATAAAATATTATAAAATGATAATATTTGTTTATACTGGCCTTTTACTTTCTTGGCCAAATAATTGTGTTCCAGTTGCCACTGTAATCACTATCCCTTGCTTTTATAAAAATTTATATAACTATAATGGAACAAAATGTATGGTTAAAGTAAACAATTTCACAGTTTCGCTTGACAGCAGGCACATTCCATCTTATATGGCATAATTAGTTTTCAGTGGCTTCTAGTCAGAGCAAGTTTAGTTATATAGTACATTTCACATACATAGGCAATTCAAAGTGCTTCAAATGAGTCATAAAACAAACTAGAATCAGCATACAGAACATAACTAAATAAAACTACTTAAATGTAATTCATATCAAACTCAAGATGAGTTCAAAATAAAAGAAAATTAATTTTAGTTACAAGTTAAAAATAAAGAGTAAAATGAATAGAATATATAACAAAGTTCCATAAAAATGCAAAAGGCAAGACCTTAAAAAGTCTGAAAAGCACATGTGAACAAATATGTTTTCATTCTGCTTTTTAAAAATGGCTGAAGAGAATCACAACTGACTGGAGAGCAGAGGCTGCAGACTTTCACAATGTTTTTTTCTGGTTCTAGATGCTGTAAGATGGCCAAAGTCTAGTGGTCTGAGATGTCTTAAACACCTTTATTGTTTTTGCATGTAACCCTTCATTGGCTTCCTGTGGCACCCACATCAGATTTGAAACAATAATGTTTGCCTATGAAGCCATGATGGCCCAGCTCCCACTTACCTATCTGCCATGATCAGCTCAACCTTCTACAGTGTCGTGCTTAGCCCGGCTGGACCACCCACCCCACCCCTTCACCCCTTCTCAAAAACTAAAGACAGGCATCAAGACTCTTCTCAGTTTTTGCACCTATGTGATGGAACGAACTTCCTCTGACCGTTAGAACTGCAGAGCCCCTAACTGTCTTCAAAAGTGACTGAAGATCCACCTCTTCAAAGAGCACTTTATAACTACATATGTCAAACTAACACACTTTCTTAAAACTAGCAATACATAATTAACAATAACATTAATATACTTTATTAATATATAAACATTGCCTTTTCAACTCTGGTCAGATCTTAGTTGACTAGCAGCTCTTAACTGAAGTCTAGGTTTATTGGTGTAGTTTTCTCTGTAGACCACAAAGCACCGGTGTATTTTGCTCTGGATAAGAGCATCTGCCAAATGCAGTAAATGTAAAATGTATTTAGGTCTTTGTCGATTCAGTGATTTGTACACAAGTAGAGTAATTAAAACACTATTCGGTAAATGATCAGGTATTGAACCTGAGTATTAGAGTAATAAGTAAATACTTGTCTGGCAACAGCATTTTGGAATGAGTTGTTTCTAGGTTTTTGGAGGATGACTGTAAGAAGGCTATTTAGATCAACATAATTACCTTTGTCATTGCCAGTGAAGGCTCCGCGAAAAGACCCAGAAGTACTGGCCTCTCCGTCTGGCAGGTCCTCCAGTAGGAGATGAGCAGCAGGAAGAGGCTGACGGTAAACTTGGAACTGAACCATGCCATCTTTGTCCTGTACGACTGGCCGGGTCAACACCAGCACCAGCTCAAACAAAAACACATGCAGCTTCTGCAGGGAAGAAAAATCAAAGTCGCACAATTATCGAAAATGTAACAAGGAGTCTATTAGCAAAGCTACAGAAGAGGAAGTGAAAAAATCAGCTGCCCACTACACTGTATGAGCATTTCACCTTTCAGAGGGAACATATGAACAGACATTTGGCATTTCGTTGTGGTGCTTGAGTGTGTTCACAATGACAAATAGTCACTTTCACTATTTACTCATTTTTCCATTTAACCCAGAAGTGGTCAATCAGCAAAGCACTAGCTTTGAGGTGAATCTTTCTAAGAAACAATAGAAATTAGATCACCAAAACTTATCTCAACCTGCTCAAACCACAGAGTAGTCAGACACAGTATGACTTACGATGAGGTGTAAGTGAAGTATAAAAATAAGGAGACTGAATCCTAAACTGTATCCACAGGTCTGATGGGCCTCCATGAAGATCTGTATGGGGTTTGAACAGCTTAAAGTTTTGGTGATGTATTTTTGTTATTAAGTAAAAATATTATTTGAAGTAAATATTATTCAGTAAGTAATTTGAGCTCTTTGGGTGACTGCTGACTTGTTTTGACTTAAATGTGTTCTTGAAGGGAAGATTTAAACAGCAAACATCTGGGGTAAGTGGGCAATTGTGTAAAACTCATCCTTTAGTAAAGTTACTGTTCAGAATACAATGTTTTCTTAAGATGCATAAATAATGCATATATTGCTTTTTATTTCAACAACTGGGATAATTTGTCATCCAGAGTCTTAGGCCAAGTGTGAAAACCGCTCTTCCCTCTACATCGGGATTAGAGCCCCTAAATCAAACACAACTTGTGGCCTGTTGACATTCAAGTCTACTGCTGCTAATGATTGGATCTTGCTCCAGAAAAAAACTAAAGCTGGATAAATGTATCCGACTCTCCGCTTGTTAAACATGTCTATGTATGGACATGTTTAATGATACCTGTAAGTGTTTTAGCACTGACTGACTAATTCTCATTGCTCTTTGGCTCTTATTGGTTCTTTGTTTTTTCCCTCCCCTTCCCCTCAAGTGTTTTTTGGCACTTCTGGGCTGTCACTTTAAATAAGAATCTGTTAAATAAGTGTCTGATTTGTTGAGGTGGAAAACAGTAGCTAAGAGAAATCACCTGTCCTTTGGTATTCTTGAGTTCACCATGGCAGTAGAGGAAGCGTGATAACTGGATCTCAGGAACTCTCTGGCCTTCTTCAGAGTAGCTCAGGCCTCGTCTGTAAAACTGACACTCCGCCTCTCCGGTCTTACTGTTTACCTCAGTAATAATACTCTGGATCAGCTCCATCTGTAGATGATAGAGAGCAGAGGGCACTTACTTTCCAAACCTGAAAATGGATTTACATTGATGATCAATACAGAACATAAAGAAAAGACTTAATGGACACTGTAAGAGTAGAACATGCAGTCTCTCTAACTGCCTGCTGAGGGTAGTGTAGTAGGTGGAACTCACAGCCTGTGGCAATGTTTCCTCATCAGGATGATCAGGTGGGGTGGTCTTCTGAATCTCTTTCAGCAGCAGAGGGTACTTCACCAGGCGGCTGCGGGGCAGATCCAGGAAGTTCCACAGGTCCAGCTTCCTGCTGAAAGATGACTCCTGGCACAAACGCAGGAACTCCTCCACGCGGCGCACTTGTTTCTTTTGGTCCAGCAGAGCCTTAGCACCCACCTGATTACAGCAGTAGGTGATGTAGGCCTCCAAGCAAGGAAACTAGAAAGGAACAACATTTGTTAGGCTGACTCATAGGTGTGTGTGTGTGTGTGTGCTTAATATGAATATATCATATATTAAAATCTATTGTTAATATATAGTTTTTATATTATTGATATGCCATTTATATTGCGGAAACACATGGTTTAATATTTTAAGATAAATTAACCCATTGAAATTTTGAAAAGCATACATTTTCAGTTTAAGGCAAGACACTACAGGCAAAAATGACACTTTTGGTCTGATTTTTAAAATTTTTAGACAAAAAAATTAAACTATCAATATAAAAATGACAATTTAAGAGTAACAAATTTATTATTACTATTCATGTTTTTCAAAATGGCTTAGCTACACCCACAATCAGCATTATCATGATAGAAAAGCACAGAAATGCTTGGTTCTCGTAGAATCTAGTGAAAATATACATATATTTCTGTTTTTGTACTACTTTCAAACAAATGCTGCATGTTCTGGGAGATTCAGCACATTCCTAGACTTTCTGCGTTAATCAAAACGTACATGTTTATTCCTAATCATAATCTAAAAGATTTTATAGAAAGATTTTATATTATTGCTTATAGCTTGATTTTTGTTAGAATTTTATAGAAAATGAACTGAAAATATTTTTGCACATGCAAAATGCATAATCTTGCATAATTTGAATTTTGTTTACTGATTTAATATGAACAGTTTAATCATTTGTTGTGTAATATTCTTTCTTTGAAATAAATATTTGAATTAAATGTGCAAATATAACATTTGTAAAGCAAATAAGATTACATTTAAATGTAATTTTGTTTCACGAAACATTAAATACAAAAATATTTCAATACGTCAATGATATACTGACATTGTGGGAATTCATTGTGATAACCATCTTTTAAAAAGCAATGTTCACCTGTAGTTTTTCTCCTATAAAGTTTAAAAATGCACAAAATTCTTCTCACAACGATGACAACACAATTGCCAAATTACAAAAACTGAAATTTTAAACTGAAATGGTTTCTTTTCTCTTCAAGGTCTGTTTCTTTCTGAAAGTACGAAATCCTCACATTTGAGGGTTTCCTTAGTAACACTCACCCAGTCCAACAGGGTTGGCCCAACCTCCCCCACAGTCTTCTCTGATCCACGCAGGCCCTCCAAGCGCACCAAAAAATCTGCACACAAACACAAGCCAGCAGACAGAAAATAAAACAGTTAAACTGTAATTCAGGGTTTTTAGTGGCTATTAGACACAACGGCTGACAATTACCTTCATGAAGAGGAATCAAAGAATCTAAAGTCCCAAATATCTGCCCCAGTTCACTTTCAGTCATGATGTCCAGTTTTAGCATAGGCTCATAGTAGACCTGAAACCACAGAACAGCTTTAAACATTTACCACGAGAACAGGGATACAGCATTATTTGTAAAAAAAAAATGAATAAAAAAAAAACAATGAAATAAAACATGAAGAACAAACCTTTTTGACTAAACTGAGGTCGTCTATGAGCTGCCTTTCTCCCTGAGTCAATTCATATATCACCTGCAGGACAAAACAAATCATAGGTTCCATTGCACACAAAATAACACCATACTATATTTAGAAAATACTGCTGCATGCAAAAGTTTGGGCACCCATGGTTAATATAAATTTTATATAAAAAAGAAGTTTATGCAACATCAGTATGGGATAAAAAATAAATCTGACACTTTTCTGCATATTTTAATGCACAATCAACATTTATCTCTGAATTTAATAATAATACATTTTAAATTAATTAATAATAATTATGATGATGCATCGATGATTTATTATTATCATTATTATTATGAATAATAATATTATTATTATTATTATTATTATTAAATAAATTAAAACCTTGTAATCAGTCCATTATTGTTCATTTTAATAATATTTCAGAGACTCCACTCCTTAATCCAAATTAGATATAGATAATTCCAAAATGTAAAAAAAGGACGTGTGCCTTCAAATCTCTTAACAATCAACAGCCAAGGGATCATCCAACTGGCTGACTGATCACATGAGATTATAGAAGCTGACTGTAATAAGGCAGGAAAAAACTATAAATAATATCTAAACACTCTGCTTGTGGTTTCCCTTTCCAATATGTCATTAGGTAATGGCAGTTAAAAAAAATATGACGATCTGAAGGCCAAGAAAAAATATGAAAAAAAAACTGCCTTAGAATTGACTTAGAAGCTAAACAAAATCCCCAGATGATTACCAGTAAACCACTGGAAGATTTGCCAGGCACAGAAATAGTGGTAAACTAGCTCACTGTGCAGGGAAGATCATCTACATAGAAGGGTCATCAGAAGGTAACTGTGATCTCATAACAGAATCTGACATGACAGAGACATTTTGGAACAAAGTACCATGCAGAAACAAAGATAGTCACCAAAGAGAAAAAAAGAAGAAGCATTTCAACAATAGCACCATGCCAAATGTTAAGCATGGGGAGGGGGGTCTGTTATACTTTGAGGTTGTGCAGCAGCCAGTGGCACAGGAAGTTTTATGAGGTTAGACGGTACTGAATATTCTTCTAAAAAAAATCAACACATCCTGGAAGCTAATGTCCCACCGTCAGTGAAGAAACTAAGAGACATTTATTACAAGAATCACCCAAAAGCATAAATATGCATCAACATCAACCTGGACCTACTTTAAGAACCAAAAGACCAAAAGGTTTTATAGCGGCCTTGACCTTCCCTGACTTGTAAAACATGCAAGACAAGCTGTGAATATTTCTGAACTAGAGGTGTTGCTCAAGGAAAAGTGGGGAAAAATGTAATACAGAGGAGAGAGAGTGTTAGCTGGCTGGTAATACAGACAAATAGCGTTTTACTAAATACTGAATGAACGAGTGCCCAAGCGTATGCACATACATCCCTCCCAAGGTTTCTTCCTACAACTTAGGGAGTTTTTCCTTGCCTCTGTCATCTTTGGTTTGCTCATTAGCGGCTTGGACTCTGATTCTGTAAAGTTGCTTTGTGACAATGTCAGTTGTAAAAAGCGTTATAGAAATAAAATTATATATAATAATTATGGAGGCCTAGTGGTTAGGACATTGCCCTTTGGACCTAAGGTCGCAGGTTCAAGTCCTGGCACAGGCACTACTGAGGTACCCTTGAGCAAGGTACTGCCCCACTACACTGCTCCATGTCTTGGAAGTCGCTTTGGATAGAAGCTTCAGCCAAATGTATGTAAATGTAAATGTAAACTTGACTTGATCACATTTTCTGTTTTTATTTGAATTCAAATAAATAATTATGCAATAAAATTAGCAGAAATGTAATATTTAAATGTGTCCCATGCAGTACATTAAATGTGTAATTTCACTTAACGTTTCCATACATCTGGGCAGTGTTTGAAATTTGATCGTTTTATTTTCCTGCACCTACACACTCAATAATGTAGGTAGATTTCAGTAGCGTGATCTAAATGCACCAGTTGTTCTGATAAAAGAGCGTCTGTGTTTATTTATTACAGTAACAGGTTTATGCAGTGCAGAATGATTTAGATTAGATCTTTCAGAGTGAAGCCTTTGGTTTTGCAATGAAAGTCTGTTGTTCGCTCAGAATGGTGTTTAGTTCTGGTTTTGTGTTTGTAGTTTAGGTGAAAAGGTGGGTCATGGGAGGAATGTGTCTAAGCAGTTGCGAGTGGCAGTTGGAAAGAAAAGAGCAACAAAAACATCCCTACAGTTCCTTAAGCTGTCTGTCATTGGTTTAGGAACACTTCTCGCTTTAAGTATTTTTTATCAAACGAGAATGTAAGCAATAACATTCAGTCAACGGACAGAACTGCTAGTTTGGGAATTTCTTCTTCTTGTAATTGTAAAATTATTATTTAGGCAGATTAGTATTTAGGCATCCTTCATACCAAGCATGACATTTTAATGAGCATGAGGGCTGAGGCCTACAATGTATGCCCAGCAGAAATAAATAGCTTATATATGTAGCAAAGAGCTTATGTTAATAAAAGTCATAGCCTATTAATAGCTTATGATATTTTATAAAATATTTTTTTTTCTTATTTAACTGTAAATTATTATTACTAAAAATCAAGCATGAAGTTAACAGAAGGGAAGGTGTCCACAAGTGTTTGGCAAGCAGTGTTTATACCTTGAGCCATCACATTTAAAGGCAATTTAAAAAGCTGTGAATGTACACAGACCACTGTGCCAAGTGCTGTGTCTGCTGTGGTTGAACTGTTGCCTGATGACATCCAAAAAAGAGAACATGGCCTCTAAGCCAGCTCACTTCCTGTTTCATAACACACAAAGGCTGTAAAGTGAGGGAGTGCCTGACAAACAACTTGTCACTCCCTCAGTCTCACAGCGTTTATTAAACATTTACGGTCAAAGAGCCCTGTTTAAAGTCACTGGCCCTGGTTGCGTGCGGTTTGGTGCAAATCAACAGAAGCAGCCCCGTCATACCTCCTGTCTCTTAATCTCTCTGGCACTCAGATCCTGGCTTGCGCTGTCCACAGTGTCACTCCACAGCTGGCTGCTGCGGCGCCGGGGAAATGAAGAGGCCTTCTGACGTGTGCGGATTGGCATGGGGGGCAATGGACGGGCTTCTGTACGGAAGCTGATGGACCGCTGTAGGTGTCACGCAGGGGAAAAAAATTGTTTATGAATGACCCACATTCTGGAAAGACCAACAAACACTGCATAACTGAGGATTAAGGTTAAGCTTATATAACGCTGCTGCATATGTTATAATCACTTAACTCTATGTAACAAATTGTGTTATATAAGCTATTAGTCCTCAGGGGCCCCCAGATAGTCCTAATTTTTGCTCCAACCCAACCCACAACACAAAGGGATTGAGCAAAAATGCCGACTCTCTGAGGAGAAGTTAAAGACTACAGATATATAAAAAGGGTTGTGGATAAACTCTAAAAACACAAAATATAGCTCACCTGGATGGATTGCCCCAACCGTTTCAGTGCAGGGGTCTTCACTGGCGTTATAATGCCTGTAACTTCGCTACTTCTGTCCACTGGTTTAACCCTTTTGTTACACGGTCCCTACAGAGTGAACAATAACATACAGTAAATATCACTATTAAGCCTAGTCTTGGACTAACATGCAAAGCCAACTGTGTTTCCAGATTAAAGGAATAGTTTGGAGAAATATCTAATGCAGTTTTCCGCTTACCCCAGATGTCGATCAGCCACAACATCTGGAGTCCAAATTTTGTTCCCCTAGTTTAGAACTAGCTACAAGCTACAAGCCTAATGTTGCTATCAAACACTAGAAGTCAAGAATCACCCAAGTTTTGTTTGTAAAAACACCCCCAAAACTTCTCTCAGCTTTCATTAAGATGGTGGAGACTTGTGCGTGTAGTATAGGACACGTTATGACTTACTGCATAAAATGAATAAAATTGTGCTGCTACAGGGAAACATTTTGAACGACACCAGGGCTGGAGAGGAATGATTTAGCACCAGATTGCTCTTTATTTATTGAATTTGTTGGCTGCAGAGTCTGGCTAGATGCTGAAGTGTTGTTCATTTTATATCATACACTAACACACATGTGATCTTAGTGGTGCAGTGGTGGCCTAGTGTTTAGGGACTTGCCCATATGATTGGAGGGTTGGATGTTCAAGCCCTGGCCCAGATAGCATGGAGGTACCCTTGAACAAGGTGCCGTTCTGATACACTGCTCCCCGGGTGCTGCGGATAGCTGCCCACTGCTCCATATGTGGATGGGTTAAATGCAGAGGTCACATATCGCTGTAGGGTGTGTTCACAATGACAAATTGTCACTTTCACCTTCACCTTTCAATGCTGTGCCACATTAACAAGAGCTGCATGTGGTTTAACAAGGTGAAAAGATTTGGGTGACTACTGACTTTTTTTTTTTTTAACACTGGCCAATGTTGTTTTCTGAAAACTGCGTAAATTTTTTAGAATGTAGATTTTTCTGACAAACTATTCTTTAAAATCTAGTTTAATCTAGGCTTACGCTTAATCTAGGTCAGCAAAATCAGACACATAACTCCAAGGTTAAATCTTGACCTATTTTTAACCAGAACATAGCAATTTTGGTGAAATACGTAACAATCATAGCTTCACTGTATGTGTGATGACAAACATATTTTCAGGTTTTGTATGATTTTCAACTTTCGTTCAGATATGATTTGATTTTTAATATTTCATGCATCAAATGTGTCTTGGTTCTACATAACTCTAATATACTACACAGATTGGTTTGGTTCAGTGCAGCAGAGCTAGAGATAATACAAAAACGGAGAGAATTAATCTAGATGCCCAGTTCAGATCACTGAAATGCATTTTCATGGTATATAAAAAATGAAAGACCCTTGGAAAAGTCTTCGATACAGTTTTGAGGGTTCATTTCTTTCATTCTTCAATACTTTAATCAAACCTTTGAGCCACATCGTACCTCAGAGTCTTGCAAGTCACTGGGAAACTCATCTTCATCCTGGAATTCAAAGACAAAGAGCATTCATCAGAATGAGTAAACACTAGGGGAGATTACGCAAGGGATCACACACAATCAGGGGTAAATCTGCTGATGGAGAAGTTAAATATAATAACAGCTACTCTCCCGCAGCTGATAGTCAGAAAGATATAGCCTTCTGTTACCAGCAGAGAGTAGGAATGGTTGAAAACACTCCAAGTGTAGTGCTCAGTCAGAACAATGTACAGGCTCTGGTTAATGTGATAATGGTGAAATAAGCATGACACGGCATGATGGGTGTTGGTGTGGCAATTAAAATGGAAGGGAGATGGTGAGAAAGAGTAAAACTGAAAGACAGAGCAAAAGGCACAGCAGATAGCTGTGTGCATGGGGAGGCCTCTTTCCGGAACGATACAGGAAACAGTTGTAAAATGGCAAGTTTCTGACCCACAGATGAGTGACAGGGACGTAATTCATTGCAGCAGTTATTTCAGATTAAACACATGCTTTTCTCAAGCAATTAATCTCTCTGATGTGAAGATTTGGCCTAACAGGAGGAACACGAAAACCACAGCTTGTGTTGTGAATCACGCACACACCTGCTTTCAAAAGCAAGACCTGCGGCCCAAGTTTCCGTTACAGAGCGGAGACAGCAGAAGCAAAAGGTGAACAGAACAAGTAACTGACAGAGACAGAAAGTGTGTGACACTGCTTCCAACAAAGATTTGTAATTAGTGGACCGAACAAGCAAAGAGGTCCTGGAACACATGAAACCCTTCGGCGACTGTACACTGAAAATGCATTACACTTGCAATGTAAGTTAAAGAGGTGAAACTGAAGTCTCTCCAGTCAATTCAGCAGATTTACTGAAATCCTACACTAATAAAAACTCACATAGTCGTCTGAGGCTCGGGCTGAAATTTCAGCATCACCGCTTGGGTCCTGTTTCCTTTTCTTCTGCTCAGAAAGCAACAGACAACATAATGATTTGCCTCGAAGAGCAGACGCTTTAGGCCTAGCTGTTTAAATTTTGCCATAAAAGGTTTTGTGTGTGGAGGAGAAAAACTCTTACCCCTGCAAAGTCTGAAAGGTTGGCATATGTGAGGAGTCTATCTCTCGATATGGGAGACCTTAACAAATCCCAAAAGAAAACAATTAAAGGTCAAACACAGTCCATGTTAATTACAGAAGAAGTCACAATCATTGGGTCCTGTTTGAGAAAGATCTTGGAAGATTAGGCAGCAAGATGAAGAATTCTTTGAGAAATGGTCAGTTAGAAAGCAAGTAAACTAAGTGCATTAAGGCACTAAAGTGAATCAACTGTTCCTCTTTCAAAAGATCAAATCAAATGAAAAAAAATGATCCATTACAATAAATTCAATTAATTGCTACAAAGTCTTCGGATCCAGGTCGAAAAGCAGAGCTCTTACCAGGACGGTGATGAATCAGCCTCAGTGTCTTCAAGCTCCATCTTTGTCTCTCTCATATCATCTTTAGAAGTAACGATCAACACACAGGCAAATCCGAAGTATACGATGAAGACTATTTCAGCAGGCTACTTTGTCAGGTCCCCTCCAAAACACCTGTCCCACCTCGTCGTGGAAAGTAGAAGACAGCAAAAATTTGATGTGCACCCTCACTCCCCACCCCCCCTCTCTTCCTCTTACACTTGTATGTCTGAAACCCACATCCTGTATGTGAAAAAAGTTTCTTGCTTCCTGTTAGCACACAACTAATTCAGTTCACTCAGGTTGTCAGCCTATGCCATAGCCTTGTCGTTTTGAGGGAAGTTAAATATAGGGACAGATTTTGCTGAAATGACACTATCCTTCACCACCCATCAGATGTGGATTGTGTTTGTAAGACCTCAAGAGTATCATAAAATAACAATAGTTGCAAAAAATAATTATTTCCACAAGGATTACAGCAATTTGCCATCTTCAAGAGATCTTTAAAATATTTTCATTTTGTTCTTGGATAGTAGACTGCGTATATGACAAGTTTTGTTTCAAGTTCCGACAAGTTGAGATTTTTCATAAAATGTGTGACTTTAACTGATAAACATTCAACAGTTTCCAGTGTTTTCAATGATTTTGTAAACATTTAGAAATTGATGCCTGCAAAACATAAAAAAAGGAAAAAAGAAAAAAAAATTCAACATTCTGTGGGCATAAAAAGCTGGTATTGTCAGTAAGTCATTCCAAGTTTATCATTCAAACAGCCATGAACACACGTCACTTAACGGACGAGCAGCGTCACCTGGTCACCAGAGTTCATGACCCAGGAGTGGAGCCCCACGAGTGATAGACCGCAACGATGACCAGTACCTAAGGACCTATGCACTCCGACATCATTATGCAACTGCCACACAGCTGCAGGCCCGTTTACAAGATGCGAGGGGTACTAGGGTTTCCAGACAAACCATTCACAACCGACTTCACCGCTTTGGCTTGAATGCCAGAGGACCGTTGCAGGTGAATCCACTGACACCAAGACACCGCCGTGAACGTTTGCAGTGGGCACAAGACCATGTGACGTGGACAATGCAGCAGTGGTCTACAGTCCTGTTCACTGATACGTGTTGGTCAACTTGCACAGAAATGATGGTCGTCAGCGTTGCTGGAGGAGGTGAGGTGAGCAATACGCTGAGGTCAACATGGTCCCCAGGGTTTGCTTTGGCGGAGGAGGTGCAACAGTCTGGGCAGGCATCACCAGTCAGCACAAAACAGATTTGGTTATTGTACATGGCTCAGTCACTGCACGTTCTTACCTCAGAGACATCATAGAACCCATCATCATCCCCTAATTCAACCAGCACACACCCAACTTTCTGTTCATGGATGATAATGCTCCACCACATTGTGGCAGAATTGTCACAGCTCGACTTCAGAAAGTTGGAGGGCCATATGCCATGGCCATCAATGTCCCCTGAACTGAACCCCATAGAGCACGTCTGGGACCAGTTGAAGCAGAGCATGATCGTACCCCACCCCCACATGACTTGGCAGAACTGATAGCACTTGTGGAAGAGTGGAACGCATTGCCTCAGGACATCATGAGGCTAGTGAGGAGCATGAGATGTTGCCGTCAAGCTGTCATTGCGGCAAATGGTGGAAACAGCCGCTACTGACATTGTCAATTTTTGTTATTTGGGGCTATCCCTGTAATCATCTAAATTTTTGGTGTAATAAATATTAAACTAATGAAAATGGTGTTTCTTTTCATACATTATTAATAATATCAAAGGGAAATTTTACCTATTTCATTAAAATTCAGAGTAAATAGGAAAAGCACTCATGCAAATAATATCCCTAACTTATTGCGAGTAGTGTAAGTTGGTTAAGTCACATTTTTTTGTACATTTAAGAAAAATCTCAGCATTTCTGGAAATGGTGTTTGTATTTTATCCAACACTAAAATATAAAGAACCTGCTTAAAGTAAAAATATAATGGCTCTACCCAGTTCTAATTTTGCTAACTGCACAAGATCCTGATGCTGCACTGCGGCAGATCGACTCCAAATTAAGTTATCCAAGCCAACAAAGGTAACCCTCGCCTGCCAAGTTACTATTATAAGGCAAATTCCAAATTGAGAGCTTTTTTTGCTGTACTCTGCAAATTTTAAAGATCTTTTGATGGCACATATCAGACTAAGTCATCACCCACCCCCACAGGCCTGTTGAAGTGACAAACAAGCAAGCGGACATGATCCATCCCTGTAATCCAGCTCTAAAACCCATAATGATTGAAGGTTTGTGGCACACAGCGACACTGGAAAGAAAACCCAAAATACGAGGAACCTTTTACAACTTTATTCACTATCACACTAAGTGCTCCCATTACAGAGAAAAATCAATCAATCATTCTTACTGTAATGTTTCCTGGAGTTTAACAAAGTAGAAAGAATTTATGTTCTACAAGTTGTGAAAAAAAGAACAAAAAAAAAGAAAAAAAAAGAAAACCACATCCTCAAGTGCAGGTTCCCGATCCCCAACCTTAAAGAAGCCAGAGAAGTAAAAGGACACTCCCACTGGGCCCACGGAGGAGAAGGGGCTCAGTGTGCGGGGACCAATTGGTTTTGAGACCTTGACTAAAAGCAGCCACCCAGTTTCCTTAATGGCATGTAACCAGCCACTATTGCAGTGGAAACGTACTTTAAGTCAAGACTGTTCACCAAAGGATGCCAACAAATAAGAAAAACAAATTGTGTTTAATATTTTACTTTTTTCCTCCAGTTTGCTTTAACTTTTTGGCGTAATTCAATACTATGTGTGTGGTACTGATGTTGCTAGTAAAAATCTTTTAAAAAAAAAAGGAAAAAAAGTGCAGCAGAGAGGAACAAAACACAGAAGGTGAGAGCCATCTTCTCTTTACACAGGGAGAGAACTGATGAGCACTGAAATTTTATACACTGAAGCAACCGGTTTTAAATAACAGCTAAAGTCAAAAAGGTCCCGTTCACCTGCTCCCTTTCCAAATCCCACTCATTCATCCCACTGCCTAACAGGCCTAAGACATTTAAAATGTGGGCGTATGACCCCTGGGGTCAAACAAGATTTAAAGTTGAGAATTGGAGCCAATAACCATCACGGTGTGTATTTTTTTATTATTGATTATTTATTTAAAGTTTGGGTTGCCCATCGTTTCAAGCCTCAACTGATTTTCCTCCACCTCTTGAAACCCCTAGCTCCCCCCAACCGCCCCCTCCCTTCCCACCCCTGACCCTGTAGACCCTGGACGTCTTCTCAGCGAATGGTGTATCTGACATAGGGGACCTCCACATCCTCATCACTTAGGTCATTGCAGCAGAGTTCAAACACTAGTGCTTTAACATGCTTCCCAAGCTTTTTCTTCGACACCTTTGTCACAATCTCAGTCATGCTGAAAAGGGGGAAGGGGAAAAATAAAAGCAGTAAGTAATAATGTAGAAATAATCTTAAGTGAAGACTTAACGTTACATCTATGATCTGAACCAGTAAAATTTACTGTGTCAAGCACTGCCTATTGTAAAGGTGAGGTTAGATACTCACGGCAGCTCCAGTCTTTCCTTGAGCTTGGCAGCAGGCATGAAGAAAGAGTAGAGCATAGAAACACCCTGAGAGAGCATTGTGATCTCCAACTTGTGTTCATTCTGGGGATGGAAGAGATAGACGCATTCTAAATATAACTGACTTTGAGTACCAGTCGTCGCCAAGCAAGAAGATAAAACTCCCATAATTATACCTTGAAGTAGTCCAGGAACTGTCGGAGTGTCATCTCCTCACCACTTGTCTGAATACCCTTCACCTCAAAGCGGTCCCACAGCGTCCAGTCAATTTCATAGTACTGTAGAAGGAAGCCATTAACAAGGACAAAGTGAATGAGCATTCAGAAATACTCATCACCTTTCAAGGATATTGTAAATGCATTTCAGAGAATTTACCTTGTGCTTGGGAGCAGCAATGGGTTCAGAGAAAGCGAAGAAAGGCAGGGCAAGGTTCATGAAGCCATTCTTATATGACTCCAGCTTCTTGTGGCCCTGAACAATCTTGAGTAACTCAAGACAGACGAGCCCAACTACAGCAGCTGTTGTCGTAGCTATGGCAGGTATGATCTTCCCAGCAATGAGTTTGCTCTGTAGCAGCAAGAGAAAAAAAACAAAGTATAAGGCTATAAATTCCGCAGCTGTTTCAAGTCTGAAGCAAGACCTTTCGGTGAGCGAAAGCTACTGATCGAATGCTCACCTTATGTCTGTCTGCTGGCGGAATGTCATAATTCTCCGCTCTCAAATTGGATGCAGCTACTATGAAGTCCATGTGGAAGTTAGTGTCATCGTCCTATAAAAATAAATAAATATTAATATTAAAAAATAAATTAATTTCATTTGAACAAAGAATCAAAACTTTTACAACGAGATGAACGGAAACTAGTACCTTTTCAAAATCTATCGGACAGAGTTTGAACTGGGATGAAGAGTCCACGGCAGTGAGGAGGGTCTTCAATTCTTCAAGCCTAGAGTCATCTATGAAAGAACAAGGTTTAATACTTCGTGCTATTCTTATTGTTGTACAGTATACTATACAATACACAAAACTGAATAAGAATTCAGAATGTTTCTTGGTTTATTAGTGCCATTTGTGTGACATCTACGAACCCAAGAAACCGAAAGAAAAATTCTTATCCCTTACCAACAGAAGCATTGGCACTCTGCAGCTCCTGGTCAGATACATGAATTTTAACTCCTGATTTGGGGGTAAACTCTGGTACTTTGATTTCCTGCAACAGCTTGGCCAGAGCGACACGGTCAGTGGAGCCTTGCAGACCATATGTCTGGGCAAATAGGTTGGCTGCAGCCATAACGTAGTCCATGTGCAGATCCTAAGGATTGCAAAGAATAAAATAAAGAAATAGCCAGTTTTACATTGCTCAAGACAGTATAGGACTTGCATTAAAACTCCAGGTTAACATATAAGGTTATACTCACGTTGCTTGTACTAAATTCTAGAGGATGAGGACATCTCTTAGGTCCTGACCAGAATGGAGCTCCAGAACTTGTGAGCTTAAACCAGAATGGAGAGAAAAAGAGATTTAATGTAATAGTTTGCAAATGATGGATAACCCTCAGTTGACCAATAAACAATTGTACTAATAAATAGTGTATCAAGTCTGAAAATGTTTAACTCACTAAAAACGCTAAAGGTCAGTGACAGTTTATTAGAAACAGCTGGACAATAAGGCAGTTCTCACCTGGTCAGGAGGAAAGTTGTGCAATAACTGGCGAATGTTGTTATTGTACTGGCACTGCCAATGGTTGCGGGCCCAGGTTACGCATTCATCCCAGCTATGTGGGCAATCTGTCACCATACTCTTATATACTGCTTCCAGGACCTCCAGAGGCTGGGCACCAGGCAGTTTCAGGGTGCGCTCCATGAACTTTGGGTCTCTGAGGGGAGTGTTAATTAACAAATTAATAAAAGTTGCCCATATTAAAGCAGATGTGAACCTTAGCTGTTTAGGTTTACTGAAATCAGCAAACGAAACCAAATTAAAATCACTTACGTCAGAAACTGCATTGCATTTTCAGCAGGTTGTTTGAAAAGACCCTCAAACTCATCACGAGCCCACTAAGAAGGAGTCAGACCAAGCACATCCACAATAAGCACTTCAAACACACTTCTTAATACAATGGATGTGTATTTAGGTGATCATCTCTCACCTGGAGTGTGTGTTCAATGGCATTGGGGAAGTTCTTTAGTGTGCAGATAGGGATGGACTTCTCTGGGGGATCTTGGCTAGAGCTGTAGGACTCCGTGAGAAATGGGATGACTACCTGTACATTTCCTTTAGTGCCAAGAGTACCAGACTCTAGCAATGGCTTACGGTAGTACACACACCTACGGTCCATGTACATACCTGAAGAACACAAACGTATCCAATTAGTTTAATGAAACCAAACACTTTGTTAGACTTCAAATTTTTTTTTCAAAGTAACTACGTACAAAATATTTCCTCACACAACATTGACATTATTACCCTAGAGCTAAATTTTCCCCTTCTCATCAGTATTAGAAAGCTTACTCACGTGCATCAACATTGTCCAGGGCATTGGCCACTCCATTCAAGCTCTCAAAGAAATCGTCATCATAGACTTTCTCTGTGTCAGGACCAACACGATTCTGATGGCCTGTGATGTGGACAGATGGATTCATCTGCTTCACAGCAGCAGCAGCAGTCTCGCTTTTCATTTTCTGCTCATCGGAAGGAAATGACACATAAGAGCTTGAAAAATCAATGGCCTCAATGGAGGGAAAAAAAACAAAACCCCCCCACCACATTTTTAAATACAGTTGTGATGTATGGGTAAATCTGCACATATTGGACCGGTTTTTAAAACCATACATTACTCAAAGCTGAATAAGTATATATGGTTAGAAAGTCTTGTAAGAAAAAGCTCAACAGTCAATTTTATATTGGAAACATTTCTTGACAATGTGTAGCCCAATAAGCTAAAATCATATAGTATTAAGTTGGCAGTAAAGCAAGCTGCTATTTAACTACTTGGCATAGCTACTTCAGCCACTGAGCTACTTTGGTCAACTGTGTGCCACCACTCACACGAGCATGCCATGATAATTCAAAATATTTGAGAAATCGGGAGGAAAAAGTAAATAAAATTTCTGACCACAGACACATTCACACGCTTAAATTTCCAATTTTGAAATTAGGTCTTCAGTGGGTCAGTCTGTACAGAGGGCTTCTTTATACAAAATGTATACTGTGTATGACTCTCAGGGTTTCCAGAATTTTATTATTTTAAATAAGAAATGTGCATAGCCAGAAACCTTCAGATTATGGCCCTCTAAATATTACTTGTCAATGAAGATTGCAGAACGTGCAAATTATCCAATTAGATTTTTGACTTACTGTAACATCCCATGGTCTGAAGAGGAATTGACGATTGAGGTTTGATTTCTCAATGGTGTCCATGTCAGTGACAATGACCTCTCCCTCCCCACTGGCCAAACCCATCATAGCAAAGTTCTTCAGCAGCTCACAGCCAATAGCCCCTGCACCAACCTGAAAGTAATCACATGACCCAACATGTGTTGATAAGACCCAGTAAGTCACCACTCAAGACTACATAAGAACAAAAACTAGAGGGGGGGAAAAAAGTATAAAAAGACAGGCCTGTTTTCACCAGTGAGTAGGGGAGATCGTTTCAAAGATTCTGTGCTTTTTATTAAAATGGCCATATGGACGGGGTGAAAACGAGCAACAAAATATCCAGTGAAGAAGAGAAAAAAAAGCCTCACCAAAAAATAGCGCTGTTTGGCTAACAGCTCTTGCATTTTGGACCCCAAAACAGCAATCTGTCCATCATATCGACAGCTTTTCTGAGGAAAAAAAAAAAACAGATGGTTGGCATTTTGTGAAAGGTATTTGTTGTTCCTCTACTACAACTAGTGATATTTAGGAGGAAAAAAAATCAAAACAATCAAAACGTACAGGTGCACACTCCTCCTCTGTGAGAACAGCTCCTTCACCTTCAGGTAAGCACTCCAAAGCATCATAGTACAGCCACTGCATGATGGGCATAAACTTGCCTGTGCATGCCTGAGATACAGAGACACTAGGATTAGGAACAGGCTATACAAACCTGTTTGCACACTTGCATACAAAATCCAAACTGCTGATTGGCTGTCTAAATTACATCCTACATTCATATTAGTGTTCCTTGATTAGTCTTCTGTTGCAGACACTAAACATGCCCACTTTCAGCACCTCATACTTATTTCTGGTTTAAGGCAAGCATCACATTCAGTTCACAATTTAATAGAAGGCAGAGGAAAAATGAAGAATTCAGGAATTATAATCCATTTCATATCTGTTCAAAAACTTTAATAATAACCAACCCTGTATCTAACCACAAAACCTGCACTGGCATAAGCAGGATAACAGGTTCTGGTGACACAGTTAGGGTTTCATTTAACATGTGAATTTTAATGAAGAGATTCACTGGTGAGCGGTGGTTGATTTTCATATCCGCAATGGGGCATGAGCGGCAGAGGATAATGAGAAAGTTTATTACCTTCATAACCTCCTGGGCAGCAAGCCCACCAATGAAGGCATTGACTGGGGCCAGGTCCCCTGCAGCTACAAAGGAGAATTTTTTAAGCAGTGCTTGATCCAACTCCTCCTGCTTGGCAGAGCCAGACTGTTCAGAGTTCACCTCGCCAGACAGAGTCACAAACTCCTCAGCATCAGACTGCGGCAGAGAGAGGACAGAGGACAACGCTGAGTCAATTACCCACACCGCAGCATTTTCCAACTCCAGCAGAAGCCATTATGAAGCACACCAAACAAGCTCCAATACACTGGTGAGAGTTGTGTAGATGGTCAAAAATTGCATAATGAGTTGAATGAATGAATAAATAAATAAAAATAAAAAAAACCTCATGAATCCACAGAAATAGTTTCTGTGGATCCACAGTTTCTGAAGGGCAGCAGGCTAACCTGATTCCAAGGCTTAGGAAAACGATTGTGTTTCTTTTCAAAGGCATGAAGAGCCTGGAAGCCCACGTGTAGCTGGCCAGGACGATCAAACTTGGCAAAGTCAGTTAACAGAAACTCAGGCTCAGTTATTGATGATGTGAAAGATTTCTGCAAAGCAAAGTGAAAATAACTTGAGAAATACATCTCTGCAACCATTACATTCTTTTTGTGAATTGCAAAATATTTAATGAATCCGACTTACAAAGGCAACTTTCTTAGGCATCTTGACTTGTGTCACAATACCACCCCTCACATAGTCTGAGAAGGATGTGGTGTCACAGATACTGAAGGTGTATGGCCCTGAAAAAAGAAATGAGAAATAAGGAAATTTTTTTACTTTGAACGAGTCTCAAATTGCAAAAATAATCCATCCGTGTTCTGATCAAACAATTCCTCTAAAGACTTTTTTCCTTTCTATTGTCTTTTGCTCTTAGATCATCATTTATAGTCATTACTATAAATTATTTATTTTTAAACATTCACTGACAAGATGTGTGGTATGGATATACACTTACCTAGGGCTTTGATTTCAACTGGCTGGCAGCCGTTAAGCTCGGTCATTCCCTGCACCTCTGTGAAAGTGACATAGTCTCCAGTCTCAAAGCCGTGCCTAGCTTCATCCAGGCAGGTCACCACGCCAGCAGCATCCTTTTAACATATGGCCACACATGCACACTTAACTGGACAATAGCAATCAGTCAGGTGCCTGCATTATCCAAACTAAACCCAAGATGAGCACTTGATCATTTTATACCACAAAAAACAGGTTTCCATAATAGGCAGGTGAAGTGTGATAAAATACAAAACACTGGTCAACGAACAGAACAATAAAGCAGTCAATGTTTACCTTAGTTATCATAGAGATCATGGCACTTAGAGGCTGCTCTCCGTTGGGGTCATATACAATCATTTCATCTCCAAAATCACAAAAAAGTTGCCTAAAAAGTAATTGCAGAAAGTTACAAATGAGGCAAACCCATAAACAATTTTTAAAAATTGTTTAGCCCTTATGTGTTATGTCTGCTCACCCAAACAGTCCACGTGTGTCAGCAATGATGAGTTTAATGCCTTTGCTGTGACAGAAGTCACCGATGCGTTTTTGTTCATCAATTGTAGAGCTGGTCAGTACCACCACCTGTACCAAAAGACACAGGTAGGTTGGAAGACATTCTGTGACATGTCCAATTTCATGGTAATTGTGCATTAAATTATTTTTTTCTGGAGTGGATTAGATTGTGTAATAAATTAAGGTAGACAATTTCCCTGGCTTTCACAACAGCCAAGGGTCAGAACATTTACTTTAAAAGTTAGACAGCATGCTATTTCAAAAACATGCAAATGGGGCATATGAATACTGCTACACTTTATTTAGATTTTCTATCAAGCTCTCTGGCTACAGCAAAGTCATTTCACTGATTTTATGAAAATGTGGCTCAAATTAGTTTAGTCAACTATTGACCTTTTATCATTTTTCCATTTGGTCAAAATAAACTTCTTTTTCATAAAGACTTATCTAGTTCACAAAGAAAACAAGACAACTGAAAACTACTCTGTCACATTCTCAATGGAATATCATATAGATACAGAGTTCAAAATATGTGCTGCCTGCATTAACTACATGAGGAAGTGAAAAAGATTTTTTTACAGTTAACCTTTATCCATGTAGGTCTTTAAATATGCCAATATCAAAACAAAGCAGAGCACATTAGCACTAAAATAGGGTAAGGACACAATGCAGAATGCAGCGTGAAATAAGGTGCTATCCAATACCTGAAACTGTGTTAGGTAGTCATTGGTGAGAGCTCCAGTATAAGCAGTCACAGGAACATAGCTGTTGAGTTCTGCCAGGCGCCCCTGACTGACCTCAGCCCGGTTCTTCCCCAGGTCTTCCTCACGCAGGTAAAACTAGCAAACACAAAAAAAAAAAATCATCAGTTTCAGACTTCACAGCATAGTATTCTGTTCCCTCTGCATATTCGTAATGGCTGGGAACAGAGTTAAGCAAATAGATTAAACAGCTCACAGCAGTAAAAAAATGGACAGACCCTAACATCTGTTCTATAAACTTATGTTTGAGGTATCGTTAACAAATGTCATCATCTATGGGTACGAGAAACGTGCTAAGCTAATCACCATCAATACATAGTTGTCATAACATTTTGATCGGTTTCACCACTGCTTGCACATAATAGCTGCTAAAAACATGCTGACTGTACACTGTTTAAAACACAAAGCCCTTGCGGAGGACAACGACCTTGAGAACAGCAGTGCTGAACTTCAGGTGAGAGTTCTCCACTGACCTGTGAAGAGAGGTCTCGCCACTCAGCCACACCCTGGTCATGCAGGGTGACACTCTTGACCCCACCCAAGATGACATTCTTAGCAATCTCCACACCAAGGCCACGCAGTCCTGAGATGAGCACATTGGAGCTCTGCATTCGTTTCATTGCATCATGACCCAACACGTACCTGACAAAGACAAAAAGCAGGACATAAAACCGTGCAAAAGTAAACCAAGAACTTATCACACAAAGCTGATCCTCAGAGACTAGAGTTGAACAATACTGTTTTTATCTAAAAATCACATTTAAAAGAACACAGTTTTCAGATCAGAAAGGCTGGATTTTTTCATTCATTTTTAATTTTTAAAGGTTTAAATTTTAACCTTATATTACTAGCTAAATTAATTGGGGGATAAAAAGTCACAAAAAAAAGACTTTCTTGGCAAAAAGGGGACCTGGTATAAGAAAATTATATTATGATCTAAACATCGTTTATAAATATATATATATATATTTTTTTTTTTTATATTAACTGTAATTAGAGATTTTCCCAAACTCATTCAACCCCATCAGACATTGACTCAAAAGTGCAGATAAGGTGTTTGGCCTTTGTACAGCAATGTAATTGCTCACCCTCAAGTTCAACTAAGGATGTGTCAAGAGCACAGCCATTACACAAACTATAAAAAACTCAGAGTCAGGACTTACAGCTGTCTGGAGTACAGGCCTTCATCAATCTCAGCATCATTTCCATTCTTAGCCATGCCCTGTGGGAATACAGTAGAGCAGTTAGAGCACTACACAGAGAACTGCCTATTTTATACACAGTCAAATTCTTCACCACAAACGTGCAGCAACTCACTTAACCTCAACAATGAGGTGGGGCTAAATTGCTGCATTTGTTAAGACACTCAAATCAGACCTTTTCAAAGATAAAACTATTCCCATTTCATTGTGAATACAGAGGAATACACAGACATAGTTACAAAGTTATATGCACAGATACCAGTCAGTGCACACAATTATTAGACAGCACACCATGCCAGAAGAAAAGTACATACGTTAGCTGGGGTGTGGGATAGTTCAGTTCTGACAGAATTTGAGGAGGAGCAGTGGGATCCCGTCTTCGTCTCTGATCCGGACACGCGACGCTTCTTGGACAGCGGCGAGCTGGACATCTACAGAAAAATCAAGCAAAACTTAAATGCTGAGAAACACTGGAACATCAGCTACATTATAAATATTAAAGCACGCAACACTGCCAGTAACTTGTGCATTACCACAATACTTCAGTTTTAAATGATTACTTTCACTACTTACTACTAAGACTAGAAAAGGAAAAGCAGACAAATAGCATCAGACAAACTCTAAAAACACAAAGTGAAATAAACCTTTTAAGACTAACCTAAATCAAACCAACATCAAGTTTGAAAAATACTTCAAATGAACATGTGCTGAACCTCAAATTATCACCTCCAAGGTACTGTATCAAAATGCAAACGAAAGACCGGCAGATCATATAATGTAAAGCAGCATTCAATCAAGGTACCATCCCACTACACTGTACCCGGGGTGCGGTTGATAGCTGCCTGCTGCTCCATGTGTGCATGTTTGATAGGTTAAATTCAGAGGTCACATTTCATTGTAGCGCTTGGGAGTCTTCACAATGACAAATAGTCGGACTCAATTACTAAGTTTTTATAATTATATAATTCTAGATCACTAGAACTTCGCGATTATATTTTTAAATGATAAAGATTAATAAAATTTTAAAGATCACTAACTGGCTGTAAAACATTAAAAAGGTTATAATGAATCTACCAGAACACATGTCTAAACAATTAGGTCTAGCCAGCTTCTTCCATGGGGTTGAATAACATGTTTATGCATTCTCCCTGTTGTACAACTTCAGCCTCTGTGACAACGTAATGGGCTTTACAGGATCTTCTCATAAGCACATACAATCTTAGTATTTTCTGAATCAATCTGGAAATTAAAGGTTCCAAATAGTCAACAGTTTACACTAATCTTTCCCAAAATGGTAAGTGATCTTCCAGTGTGGCACTAGGTGTGGTTGCTACAGTATAATAGTATATCAAGTTTAACTTTCATTCGACATTTATTTTACTGGATTTTAATTTGTTATACCTGGTCTAAGAAAAATGCATGTGACACTTGAGCAAGATTCTGATTCTGAA
This sequence comes from Arnoldichthys spilopterus, assembly GCA_037974385.1. Classification (NCBI taxonomy): domain Eukaryota; kingdom Metazoa; phylum Chordata; class Actinopteri; order Characiformes; family Lepidarchidae; genus Arnoldichthys; species Arnoldichthys spilopterus. The sequence goes on along the minus strand of JBBPDA010000132.1, from coordinate 25,132,864 downwards.
TCTGGACCTCTATACATTGGGTTTCAGCACTGGACAGTTCCTGTAATAAAGGACATTGACAGTATGCAGGACTGACCCAGTAAAGACCAAACATCACCAAAATAAACTATCACATTAGGGGAGAGAAAGGAAAAGTGAGGCTTAGTTCTTTTACATGGCAGGTCATAAAAGTATTGCAATGATGAGAGAAATAAAAAATATTTTTGAACTGTCCATTGTCAGAGTAATTGAATTCATTTGGGTTATAACGAGCTCTACTCAATAAACATGTATACAAATATTGATTAAAAACCTGGTATACTTTCCCCTGTGGCCTGCAGTATAACGCAAGGCCATTTAAACAGCACATTGACTATAACATGAGCGCACCCTGCATTCTGCCGCAAGCTGTAGGTAACTGGCCTGCTATAAATAGCTCATGGACACAAACGCTTTGTTTATGGCTCGGGCTTCGCCCATTCTGCCGCACAAAAACGCTGATTCATTAAAAGTCAACTTCACGCTCACAGCAGCTGCCTTAAACAAACCTGGGGGGGGGCGACCAGGGGTTGCACGATGCTTTATCCTATTTCTAACATCTTACACTGGAGTCTGACCATTTACCTCCTGATTATCGCTCGGCAGAAGTTAAAATGAGGGCATTTCGCCATCGGGGGGTGGGGGGAGGGGGTGTAAAATAATTCGGCAACAACGTGCGACTCGGCGCTGTCACCACAGCGGAAAATCCGCATTCTCAACAAACCAGTAAGACAACGAGTCCATTTTTCAATAAAAGCACATCGAGATGTTTGGCAAAAACATATCAAGTTGGACATTATATCGGCGATGCGGAGGGGAAAAAATCCGACTTGTGTTAGCGACCAAAATGAAAGAAATCGCCAAGATCTAAAGTGACAAATCTGAGAAAAACATGTTTGACTGCCATTACATTACACCTGCTGTGTTTTCTGCCCAGCAGCTGTTTTTCCTCCGATTTATGCCCAGCACTTCCTAGTCCAATTTTCCGCAGGCGGTTAGAAACTATAAAACCCCCACACATCAAGTACACACAGGAATACGTTTATCTGAATCAGATCGCGGAGGATAATGATCTACTGTCCCCTTTATTTTAATTCTCCCCACAAGTCCGCCCCTCTAGTAACATAGCTGGAGCAGCTAGCTAACCGAGCTAGCGCCGAAAACTCATGCAGCCTTCTGACCCCTGGTCTGAGGCCTAGCTCACTTACAGTAACCGGATTAGCGACCTGCTGCCTTCTGTTAGCGCTGGGAACGAAATCGAAAGAGTTTTGTTTTTTTCTAAAGAACAGAAACCGGCTAGTGAGCCGCTCCGAGTGGCCTACGCAAAGCCGAGCTGCGGCTAAACGAACAGCACCACTACGACGGAATAAAGCTGCCGATCAAACAAACCGAAGACGAGTCTGAAGTGAGCAGTCCCGAGCCCCGAGTTGCTGTGTACAGTTGAATGGGTTCGGCGCTTACCAATAACCCTTCTCTGTCCACTCCCTCAGTGTCAGCAAAGCGCGCTCTCGTGTGGAAACCAACTCCAAACGTCGACGCTGCGACCCGCTGGCAGGTAGGACGAGATCAAGACGAAGGGGGGGAGGAAGGGAAAAGCGACAAAGCGCGACGGCACCGCTGCCCGTGGAAACGCTGTGAGGAAAAGCCCCCCTCGCTATCCTGCCGAGTCACTCTGGTCCGCCCTGCGCCCCGCACCGACAGCCTTTCAGGCTTCACTACAGAGCACGGAACAAAACCAAAATGGCAGCTGCGGCGCAGGGGCGGAGCTGCTCATATATTCAACAGGAAGAGGAGGACTCGCGGCCTGCCATGCAACCAGCCGATGATTGGCCAACAGCTCCGAGGCGCCGGAAATGCCCTCCCTTCTGATAGCGCAGGGTTTCCCAACACACTTGGAGCCAAACTCACTGCAAACATGTACTAGCACGTCAACCATAACAGCTACTAATGTCCGATTGCTGCTAGCACGGAGTTAAATCCGCATTTGTTAGTTTATTTATTAGGCAGGATTTCTTAAAAGAGTAACAAAGTGCAAACTTTGAAACATTTACATCGAGTGGTGAAGGCTGCATAGCAAGAAATCCAGGTAGACCTTCTAAAATTGGCCACGGTCCACGCTAGCCGACTCGGGACAAAGGGTAGCAGCATCAGCAGAGGCACAACACACTTAGGCCATTATTTATTTGCCCTGCTTCGGTCTGGAAAAAAGATTCAAAGCTACCAGATCACGAACCCCAGAGCTGTGGTCTCCATCAGCCCCCTTCGAACACAGCATCAGCAGTCTACAAGAACTGTAACACAAAACATAAGACATGCGCACTTACACGCTCTACCTGACCATCTACAAAAAAATATACAAGCACCTTAAATTCAGGCAATGCACAATTAAAATCAATTAATACTGTATAAGAATAATGACACTAAAAACAACTGAGCACATGCTGGCACACATGACTCAGCACAATGGGTATTTTAGTTTGATCAGGTGTGATCAAGTGAAAAATAAGCACACGCGCACAAAGTGGGGCACAATGAATAGTCCATATACCACAAAGCCTCCACTAAAACACTAATTGAAACAAGAGAGATCTTATCTCAAATCAAATGTTCTGATGCTCAGTACAACCACAATAAACTATACCTGCACTACGGAGCACTTTTCTTCGATCAGTTCTTTCATTTATGCTTGCCCAAGTCATGCAAGTTTCTACATATCTCAAACGTTTTGCTGATACAGTGTTAACGTAATGCCTCATTTTACAAAGCACTTTACAGCAAGCATTTTCTCAGCATTTGTCTAACCCACCAAGCAATGCAAGCATTTAATAAAATGTCTTGTTACACATAAAATTGTTAGGTCTTTCTTTAAACATAAAGATTTTTCCTGCTTTAATGACCATTTGTGAGGTACAAATAAGCGCTGCTATGGGCAGATAAAAGTCCAGGCTCAAAGTGAGGCAAAGCATTAGCACAAGCCATGCTCTACGACTGAGAATCATCAACATTCACCCCTTTCTATTACTGAACTGAACTGTATATTTATCCATAACATTTGTTTTACATATAAACTCCTGGAGTCAACATGAAATTCCTTGCCTAGATGGTCTCAAATAAAACAAAACAAAACTTTTGGGCTTTGATCTGGTTCATTATGTACAACAACCCTTGGTTGGGCAGTGGTAGCCTAATACAGGGACTTGCTGTTGTGATTTGAAGGTTGCAGGTTCAAGTCCCAGCGAGGTACCAACCTACTACATACCACTACACTGCTAAACTGTACAAGGCACCATCCCACTACACTGCCGACTGCCTAATGTGTGGATGGGTTCAATGCAGAAGTCACATTTCGTTGTGGTGCATGTAACAGTTGGGTAACTGTTCGGTACTGAACCAAAATACAGTCATTCTGCAGAGTACGAATAAAATGATTGCTAAATCAATCAGTGCCAAATTTCAATACGAGAGCAAGCCCAACACACAATCAAGACAACGGCAAGCCCAAAGCAGCTACAAGTGTGGTTACACGTTTTAAAACTTGAAGAAACCTGTAATAATGTTAAATGCAAAGCTGGCCTCAGCAACACACCTGAGGTTAACACTTAATAAATAAAATATTTCTAAAAGATCTTGCATACTTTCTCTTAAAAACACGATAGCATGCTCATGCTATGTCCTGGTGACTGACTACAAAAGGCAGGGGGTAGTAGGGATTGTTTTAGGAGAGGAGGAGGAGGGAGAGAGGGGTTTTTTGTGTGGTGTGTAAAATATTCTAAATAAAATGTTAA
>JBBPDA010000132.1:25104261-25114346 GCA_037974385.1 Arnoldichthys spilopterus | reverse complement strand
TTAGACCCTCTCTCTCTCTCTCTCTCTATCTATCTCTCTCTCTCTCTCTCTCTCTCTCGCTCCCTCTCCCTCTCCCTCTCCCTCTCCCTCTCTGTGAGACCCACACTCTAACAAATGCATCATCAGCTGTTGATGTTTTGAATTATCTCGTACATTTTCAGGATCATGATCTCGTTCTTGGCTGCCTTCCGTACTTTCTTGCCATCCTTCTTGAGGAATTTCTTGCATGCATAGACCTTGTCCGTCTGCCGTTCTTTCACCAGGCACAGCTCACAAAACTCCTTCCTGCAGAGAACATTGTATCTTGTATTTTGTTTTGCTACGTACGTCCCACTGGTGCCAAACTGTTCATTTACATGATATAATCATGGCACCCCACACATACCATACGATCAGATAAACACAGTTACCACTTTCAGGATCTCACTGAATTAATCCACATCTGCAGAAGGTGTAGTAAATGCCCATTAATGGACCACAATGAACATTATTCACTGTAATGAGGTCATTAGGCTGTAACGGGCAGCTTGCCATTCACAGGGAGATAATGATTTGTGTATTGACACTCACGCCTTTAGGACCTGTCCGATTTCATATTTGTCCGTGATTTCTGATAGGCTGTGGTATATCCGCCCATCTCGTAGGGCAAGGCACCCAAATGGCATGACAGCATCCACCTGTGCAATGCAACAAGAGAAGAAGAAAATATGCCCATCTCAATAAAACTAGTGTCATTCAAGCCACAACACACGTCTAAACAACTTAGCATCACTGAAGACTGACACCGTCACCCATACACCGTGATATATTATAATGCTCCAGGCCCTGAAGGGTTATGATTTATGTAAGATCATGTGCATCACAAATTCCCAGTGTTCACTGCTCCCTCTAAATTATAAGTGAATCAGTAACAACAAAATATCAGTACAATATCAGTTTCTCTTCACCAACAACAAAACTGTTAAACATTTTAAGCTTGATGATAAAACTTTATAAAGCCTTAAAATGAGCCATTTTAATTAAAGCTCTTGAGAAAAATATCTATAAGTATCATCCTCAAACAAACACTGTTATTTCACAAAAAATGAGAAAAAACACAGTCAACAACAAGACAAATTTATGAAAAGTACATGCAAAACTACATTATTTAAAACAATACAATTGTAATTCTAGTATAGAACTTATAGAAGCCATGGAATTTTGGAAAAATTCAGACTAGATTAGTTATAGAAAAGGATCCAATTCAAATTCATTTTTCCTTTTTCCTTCCTACGTTGTATTAGCCCAATTCACACTGGAGCAGTTGGTTGCTGTGATGTCGTTTTTGTGTTTTGACATTTTCCTCAAAAAACAAGGTCATTTTATATATAGAAAGACAGACAGACAGACAGACAGACAGACAGATAGACAGACAGATATATAGATAGATAGATAGATAGATAGATAGATATTTTATTAATTCTGGGGAAACTTTAATTAAGCATTTAGGTGAATGTTGCAACACATCAAAGGTAGAGGTCTACCAAGGCATTGCAAAACTGTGATACTGCAATTAAAAAAAAGTGCATCATGATCAGACAATGCAATGTGGAGAATAAGCATTCTATTAATTATGATACTTGTTCTAAATGCAGTATTAATAGTTATCACCCTCTGATTGAAGCAACTGGTTTCCTGTAGAGTCTAAAAGGAACCTGAAATGTGTCTAGTTATAATATGAGTTCAAGGCCAGATGACATTTCAGGCACACAGTATTGTGTATAATGTTGTATTGGGTGTGTAAGAGTGTGCGGGATGGTTTGGCTAAAGCAGTCCCGCTAAAAACTCAGCAGCTACTGTTAACAGTGATGAAGGGCAGAATGAGAGTGAAAACAATCTGCAGAGGGGAGTGGACGGTTGTGAACTCTGTCCCGTTGCTGTGTAATCCAGCTCCTTCCTCTAATCCCTAATCCCGCACGCAGATTGGGGGACGGGGGACGACCTGGCTTGGGCACGGCCTGGGGGGTGGACGGACCCAGAGATATATTACATAATCACATTTCATTAAATTGACTTTGGGACGGGTGCACTGACAGAAGTGAGGGATTGGGCATAAAGCCCTCTGTATGCCTGGCACTAGGAGTGCAGGCACTGAAATCGGTGGCGTGCGTTCAATCCGAGGAAGTACATTTCACCCGGCGGCAGGCTTACACAGCTGTGCGTCCATGGAGTCCTCCTTAAGCTCTAATGCCCGCGTGATCTCGCTTGCTGATTTGGCAAGAGCTGTTTGCTGAACAGCTGAACCAGCCTTAAGATAGAAACTAGCTGCCCTGCACACTGTTTTAAATGCCAAGGGCCTGATGGTCAAGCAGGAGGTGTGCACAGACATTTGGACAGTGTAACTGTGCAGTCTATGCTGGAGATCAGTTTATCTCTGCAGGGATTATATTAAGACTGGTGATTTTGCTGTGTGCGCAACATCTGTGTGAAATTCTGCTTATTCAATTATTCTGCCTCTGTATTACAATGCACTGTGCAGTGGATATATGGCATATAAGTTAGTGAGCCTGGGGTTTCACGCTCACTCACTTAATGCCAACTCACTTAGCAATACACAAGATTTGTAAGTGCCTGCATTGACAATTTGATTGCAATCTCTGTAATAAGAGCAGCTGGCGAGTTCAAATGTGGAACATTTTAAAAGAAAAATAGGAAAAAAAGGAAATAAGCAGCATTTTAGATCTTCCCATTAACAGAAATGCTCATTTGAGACTGCTGAGACTGGAAAGGATCAATGCTAGAGGAAATCCGGAGAACAGCCGGCAGATCATTTTCATATATTCTAGGGTTGCCCAGTTATTGGCCATTGTGGCAGGAGGTAATACAAGTACTGCATAATACTTTTGGGAAAGGTATTGATTGCTCTTTTTCTACAATCTCTTTGGGCAACATTGCATCCAACTTGATACTACTAGCAGCTAACATGGTAAATGCTCTTCATGATATCGAACCAATAACAGCTTTGTTAAATCATCATATTAACAAAAAGAACTACGAAAAATGGATTGTGATTTTGACCCCATGAGAGGACATGCACCTCAGAATGACCTCAGTATTTCCACCTGTACACTGGATATGTGACTGTTCATAAGACCAGTTGCTTGTTCTGTTATATTCATATATGCTTGTGAACTTATATAAAAATTAAGTAAAAATATGTTCATTTGAAACATTGGTTACTAATTAAAATGTTACTTAATGATTTAACAAGAACAACATTTTCCACTTATAATTTTACAAATTTTCAACTTCTGTTCTGACATTTTAAACATTAATAGGTAGAGAAATCAAGGATTAAAGGTGGGGCTGTAATAATTCATTAAACAACAGTGATGTTGCAATGCAAAAATGTAGCAATGTGCACTGTGGACATGTGACAATGCATCGTGGAGAATAAGCATTCCATTAATTGTGATATTTTTCTGCAATGTTTATAGTGGCCAGTTCCAACCATCAACCCACTGCAGCATGTCATACACCACCCTCCCCCTGCCTTCCAGGTCAGAAAAGTGTGCCACAGCTGAAAGCAGTCATCTTTTTTTATTCAAATTTCAGTCTAAATATTTTGAAAATATTGAGTAGTAAACTCGGTATCGTGAATCAAATCATATTATGGTCTGAGTGTATCATTACACTAGTAATCAATGGTCAAAGGCTAAAGTGAGGTAAGAATTCTTATTTTTCACTGACACACAATCCACTGAATATGAGTGCAACTCAGCACTGTCCCCATGAGACCAGGATGCTCACTGAGTGAGGTCACAGAAATGATAATGTTCATGGCCTCTCTGCATGAAAACACATGAGGAGTATGCATTAGGTCTGATGGGTGTCATGCATGAGATGGATAGATCTGATCTGACAGCTGCCCATGTTAGTTACAACATATTGAACCACTATGCTCCCCTATATTGTGCATCACAGTATCCACACCATTTTCTCGTTTGTCAACATGAATGTAAATACGCTAAAAGCACTTTTTAACATATTATCCTTTAATGTTTCTTGCAGCAAAATATCTAAATTTTAACCGAGTATGCTAAAATAATGCTTTTGATTTAGAATGTGTATGTCAGAAAAGCAACTTATTTTCTTTAGATTCAAAGTTATTGTGAAATTACTTATTATCTTAAGATATGAACGTAAATAAAGCAATTTCCCCCAGGATAAATAAAGTTTTCTGATTCTGATTCTGTACTTGCAGAAATAATTACTCATTATCTTGATTCATCAAATTGTAAATTTTTACATACTAATTAAAATTTTAGGGCAATTATTTCAGAATTATAAGTCATTATTTCAAGATACTACATCAAAATATCAAGATAAAACATCTAAATAAGGAAAAACTATAGAATAGAACAGTAAATTAGAGCTCAGATTAATCTCTCTGTGAAACTGTCAGGTACGACTTGTATGATGTTCAATTTCAACTGCAGGGGCATAGGTTTCATGTCAACATTGGGAGGACAAATGTATTTGTGTGGATAGTGATTGTGTCATGACCTGTATCTTTGGTAGAATTTGCAGGATTTGTTCAGGAATTGAAACAATCATTTGTAAATGTTTGTATTTCCTTCATATATCATCATCGAATGTGCTAGGTATAATAATTTGCATATTTTTGGAGGTAAATGACTATGGCTACTAGGACTAACATGATAGACTTATCTACGCAAGATAAACACAGTTGTGTAATCACAATTTAATTTAACCATGAAACTTGCTAGCCAATAAAAACTTCCCAATCACAGGTAGGTATTTACAACAAATTACAAATAATATGTTAAAAGTTAATAATAATTTAATATACACTCTCTGGCACTATGTCTTCTCTACCAAACACATCCTGACTTTTCTGAATTAATTATTAGCACAAACACAATACACATAAAATAGGGACTAGGAGACAGAGCAGCATGTTCCTGTACAATTATACACCAGTACAAGTAAATTCAAGGCACTGACTGAATCTCTTTCTGCTAGCGGTTTGTGAAGTGAACAATATTAAGACCCTAGTTGGGGTAATAGAGTAACTTAATTTACTGTGTTTCCCAAAGAAATGCAAGATGTCTGGTCTCCCTTTTTAACTGGCTTCTTACTCATTCTTACTCCCCAACAGCAAACACAATGGAATGAGAGTTTTGTCTGACATAAATGCTTTTTGCACCTACATTATTGTTATTTCTGCTACGCTATTAAAATAGAGGGCCTTTCTCTGCTGTACAATGCTGTATTCCCCTGAATGCACTTCACCATAGCAAGACAACAGAGCAATAACAGAATCTAAGGAAAAATCTTAAGAACAAATTATTTACAGACACCAAAAGCCAAAATATTAAGAATATAAGTCACTGTTTTGAGATACTAAGTCAAAATTAATTATGGTGATGTCTGATACAGAGAATGAGAAAAACATTTTTTCCATCTGCCAGGTGGGAATAGGCTTCTGCACAACATATAACTAATGAAATGCAATTAAATAGTTACATTGAACACACACAACAGAAATAACTAGTTCAAATATAATAATAAATATAATAAATATAGGAATAGTAATTCTAGTCTAACACTTGGTCTGCTTGTCATTCATATGTTAATGTTACACTACATTTGGCTTCTGGTTGATCTATGTGATCTCCTTTGCTGTGCTTACATTTACACATTTGGCAGGCACATCTACCCACATTGATTAAATCATGTTATAGATGTATGTGAGATGCACACTTGGAGTCCTGCCTGAGTTTTCTTAACATTTTTCTTTCTCTGCAAAAGTGAAGGTGACTACTTGTCATTGTGAACACACTCCAGCACCACAAGAAAACATGACCTCTGCATTTAACCCATCACACACGCAGAGCAGCAGGCAGTAGTGCCCAGGGAGCAGTATAGCAGGACGGTACTTTGCTTAAGGGTACCTTAGTAGTGCCCAGGCCAGTATTTGAACCAGCGACCTTCAGGTGCCAGGGGCAATGTCTTAACCACTAGGCCAGCATTGCCCGTCGGAAATTAATCAGTCGAGATTTCCACATTTGGGGAATTCGCATGGGTCAGCAGAACCGAAGCGCAATGGCTGAGCCTCACCTTGGGCATCCACCTTCTTGATTATGGTATCACCCCTGCCAGGTAAGTATAAATAATTATGTAATTAAAACTATTTCTTTTGTAGATGTGAGGTGTCGTTCCAGTGGTAACATGGTGCCACCACTTCTATGGTACATAGCTATCACTGTGGTGCAATTCAGTGATAATTCAGCTAAATTCGTTACAGAATCAGGTCAAATCTTTTCTTTTCTCCTCCACTATCCCTTACTGTCAATGCCAATACCAATACTGAGGATCGCATCGGTATGATCTCTCCTGCATGCATAATGTCACAGAATATGTTCCACCACTAATGCACTTAGTTTTGATTGGGAACATGAATATTCATAGTGACTGCTCTAGTTTGCACCCCTTCTACACCACCTCTTTCTCTCACATGTTACTTCTCTCTCTTTCAGACACACACATACACAGACCAAGACACACGCAGGCACTCATCTATCAGGGTAATATTAGCATTCAAACAGTGGCCATATTCAGTGGCAGAAGGCATGTCCACCAGAGACATGGTTAAAGAGAGAGATGGAGACGAAGATGAGAGCGGCTCGGAGGGTCCGAGTAGGGGCCTTCCGCAGAGACTAAAACAGAACAAATGCCCCCCACCCGCCCCCTGCCACCCCCCTCCATCATTAAAGGCTATGAGGGCAGAAAAAGCCCTCCCTCCACCCTCCCTTCCAAGGCTAGCTCTCTATAATGGTGTTCTCTCTCCTCTTTCCCCGTCTGAGACTGCTCTTATTAAAGCAATGAATCTTCATCTCCAGAGACACACACATTAAACAACACACCGAATCCCACAGGATTGATGTGAGGAGCCATACTGTTCTCACAACATTTTTGAACCCAAGGCAAGCACACACACGCATATGCATGCGCACACACACACACCACACACACACACACATATATATACACACACACACACACACACAGAGATGCTCCCAAGGAAGCATGCAACAAGAAAGAGGTTAGAGGTGCACTAATAGTACTGTCTTGCCCCTGTCGTCTGATCTCCTCTACTTAATCTTAAGCTAAATTACCACAGAACATCCTAAAGAGTAATGTATCCTAATTATCATGAGTTGAGTTGAGCATTTAGAGCTTGTAAGAAACATTCAACACAGTTGGAAGACATATAAACAAAAAGTTTGTTTAAATTACTGCTGTGTATTTCAGTCCTCAGAAAAGTCTTGCTGTAAAAACCTCTGTATTCAACTCAGAGCACTGTATAGGTTTCTTCAATGCTGTCAGTCTCAAGTTTGTACTGAATTGTACTGAGTTGAACTCTACAGTCAACTCCATAGTTATTAGCACCCATGCTAAAAAATAGCTAAAAGAGGTCATGCAAAAAATATTTTTGTGTAACCTCCCTTTACCAACATAACAGCAATGAATCTTCTCCTGTAACACCTTAATGAGCCTGGTGAACAAAAGTCTAGAAAACTGAGACCACGTTTCAAAACAGAATCTCTCCAGATTCTCCAGGGTACTAGGTTCTCACTTCGAGAAGACAAGTATTAAATATCAGCTTTAAAGTGTGGATTTACAGTCAATTTAAGCATGAGGACAACAGGGAAAACATCATCCGAGAATTAATGTAATCTCACTGTTGCAAAATTAATGGAAGGGGGACTTTGTTTAAGGCTCGGGCGAGTCTAGAGCCATGCCCAAATTTGTAGTAAAGACAATTGTATCCATGGTACAATAACGTTCCACAAACAAAACAAAAACACAACATGTAAAGCAAATTTAAAACAGCTTATGTTCGGTAGAGAGAGAGAGAGAGTGCATGAGAATCTCTTACATTATCATAACCTTAATGAAATTATATGATGATATGTCAAGTTTAGAACTGTTAATTAGCCTGATAAGATTAAGTTGTATTGATTTAGTGAACACTAGCCATCAAAATTTTGAACTCCATATTTGTAACATTTGTTTAAATGTCAACAATGTCAAAAGTTCTACACTGCCAAACTGGTCTGTGTTTTCTGACTACTGTCTATTTAAGGTACCTCACCCAAGCTTTAGTATATTTTGCCTTGTCGACTTAGCCAGGTGCTATTCTTTGTTCATCTCATCATGTAGGGTAGTGGTGGCATGGGTTAGGACATTGCCCTTGGCACCTGAAGGTCACAGGGTCAAGGTCTGGCCCAGGCACTATTGAGGTACCCTTGAACAAGGTGACGTCCTTTCCTGCTGCACTGCTCCCTGGGCACAGTTCATAGCTGCACATGTGAGGGGTTAAATACAGAGGGTTTTTTTGTTGTGCTGCTTGAGTGTGTTCAGAACAACAAAAAAGCCACTTTCACTTTGTGTTCCTTAGCCCTGCCCCATCATCAACGTCCCCACCTGTATCTTGTTCAATGCGTTTCCCTTGCCAGATGTTATGTGTCTAGTCTCAGCATTTAAGCCCTTGCATTTTACTTTGTCCTTGTCTGGTCTTCTGTTGTATCACTGTTAGCTCTGAGTATTCCTGTGCTATTTGTGTTGCAATACTATTGGACTAAGTGCTTATTTGAATACGCTTTGAGATGCTTTTTTGTTTTTACCAATTCTTTTAATTCTTTGATATACCTTACTTTAATGATTACATTACTTCTCCATGTTTATCAATTTTAGAACTTATTTTATTGCTCTATTGCTTACTTTACTTTTCTTATTTGTTTAATTTTCTAATCTAGTACTTTGACCTGCTTTCTTCTGATTTATTGTATGAAAGGTGTTATGCAAATAAATGTTTATTATTATTATTGTTACTATTATTATTATTATTATTATTATTAATGCTGTTACTGTTGCCTATTTCATGTGTGTCATAGCCCTTATGCATACTAACACATATATTCAAACCTTTTCCCTGAGTTTTTGATTTTTGCAAACAATGTGTAAAAAGTGTCCAACCCGGCAACAGTTGCTAAGAAAGAATACATTAGTGGGTGCAGCGTGGGTAGGTCAATGGACAGTATCCAAAAAGACCTTGGTAGCTGGATTCCCAAATTGTGAGGCAGTCACAGCCCTAATTGGGGCAGTGCTTACCTCACCCAGGCCAAGTCATAACAACCAGCTGCGCGTGGAGCTGTTGCACACTCAGAGAACACAGTGGGCCTGGTGGGGTTTCACTTAGAACTTCTCTCTTCCACCAGCCTGGCTGGTCCTCACAAACTTGGAGTTGATACAAAAAGACAGCTTCCATGGAGGAAGGACAGCAGAGGGCTAGATGAAATCAATGACACCCCCAAGTGCAGCACTGGTATCTGAGCTGAACTGATGACGGAGACACGCATGTAGATTTTTTTTTCAGTTTCTGAAGGTCATACATGGTATTGATGGAAGGAACGCATGATTGCTGCCAGTGCAAATGACTGTTACGCACCATGTCACATTCTGTAGGGTAGCAAGGAGAAGGAATGAAGGATAAAAAGCTCAGTGACAGCAGGAAGACTTTATAACAGATGGGAATATCATAGATTTCTGAGATTTCTGTGCTCCAGGCAAGATTTTATGAGCAATGACTAAATCTAAGATGAGTAAGTACTGCAAATTCCCATGCAAATAAAGATACTGTCAGTAACTTACTGGAAGCAGAACAATTTCGGAAACGACATTAATACAATTATTGGACATGCCGTACAGGCAAGGAGAGTATATATTGAGCGGGACCACTGAGGTAGGGAGACTGTATTCACTTTAAATGACAAAGACAATGAAATCTTTCATTCATCTTTTGGAAAAAAAAATGCTCACTGCTGTTTTATTGCCTTTAATTGCTACAGCTGTGCTCTTTGATTTCACTGGAGCATCAGTACAATAAAAAAATGCACAAATGAAGAAGACTCCTTCAGGCGTGGCAATGCAAACATGCACATGTGCTCACACACACACACACACACACACACACACACACACACACACACACACACACACACACACACACACACACA
>JBBPDA010000132.1:25082164-25104161 GCA_037974385.1 Arnoldichthys spilopterus | reverse complement strand
CACACACACACACACACACACACACACACACACACACACACACACACGCACACACACACACACACACACACACACTTCAACTGCTCCATTCTGTTTTCTCTTTCTCTACGAACTACATGTGAACACAATTCACCCAAGTATAATCAGTAAGCTCCTCGTTTGCGCAGAAGACCGCATCCCTCATCACAGGCTCTGACTGCAGGCAATTCACAGAGCAGAAAATAATGGACACATTTCTTTTTAATAAGGAAACTTTGCAGTGAGTGCACTGATGCAAATTCATAACATCTGAGTGAAACCCCAGTGTATTTTGTCATAGAATTATGCTCATTTTTCAAGGCACCGCAGCAAACCAACTGCAAATGAAACCTTAGAGATGGATTACTCTACCTGTGCTGTTCATTGGCTACAAAAGCTGTTCTAGTAGCACACTGGAGCTGCAAATGACACTTTTGCAATAACAAGCATTTTACTATACACCATGCACTTAGATGTGAGTGTTATCACAAATCAAGTAGCCTAATGCGCAGCTCAGTCTGCTTAAAAGGAGGACAGACCTCTCCCTTTGCGCTTATTGAAGAGATAGTGGTGGTACAACAGGAGACGTCTCGGTTGCTTCAGTCTGACTAATAAAGGCTGTAAATGGGGGCCTGAGAACACAGCAGCTCTTTATGAGACCCTCTTGCAGCAAACCATGCTGTCTTTCATATGGCTGCCCTTGTCCTGGCTGCTATTTGTCTCTGGGTCTAAATGAGGTCCTCGGGGGCCCATGGTGCCCGGGCCATATAGGACATCCACATCATTACCTTTCTCCCTTGCAAAAGGATTTGCTTTAGTTTCATCTCCCAGAGAGAATGGGACTGAGCACGTAACCTTTGGTCAGCAGACACTGTCGAACGAAGCCGCCCGCTACCTGAAGAGAGCAGGGAGCAGAAATTAATCAGGGGGGGAGCAGCCACAGCTGTCCATACACATGCAGGAGAACTACAGAAGGTGTTATATAAATCTGTTGCATAAACACGATGTCGTGGTAAAAAAAGTTTACAGAGCTGTCAGTTCATGTGGGTTTGCCATATGAGCACGCACTCATGTATAAGCACAATATGGTTTATTAATTGTTATCGTAATACTGGGCTTTGCAAAGCTGATTTCTAAGAAGGCTGCAATCTGAAAATGAGGCTCTGACCAATCACAATGTTTATTAAAGTGTGCTGGAAGCATCTTGACCATTTGAGTGGTGATCACTGAGTTCAGATGAATCAAGGTATCAAGTAACCCAAAAAATGTAGGCTGTTTTAGTCTAATTATATTTAATTTCATTTAATTTCATTTAAATACACTGATACATAATTTTTAAAATAAATAATTAAACATTTAAAAATAAAATAAATTCAATAATTAAAATCATAAAAATAATTGTGTCACATTATGTTGCTAAGACCACTTTATTGATACACCAGTGCATCTTTATTATATTGCAAGATGCACAGCAATTGACTTATCCATGCTCTGGTCACAAATCCCTTATCAGCTGTTGCACAAGGCTTGTAGAACAATTGCAGAAATCCTACAGATCATAATAAACAATTGTTGTTCACCCAAACTCCGTTATTATTTTCAGTCGTCTGTAACTAGCTAATGCTAGCATGGTGGTAAATTTATTCCAGCCTTCCTATTTTGATTAGAAAAAAACACAGGCCAGCTCAGTAGATGTAGTCTTATTATGTGGTGGGCAGTGGTGGCCTAGTGGTTGGGACACTGCCTTTGGGACCTGAAGGTCGCAGGTTCAAGTCCCAGCCCGGGCACTACTGAGGTACCCTTGAGCAAGGTACCGTCCTACTATACTGCTGTTAGTAGCTGCCCACTGCTGCACATGTGATGGAACAAATGCAGAGGTCACATTTTGTTGTGGTGCTTGAGTGTGTTCACAATGACAAAGAGTCACTTTCACTAGTTATCATTATATAGTGAATCTGAACTCTAGTCTAACAGGCTACTGTTGTGTGATTGGACATGCATTTAAAGATCTTAACATAAATATTTCATATTTCTGCAGTTTTTATAATTATTATTTATTTGCATAATGTAATAAATAAAAATTTATATAAAATGTTGTATATGTATTTGTATAAGTTTGGGCACTTTTTCAGTCAGCAATAAATAGTTTGGCTCTTAATTTTGGCTGTTAAATGCTTTAATGCTTTGGTCTTTTCATTCTTCATTTAAGAAGTTTCAGAGATTTTCAGTAATATTCATGTCTAGGGACAGTGTAGCTACAGGTGCAGGTCAGGTTCCAGTTTTATACACAGGCAGACCTCTTCTGTGATCCAGCTCAAGGTTACCTTCTGTTGATCCTTCCATGAACATGACGTTTGTGCAACAACACTAAACAGTGGGTCAGTGCATTACTTTTTTTCCCTTGCTGGTCAAATTTTCCTGGAGGTCTTTGATGGACCTAATTGGTTTATGGCCATTTTTATTTTTTGATCTTCCAAATATTGTCTTAACTTCAATAGTGCATCCTTTCTTGATGACATTATTTTAACTAATCTTTCTTGATGCCATTTTGGACAATAAAAGTGCAAGCAGGAGCACAACTGTTAACCAACCTTTTAAAGTTTTCTCCTGCTTGCCTGCACCTGACTGTAGGCCTAACGTGACCCTTTGAAAAATAACAGTAATTAATAGATGAAAGAGTGGCCAAACGTGTACACAATTTGCACAAAACCGTCAAAATTGTCAACATCTCTTTTTATGTAGAAAACTGACATAATTTGAGTGTCAGCTCAAGGTGCCCAAAAATTGCATACAACTGTATAAACATAAAGTAGCTCACGTACAGTACACTGCAGAGAATGCACTAGAATGTAAGGGCTGAGGCAGGGTTTGGCTTTACCATGTGCTAGCTCCAGGGCTGATACGGAGGAAAATGATCAAGAGCAGGATAAAATGCGCTTACAGCTGCCTATAAGGCTAAATATAAGCCTGGCCCTTAAAGCAGTATGTGCCTTGAGAGCATGAGTGATGCAATCCAGACCAGTTTTGTGAGATATCCTTAGCTCTGTATAAGTGAGCTGAATTGGTGTAAGCTTGTCAATGTTTGTGATGGCAGATAATTAATGACGATAGATTACAGATGTGTGAAAAGCAGAATATGCTTCGAAGTCTGAAACAAAAATAATTCATCTCGGCTTTTTGCACCACATAAGAGATTCACTATGCACTATTACAGACATGATTAGCAAGGATTTTTAAATTAACAGCGCAATATGTTACGTAGTATATGAAGACCTGGGAATCGATTTGTTTGTTTGTTTGCTTGTTCAGTTAATAGACGTCACGGTTTTGTTGGTTAATTATTGAAATTTAATGGCTGTGATGGAACAACATCAAGATGCAATTATGTGTCATTTACAGCACCGCCATACTGTATTTAGCATTACACTAAAAAAAGCTGGCTTACTAAAACTAAATGAAATACCCTCTCCATTTCTCCCCTGCCATTGATGATTTGAAAGTCTAATGTTTGCAGCATTGTGTGTTTGTATGGAGAGGGTGGGAGTGCAGCCCAGAAATTAAAACCGCCCACACACATCGTCGGCGTACGTTCAGTCAGATAAGCGGATTAATGGACTGGAGTACACGGAGGATACGGTAGGTGCCGTGCCTCTTCCTCAAGCGCCTTTCACTTCATTAACCCATACACACATCCGCCACCACTAGCACTCCCTCAGAGACCTTTACTGACTCATACAGAAACACAGTGTAATGATCAGAGTTCTTATCCTTTGCACTTCCTATTTGCATGTAAATATCGATCATTGAGGCACATGCTGCCAGTGACAATGAAGATTCGAGGCATGCGCAGGCACTTGAACGTGCCATTTGTGAAGCACCTTTGGGGGGACTTTTTTTCTTCTTTGGATGTTACACTCCTGTAATCACATGAGGGGAAGGCTGAAGAATCAGCCTGGCAGCTGATAGATTAGAAGTGACAGACATTCCAAATGCATGTTGTACTAGTCATGGGGAATAATTAGACAAAAATGCCAAAAATTAAAGCCCAAGGGCCACAAGTTTGAAAGGAAGCAGGCACCCATTCAAGAGTTTCTGTTCATACACACATATACAGCAAACAAACACTCACACACTGGATTCTGTAAAGCTGCTTTGTGACAACATCAGTGCTATAGAAATAAAATTGACTTGACTTGACTTGACACCTCCTTTCACATACACATCCCTACCTGTACACACATAAACATACTCATGTGTTCTTATTTCAGGCTGTGGATTCACACATATGTCCTATATACAGCACAGTGAAAACACGTTTTTTTTTTTTTTTAAGAATTAGATGTAAAGCCATTAATCTTAGAAATTTGTGTTTGATAAAAAATAAATATTATGATAATTACAAATAGCCCAGAACATTCACAGTTACAATCCAATGCCTGTTTCAGCTAATCAGTCCTTCATTCATTTAAATTAGGTGCTGCAGATGGAATTTAACAAATCTATGTCATTGCACCAAAAAGTCAGGAATCAAAGCTGTGTTCTTCTAATGATATTCATCAAACCAACATATTCTTACCATTTAAACTTACCATTAAAAATCCTCTTACATTTTACTGTATTTACTGTGAAATTCTTTGCTGCAATCTTGTCTAATTTAATACAACAATTTCCTTTACATAGCATATTATCAGCATAAGAATTTGAGAGAAAAGTAGAACCTCTGACATTCAGAATTTTTTAGTATTTGCTCGGTCACACTATTTGTTGACAGTGTGGACTCCAGCTGGCATTGACCCAACCGTTTTGTTCAAAATCCTCTAATGAGTAAATCAAATCCATCTGAGAGTTGTCTCAACAGACACTTTAATAGAATAGATAAGACTAAAAAAGTGAACTTTTTTGGTCAAGGCGCTATACAGGGCCAGTCTGCATTGCCAGTATTAACCCTGGATCTTTGGATAGGCCCCTTTCCAGATGGGGCAGTTCAGGAGGTTAATCAAGGGGCTTCTTAAGACAAGGTCTCGTGTGCATCTTTACAATTCTGAGCGTTTTCCTTGTTTAGTATTTTTTTCCTGATTCTTTTATCTTTGCTTTTTTGTTTTACCTCAGAATTTTAGAATACCCTTCATGTTACTGTCTGCCTGCTTTTTTGACTATGATCCTGGAATGGCTTTGCTATAGCGTCTGTTCCTGTTTTGATTTTTGCTGTTGATTTTTCAATTAAATAAGTCATCATACTTGCACTTGAACAAGTGGCTTAATAAGGTGAATGTCAGTAGTGAACTAAAATATTTTCATTTTACTTGCCATAACTTTTTTAAGTTAAAAGTATTTCAAAATGTAAAAAACAAAAAAGAAATCCTGTTCATGTTCAAGTTAAAATAAAAAAAGAGTCATTTATTTTCAATGTGGTCTCAGACTTTGGGGCTGTGTGTATATTTTTTATTTAAAGGCTGTATAGTGTTCTACAGTTCTACACTGCTGAAATAAGTAGTATTATTTTAGCGCAATGAGTTAGTACATGTACAGTACAGCTCACTGACTTTAAACATGCCACTGCCATTGCATTACTTCAGTTCATGAAATTCTTTGCCTAGCTTGATCTGCCCCAGTCAACTGTAAGTGCTATTATTGTGAAATGGAAGCATCTAGTAGCAGTAAAAGCTCAGCCACGAAGTGCAAGGCCACGCAAACTCCTGCTGGAGGCTGCTGAGTGTTAAAGCATGTAGTGCCAGGCCTCTGCATCACTTAATATAGAGATCCAAACTGCGTCTGGAAGCAACATCACCACAAGAACGGAAGCTTTATGAAGTGGGTTTTCATGGCTGAGCAGCTGCACGCAACCCTAAGATTACTATTAGCAATGCTAAACATTAGCCTGAGTGGTGTAAAGCATTCCGTCACTGGACTCTGGAGCAGTGGAAACATGTTCTCTGGAGTGATGAATCATGCTTCACTATCTTCCAGTCTAATGGATGACTCAGTTAAATCCCAAGAGAAAGCTACCTACTGAAAGGCACAGTGCCAACAGTAAAGTTTGGTAGAGGAGAGATAATGGTTTGGTTTTCAGCATTGGGCCCCCCTAAGCCCCATTCTTTCAGTGCAGTGAATGAGAAGTTTCTAAGTTAATCCCTTAATTTAAATAAATGTTTTTATTCTTCCAGATTAAAAAAATGAAACTTTGCTTTTGTAAAAAGCACTTTGTGTTGTTTTTGTTGCATTTTGGTGGTCCTAATATTGCAGAATATTCTAGTCTGTTTTTTCTGCTTTGCAGTTCTGTTTTTCTGCACTTGAAACCTGAAAAAGAAGAAAAATGACACACATACCCACACACATATTATGATCTTTGTGACATTGGTAATACTGTCTTTCAGGAATTTTACACCACCACCTAAACCTAACCCTAACTTTAACCTCTAATGTCTTCTCCTCTTTTAGTTTTTCATAAAAAAGTTAAATTTTTGGAGAAAACAGCATTGTTCCCTGTGAGGACCAGCAAAACAGCCTCACTTCAACAGAATTTCCAGTTTTTCTATCGACATTTGGTCCTCACAAAGAGTTAAATAAAGACACACACACACACACACACACACACAAACACACGCACACACTCTCTCTCACAAACACAGAATCACAGAAACACACTCCTACCTGCATATATCCACAACTAGTTATACTGCCCCCTCTACCCATACTAAACTTGCGCACACACACCCACACACACACACACACACACACACACACACACACACACACACACAGATAAAGACCTTTTGGAAGAGCCCTGACTCTTTACTGTTTCATTAGTGATAATGATGACTGAAGTGATGCTCTGCTTTTCTGCCATAAATATGTGTCAGTGTAGACAAACTCAGCCTTGCGTGTGATCGCTAAATCATTAACACCTGGTAAGTCTCACAAAGACAAGAAACAAGACAAGTAGCATCTCTTTTTCTCTCTCTGTTCCTCTCTCTTACACACACACACACAGATATATCCCTCTGGCACACCCTCCCTCACCAGCTGTGATGCTAAACTTGCATCGTGGACTGTTGAAGATTCCATTTGAAAAGCAGCTCCTGTCTTCTGCTATGCTTTATCTGCTCTTCCCCCACCACTTTATTCTTTTCATTTAATATTAACATCAAGCATTAGTGAAGCAAAAAAAAATCTCACTTTCACTCGGTCCAACCTCACACAGGCCTGTGAGTTTCCCTTACACACCTTTATCGCTTTGTTTTCATGAAGCCTCTTTGATCTTTTCCACCATTGTTCATTTTTCCAGCTCCGTTTCATTCTGTGCTCTCCATCTGTTTGTAATCTGTTTGTGCCAAGTGTCACACATTAACCTGAACAATCAAAACAGAATTACGAGGGCTTCTATTTCCAGATCGAAATCCGAGTGAACAAAGACATCCTGCTGAATATTGTGCTAGCCTTAAATGTGAAGCTTTAATTGATAATTGAAAAAAAGGAGCAGATGTTATGAAAACAAGTGTTTTGCAAAGCCTCACCTCATTCAGCATTTACTCTTTGACCAAATGATAATTTTTTCTGAGTGTGTGGCCTGTACTTGAAGAACACTGACCAACTTCATTGTGCATAATTAATAAGGTCAGAATAAACTAAAAATATATCTGTCTAATCCTGTTTAATTTGCTATAGCAAGCACAGGTATGTGAATATGTATGAATTTCTGTATTTCCTTATGCTCGCCAACACATCAACTTTAAAAACTGACTGTTCACTTGCTGCCCATTGCCACTGTAACGAGACAATGGGATAATCAATGTCATTCCCTCCAGCTTATAGTGGTTTAAATGTCCTGGATGATCGTATATATCAGTATTGCAAAGACAAATGTCACAATAACGATTCACAAATAATATTTGGTACAGCTCTGCTGGGATATCTAGTACCTAACGCAGAAGCTATAAAGAATTCATGCTAATATCAGAATCCTCCATCATGTGACGGAAGTTCTCATTTCGTTTGTCTAATTGAGGTTAAAGTATATGCAGTGGTCCAGACACCTGCACCTGTAGCCTCAGGTTTCATTTTAACCACAGCCACTTCAGCACATGGGTCCCACTACAGTAGGCTACTCATTAAGCAATACCTCTGATCTACACTCTACTCCCTTGTGTGAGCAAAACTAAATTAGGCCTCCAGTGAAGACTCTCTCCATAGGAGTATAAGCATCTGTAAGTGGAAAAAGCACTCAGTAAGATTTTCGACAGCTGAGACATTTTCCAGCGATTCATCAATCATTTTTAAATAATCATTTTAATAAGCTGTAACAAAATCACCTAATGGCAGTGTTGTATACAGCTGTGGATGCTCACGAGGTGAAACTGAGTACAGTGTGAGCTACATTATGAGAGTGTGGCTCTGCAAGTACGCGCCTTTGGTTGAGAATTAGGTCAGCTTAGCTCCTGGGAGAACAGAAAGAGAGAAAGAGAGAAGAGAAGATTAAGATGGGGTGTAAAGGAGAAGGTTACAAGAGAGAGAAGAGGGAATGACAAAGAGATGGATATGAAACGGTGGTAGTAAAACTACCAGATTATAGGCCAGCAGTAGGCCCCAATACTCCGACCTGGCCTCTGACCTCTGTCTCCATAATATTAATAATAATAATACATTTACATTTACATTTATTCATTTGGCTGACGCTTTTATCCAAAGTGACTTCCAGGACAGAGGAAACAATCAAGCGTTCACATTGCATAGATCAACACTGAGAGTGGTGCCACATGGAAGACCAACGCATTGCTCATGGTTGTAAAATAAATAACAGACGCATAATTATATTAATAATAATAACTTGAATTTATATAGCGCCTTTCATAATCCCAAGGTTGCTTAACATACAAAGATAGCATATACAAAAAAAAAAAAAAAAAAAGCAGCAACGGTCGAAAGAGGAAAGAAGAATTCAGTTGAATGATTCAGCGTTGCTGCAGATACAAGAACTGAAGCCCAAGTATTATCAAGGGATGCACAGATTTGACATTTTCAGTCCCAGTACCAATACCTGGGCTTTGGATATTGGCTAATAATGAGTACAGATCCGATACCAGTGTTTCATTAATAAGCTGCATGTCTCACTGTGTGGAAGAGACAGGGATGTGTAAGGCAACATCAAGCTTGACGGCATTGCTTAGACATTGCTTTCCCAACTTTCCCAAACAAAACTGAATTACACAGCATTACACAGTTTTTGTTCCTGGCTACTAAATGTTATATTTCAACTGCCTGTGTCTAAATCCGATGTAAAAAGGCTCTATTCATCATAAACTTTAATTTTAGGGCCAAATGTTTCGTTTTTATAGTGGCAAAACAGGTATATTTTTATCTTTTCTGGTCAGTCCAAGAAAGTTCTAAAAAGGGCTAGAAGATTCTGGAAGTCTACTTAGCATTTAAAGTGAATGGAAATTGAATTCTGCCACGTATTGTTTTTTATTATTAGAACAATAATTGTGCACCAACTACTTGGCAAAAAAAAGGAATGAACACAAACATAGAATATGATTAATGGATCAAAATAACAGAACTGAATTGAACAGCTTAGACCCATTAATCAGCCCCATGTTACTGATACCCGATCTAGCTATTTGAGCCAGTATCAGAACGATATCCGATATTGGTATCGAATCAGTGCATTCCTAGTATTATACACCCCATATCACAATCCCAAATAACACAGAGATGGCGCAGTTCTCATATAGCGGAACAAAGATGTAACAGATATGTCACACCCCTCCCTCCAGTGTTCACACCTCTATCACTCTCAAATAATGCTTTATCTTTTTCTCTCTTTCTCCCTCACCCTCTCTCTCTGTACTGTAGGGTCTGCCTGACACTGTACTGGGGTAATTAGCTGTGGCTGGAATAGAACTATGAAATATTTAGGGCCATCCAATGGGAATAAACTTCAAATGGGAATCTAGCTGACCTTCTAAAAATGTGTCACACAGGCAAATATATGTAACCACTGTAAATAAATATAGATGACTATAATCTGTGAGAGGGAGTGTGAATTAATGCACAGTGCACCAAGACTTTTCGGGACCCATGTGTTGGGCCACACACCTGTAATAAGCAGCATATTAGTTTTGGCAGTTGTAATAGTTATATTTCATAAGAATTTATAATACGTAATTTCTGATTAATATGGTTTAAGATTAACGATCAAATAATAAGCCTGCAGTTTAACTGGCTAAAATAACTCAGAGGTTCCTCAGTGAGAGGAGAGGAGTGAGCCATTTTTCTATCATTGCTTCTGTCTATGTGAAAGTAATTAAAATGTATTTGTAATGTAACTTCTATATGGTTACAATGCAAAGAAAACGAGTCCTGCAAATAATGCATGTATTTGAATAATTTATACAGTGTTTCTCCAGTGTTTTGCTCTTTGAAAGGTTCATTTCAGCTTGCATATGGATAGCCATGCTTAAAGGCTGAATCATGTGAGGACAATTAAAAACAAAAGCCAGGCTGCATCAATACTCCAAAGCTAAACTGCTTCAGAGACATTTATGACTCCCCCTAGGGGGACGAGTGGTGGGAGAACTGCTGCAAAGGCATCGACTTCAGACGTCGAAGAACGGGAAGGATCATGAGAAAGTTAGCCACGAGAGAAAGAGATAGAGGAAGAAAATAAAAGCAGAAGCACAGGAAGAAAAGTGTGAAATATTCAGCGGTGAAATCCTTTCCCAGGAGGGGAGAGAGAGCTAATGATTGAAGTGGAGATAATGGTGGCCGAGGCGCAGCAACCTTCGGCGTCATTTATCCTTTCTCGTCTAGAGAAGAGCATGAACCTCAACAAAGCCTGTTTCCCACGGCCTTATAAAAGCTACACATAGCAAGCTCATTTCCCATACATGTAACACATTGAAAGACCAAGCATAATGTGCTTCAAACTATAGACAAATTGCACAGCTTTTCTTAATGAGAAATCAAATATTCTGAAGGTCTGGAGCACATTTCTAGGGAGAGAACATAACAGGATAAACACAAAATGAGTAGAGAGCGAGCAGACTGATCTGAAAAGCAGGTTGCTTAAAGAAAATATCTCTGGGAAATCTGCATCTGAGCTGTGCAGTCACTGTTCCTGCGGTAACAAAAGCTCTGAAAGAAGCTCATTAGAACATGCAGGAAAATTCAGCTGAAACTGCAGATTCTAAAATTTCAATCGATGCCAGATTCTTGTTTGCTAATAGAAAAGGAGACCTTATTTAGGTTTGATTTTGATAAATTATTTTTGTGCTTTTTTATCAAATGAACTGCAAGAATATTTACCAAAGGTAATGTAATGTATGATGTAATTAGCTTTGTAACTAATTCAAATAAACCTGAAATCATTAATTTTCCACCTAAAGATGCTGAAAGACAGGTGCACTATAATGTGGCAGGTTAGGAATCTTACTGTTTTAATTGTATTATTTTTTTATTAATTTTTTCATGTATTTTTTTAAGTATTTGTTTGTTTGTTTGTTTGATTGTTTGTTTGTTTGTTTGTTAATTTCTTACCTAGATAGTGGTTAACTGTTTGATTAGCATCACACCTGTTTGGTTAGCAATGAGTGTCATTATGTGTAGTAAGTTTAATGTTACACTGAGCTGTACTCAATGGATAGGCGTTACTAACAACATGGTCTAAATTTGATTCCATCTCTATAGAAATAGCTTTAATAGACAAACATGAATCTTGTACATGACTAAAGACTCTGTGAGTTATTTTAATGTTTTATACCAAATTCATACAGATTTCTCTCAGGAATGTTCATAAGGATATCTTACATTAATGCACTAAACCAGTAAACAAATGCACAGTGCTTTTTATACTGGAATTTCTATAAAAACTTAAAACTAGAACCAGACAAATTAATTAATTTGTCTATTTCTCTTTGTTTAAATGTTGTTTGCCAATTAAATTTATTGTGAATTCTAGTAGAGTAAAAAATGAATATTTGAGTACTAAAATAACATAATTAACATAATTTTTATCTACCTGGTGGTGTACAGTGTAGAAAATTAGAAGTCTTCTTAGAGGCGGACAAAAGTCATTTATGTGGCTTTTCAAGATAGCAAAAAAAACGAGAATTCTGCCTTTTAAATGATATTTGAAGAATTGTACTTAATATGACCAGAGGCATGAACTAACAAGATTTAAAAAGACTATTTTGGTTTCAGACTGACTTTATTTACACTGATAAGCAATAACAATAATAACACTTTCCTAATATTATATTTTTCTGTGTGCTACAAAAGCTTTTCTATGGTATCAGACCAGACAAACTAGCCTTCGTTCCTTACATACATCAACAAGCCTTGGGTGCCCATGAACCTAGCACCGGTAATCTTTCCTTTAACCATTTTAATAGGTACCATTGCACATCTTGGAAGCCTTACATAATCTGCTGTTTTGGATGCTCAGACCCAGTCATCTAGACATCATCCTGAAGAACTGACTCCTGACTTGCTGCCTAATACATCCCCAGTACACTTCTTGCCATTGTAAGGAAACAACAAGGTAATCAATGTTATTCACCTCACCTATCAGTGGTTTTAATGTTATGGCTAATCAGTTTAATTACATAATTATATTTAAATGGTACAGTAAATCGAAGGCAATAACTTGTGACTTCTAAAGCTTAAGAAAACAGCTGATTGGCTATTACTGCATATGTAAGCGAGCTGCACATGGCTAACAGTGAGTGTGAAGTAATGTGTAAAGTGTAGGAGCACAAAGACTGCCAACTGAGGGCCTAGGGCACAGAACAGCCAAAGTCCCCTCTGTCGTCACTGGACAGCGCCCATCTGGAAGCTTTGGCTGCATGCTCGCACTGTAAACTGCCACTGAGCTGGAGTTGACTCTGTCACGTTACAGTGCAGAAATCAGAAGCCTGCAAACAAATATGCAGTATCTCCCTAGTTCTGTCATAGACAGAGGAATGCTGCTTACAATGCTGCTAAGCACTCAGAGTACTCGGGAGGTGACGTTTTTGGAGGTTTAAGTAGGTGGATTATCTAAAACCAGGTCAGGAAAAGGCATGGCAGACTCTGCTCTCGTTCCCTCACATTCTATTCATTTGACACTTCAATAATCTGTTGCGTAATACCCCTCCTATTCCTCTCCGAGTTATTCCACTGCGATTCCAGTCTATAGTCTCCGCCGCCCTCCTATCTAGAACATCGGCTTAGACATGAAAGGTCTGGTTATTTAAAGAAAGTTCACAGAGGGACAGCACACAAAAGTGTGAGCATTGTTACAGAATAAGGAGCTCGCGCATGGCTGCGTGAGCGAACCGGCTTTTGTACAGTGTACGGTGAGTACATTACATGTCACAATGGTTGACATAACAATTGCACATGGGTTAATGGATGTGACCTTATGGTGTGTTGGATGTAAAGTTGTAGTGATTGGAAAACACAGAACCGGCAGAAAAGAGAGAGAGAGGCGTGATGTGAGAGAAGACGAGAGGGTGAAGGAGAGCTGTGGGAGGAAGCAACATGAGTCAGATACTGGAAATGGTCTTACAATAAGAGACGCTTGACCAGACACAGTTATATTAACATCATCAATCATTTTACCACTCTGGTAGGTAAAAATGCACAAATAAAACAGCACTGGCTAACACGATTGGAAGATCAACAGTGCCAATATTACTTCTGTGACTTTTATTTTGTAAATAAATAAATAAGATGAGTTTGAGTTATGGGGAAATGGGGAAAAATTCAACTTTAGCCTATCATTAGCCCACAATGAGATACACATAGTTACATTTACACTTCTAATGGTCCTAATTCTCTCATTTCTATACATTGTGTGAGAAACATTTACATATTGTAAATGTCAGGCTTCTGAATTGTGCCACTGTTTCAGCATTGGTCATATTGTCAGGAGATAAGTTTTTGATCCTTGTTGATGCAATGGGAAAGACAGCCCTCCCCCTCTCCCCCTACAACTCATCATGATGGCAGCCAATAGAATTGGCAATTAGTGTTCTGTAAGTGCGTTGAGCTGCCCAATGACCTTGTGTCAATGGTAGTTTAAAATAATAATGTGATGGCACTTGCCTTCACCCTCCCAGCTTAGTAGCAGTAGTGTGAGGGGGAGGTCAAGCTGTCAGGTGTGAATTTGTCATGACTAAATTAAATTGTTGCAATTAAAAATTGAGCAAAACCAAAAAAAAGGTGAACTAACTAAATGATCTAGGGAAATTTGGGTAAAACACAGTCAGTATATTTTGACAATCTAACATAAAGCATAAAGAGAGAGACACAACTAACATTCATGGGCATGTCCAAATTCATTTTGCTATTTAGACCGCAGTAAAAACAGACTTCAAGCAAGCACAAGGATGGTTATCCTTAATTATTCATAGGTGTGTTTTGGACTTAACATGCAATAAACCAGAATGGCACCTCACCTTTAAAAGGCGGGGGTTCATGGGCTATTATTATCTTTGAAATTGTGGTGTGTTTACCTGGCAAACTAAATTGGTTTTGGGAAAGGGAAATGGACGTGCAAAGTGAAAATGTGCAAGCGCATCATTTACAGAAGCAGCACTGTTCCACCTAAGCCTTTCGAGTGGTATTAGTGCACACCTGTGTCCAAAACGAGCATTGCACACCTGCATGTTACTAAAACGCACCACTTAAATAGGGTTTAATAATACTCCAATGATTTTAGATGTGGTTTTTGGTCAAAAGCACTAAATCATTTTACTGCCTTGAAATAGCAATGTGCTGACAATGCGCCCAGTCTCGCCTCATTTAAAAAGCACCACTCCTACAAGCAGGAAACACACGCACTTGTTATTCTGAAAACTGGAATGAAACTAGGAAAAACACTTTGAGTTGCACTTTCCTCCGGTGCAAAATACGGCCCATAGAATTAAAACAGAGCGGAGAGATAAAGGGATGATCTATTTCTCCCTCTGACTCTCATTCATTCTAATTCTCTCTTTTCTCCTTTCTCATGCAGCCTCTCTCCCAACTTCTCTTCTAACATACAAAGGGGGGGAGGTTGCAGGATGAGGAGCCCTCATAACTAATTCATGCTCCCTCTTCCCTTGCCCATGCATTTACTGTACTGTGTATCCAATGGCAAGCTCCAGTCTACCCCAGAAAACTGCACAATAAAGTGTCAGCTTTTATTTTGATGTGGAAAACCCTCACCTCCTCTCTCTCCCTCCCTCACTCTTTTTCTCTCTACCTCTCTCTGTGATGCTCTCCCTTTCTTTTTTGCTGCTTTGTTCTGTGAAAAGTAGAGACAGTTCAGTATTTTCACACATGATCAGACAAAACTGATGCTGACAAAAAGCAGCTAAGTGAAGACACGTTTGCTCACTTGTGCTCCTCTCATCAAACCATCTTGGCACAATAACATGAGATGCCGTGCAGCTGATTATTAAAAGCAGACAGGGAGAGAAAGGAAAATGTGTGTCCGTGTAAGTGTTTGAGCATGCATGTGGGTGTGTGGTTAAATGGTAGAGTAAGGCTCCATGATCCCTGTAATGTTTTGGCCATTCATGTGTTCACAATTACACAGTAATTGCCACTCAGTTCCTGTTATAGGGGCTATCTTCACAATAGATCTGCGCTGGTCTTACGGGAGCATTTTTTAGAAGGCAGTTGAAGATGAGTCCAGCTAACTGTTATCTACCTCTTGAGTAAACTACAGTCCACAATATTCTAAAGTGGCTTATTAAGCTATGATTGGTTCTCTTTATGGAGAATGAAAATTATAAGTGCTCTACACAACCTCCTGTTCGTTTACTGGCTCTATAATCTCAGAAATTACGTTGTTCTGCTTGTAGAACAAAGGAAAACATCTCAGCATCTCATAAAATTATAAGTGCTCTACACGCCCCCATATTAGTTTACTGTCTCTATAATCTTTAAAACAATGTCGTTTTGTTTGTAGGCCTAGGATGGGGTTCACAAAGAGGACAAGGAGAAGCATCCCATCTGGCACAGATGGGTTATGGGTGTGTAGGGGGGTAAACTCCAAAGAGCTACAGAACGATATCATCATCTGTAATGAACTCAAGGCAGTCTAGTTCACAACCCTACTCAAGAGCAAAGCAGAGGTGTGGCCTAAGGCTCATCATTACATAAGCCTAACAGCCAGGTGTTGTGTGCATGTGTGTGCATAGGCATGCTTGCAGTAGTTCACTTTACTACCTACACGTCTCCCTGCATGCATCCTCTGCACATCTCTATAGGCTTGTAAAACAAAGTGTGAACGGTTTGTGGCTCCTAATAAAAGTCGTCTGAAATGAACTTTGCTGCTCATGGGGAGATAATATGGGTCTTGAGTTCTTTATGAGACTCGCTTCATTCATCTTAATGGGGGTGAGCTTGATGAGGGGAGCATCTGTCAGAAAAGACAGTTTAGCACAGGCTGATTTATGATTAATAACTGCTAACATCATTAGGGCTTAGCTGTAAACAGTGCATCTAAAAGTTATGAGCTAAAATATTGGACAAGAGATTTTGGAGCCCACAGTTCAGCGATACAAACATCCATATTCTTGTTTTCCACTTCTGGATCTGTGGGTGGTGTGTTGTGTGTAGGCTAAGGCAGAATACGGCCTCTCGAAAGGTGATATCTATATCTAGTCTTTGCAACAAATGTGGCCTACAGAACTATCAGCATGTTGCCATTGTGGCTTCGAACAGAACTGAACCCACATAAATCCTACAGGTTATTTAAACTTAAGCACACCTCCAAGAGTACAAGTGCACTCAAATTGAACAAAAAGAACAGTTTGACTTATAAATGTCACTGATGTCAGAATAAAACCTAGATTCCAAATGGCAATTTAATATCAGGGTTCAATTGAAATTGTAAAAAATTCAATTTAAATCATTCTGGACAATTTTCTACTAGTCTGCTCTGTATGAAAATTTGAAACACCAAATGTCAAATAATATGTAAAAATATGTAAATTAAATAAGGAATCAAGAATGTTGGTGTATTTAGAGATGTTTTGTTCCAGCAGCATCTTTATATTGACATTAATGCATTTGTGGTGCAACAGTTAGTTGCCCCTGTGATCTGAAGGTCACTGGTTCAAGTCCCGTAAAAGTACCACTGAGGTACCTGTGCGCAAGGTAACATTCCTACGTACTGCTCCTTGGGCGCTGCCCATGTTAGCTGCCCACTGCTATTACACGAATGGGTTAAATGCAGAGATCACATTTCATTGTGGTGCACTGTGTGCTGTGAAGTGGTGTGATCACAATGACAAATTATCACTAACTCACATTATGCTTTAGGACAAACAATTATTTTAAGTCATTATGGACAATTTCTACTGGCCTGTTCTGTATGAAAATTCGACAAACCATTAAATGTTATATAATATGTAATAATGTGTAAAAAAAACTAAAAAGGAACAAAGATGGTGTTGTTTTTGGATGTTTTGTCCCAGCAGCACATTCTATTAACATTAATGATTGTTGTGCTTACATGTCAAAGTCCATATATACATAATCAATTATATTCATAAAACAATTAATTTTTTGAATGTATACCATAAGAGACCATAATGCAATCAATATCATTTAAAGACTCTGATAAAGCTGCTATAGTGAGATTAGTGAGATCCTTCCAGAACTGAGTAACCAATTAATTGGCATCCTCAGAAAGGTGAAAACAATGTTCTCCATCACCATGCAAATGAGTATCAACATGTTTATAAATAACTCAGTGCCTATAGCCAATCATCTTCCTCCATGAGTCATTGCTTACCAGGTTTTATCTTAATGTTTCTAACCTAATGACACCATGTTATCTGCGAAATGTGGTCCTGACAATTGCAGGTAAAACAATTTTTCAACGAGGCCCTACCTCCGCAGAGGTGTACTCAGTATGGAGATGGAATGGTAGGAGTGTAGTGGAGTGGTAGGATGTAAGATGACTGTTGATCTGGGGCATCTCCGCTGTGTTTGGATATCATGATTTAGTTAAATTACTCTCCGTCTTTTAGAATGGCAAAAGCTGGACATTGAAATAGAAAGTGGGATCAAAACGTGACCTCTGTCATGCTGTGTTCAGGATTTCCAGTGGAGCTGCGGTTTCAGTGGGAAGGATAAGCTCCTTGCTCATCCGCATTTCCATCATCAGAACAGCAATGACTCCTTTTCATCTCGTGCAAATATTTCTCCTCTTCATCTCCCCCCTAATAACAAAGATGGTGTGTAATGCGATTGGGTTGCCATCGCGCTAATCCCGCATATGACTTTTTGTTTGTTTGCTTGTTTGTTTTTCTGCTAATCTTCCATGCTCTGCTCGTGGCCTTTCGTGCTATATTGGCTTTGGCACCCTTCATAAATGATGACCATCATGGCTTCTAACCTCTGAGAGTGTGGGGATTGCAGAATTCTGCAGGTCTAAGTGGAAGAGTGCAGGGAAATCCTACTCGGTGCTGAGGTGCAATGTGCTGAGGTGCAATGTGCTGAGGTGATGTGTGTGAGTTCAGACGAGATCACAGCTCACCTGTGGGTGCAGCTCTCACTCTCAGAAACACCTCTCAGGCTGTTGGAAGTGTGAAGAGAGCCATTTTCCCATCAAGCTTCACTGCCACATTCAGTTGCATGTGTTATGCAGCTACGCAACACAGATAAAAAGTCTAGAAGGTCCCTAAAGAGAGCTCATGGAGACAGCACCATAGTCATATAATTTCTGGTTCCTCTCTTACCCAAGACATTTTTGAAAATAAGGCTTACGTGTGTATTAGCAGGTTTATAATAGGTTTTCGATTAAGCTTTAAATTCAACCACTAAGTTTTTTGCCTTTCCTAGTAGTGCAAAAAACATGTTATTATCTGGGGACAATGACTCTATTCCTAGTGGTTAGGACATTCCCCTTAGGACCTGAAGGTCACAGGTTCAAGTCCCGGCTCAGGCACCACTGAAATTCCTTGAGCAAGGTACCGTCCCGCTACACTGCTTCCCAGGTGCTGCTGATAGCTGCCCGCTGCTCCACGTGTGCAAGTGTGATGGGTTAAATGCAGAGGACACATTTTGTTGTGGTGCTTGAGTGTGTTCACAATGACAAATAGTCACATCACTTCACTAACTTTATTATGAAATATATGGACTCAAAGCAACAGAGCTTTTGAACATTTACAGTCACAAAAGTGAAAGTGACTATTTGTCATTGTGAACACACTCAATCACACACAAAGTGCATCACAACAACATCTGACCTCTGCATTTAACCCATCACACATGCACACGGGGAGCAGCAAGCAGCTGTCAACATCTCCCAGGGAACAGTGTAGCAGATAGATAGCTTGATGGGTACCTCAGTCTTACCTGGGCCAATCCTTGGACCTGCAACCTTCTGTTCACAAGTGCAAGGTCCTAACCACTAGGTCACCACTGCCCCCAAAGTTACAGGTTTTCATTAGTGTTCTGATGATGGAAATATGGGCAATAAAAGCTTGAAAGATTCCTGCTTGTGGGTTCTGTCACTGCAACCTAGATCTTGGATCTATGGAATTTAGGTCCCAGTTTCTGGGTTAGGGCTTAGAGAGCCTTCCAGCACCCAGAAACATTGCATAGGACAG
This sequence comes from Arnoldichthys spilopterus, assembly GCA_037974385.1. Taxonomy (NCBI): domain Eukaryota; kingdom Metazoa; phylum Chordata; class Actinopteri; order Characiformes; family Lepidarchidae; genus Arnoldichthys; species Arnoldichthys spilopterus. Next base: position 25,084,554 of record JBBPDA010000132.1, on the reverse strand, counting down.
TATGAAGAACCCTAAAACGAGACATTACACTGTCTATGGGTTAATAAATATGCATCAGTGTCTTATACACATACATCAATAATTATTACATACTGTTTGTGTCATAGTATATTCCAAATTTAATCTAAATGTTTAATTAATGACAGATTTGTGTCATTACGTTTAGTCTATCACATTCATACAGATGAAGACAATGTAGCTCATTAGTCAAAATGCCCTTCTTAGGGCTGTGAGGCAATTATCGTGCCATTAAGACAGTTATAGGTAAGCACAATGAAGACGGATAGAGAGTACATAATTACACTGCTCTCTTTAAAAAAGATATATGGGACTTTCATGATACAGTGGTTAAGCATATATTAACATAAGAAACTGCAATGTGCGTAAATACAATGTGATGCTTAGGCCATGAACAGAAATAGAAATGAACAAATCATATGGTTACAACTATGGCAATCTACTGTAAAGTGGACCATATTCAAAGACCACAGGAGGAGAATCAGAGCACGTCTTCGATCTCAGTGCGTGGCAAAATCAGAGAGACAGTCAGAGTCAGAACCTCAGAGAGAGGAAAAAAAAGATCTTTCATCGTCTGTCATGAGGACAGCATGTGTGTGCCAGCACAGAGGAGGACAGATTATGTTCTCAGGAGCTACTTCAGCTTCAGATCTGAACCAAACAACTGCTTACTCACTGAAGGAAAGCACACTTTCCTTCTCTCTCTCTCTATCTATCTATCTGTCTATCTATCTCTTCCTATATTTCGCTCTAGCCCTCTATCAGTGTTCTCTCTAAATGCATTTTTAATATTTATATCTTTTTCTCTCGTTGTCTCTAGCTCACTCTCTCTCTCTAATTGTAACCTGCAGGTGTGTGAATGGTGAACACACCACTGCTAAAACTGCTAACTATCGAATGAATATTTAAACACCTCATTTTTTTTGTCATAATGCTTTTTCTCTCTAAATATTAATATCGTCACATTCCAAGAAAAAAAAATTGTAAAAACAATTGTAACTTCACATGAGAAGACAAAAACAACCCATATTTTTAATGTGAGTTAATGGAAGAATGATTTAGAACAAGTGATTTTGGAGCATTTCTATTGGCCTTTTGATCATAAAAGTTTCACACAGTGTAAAGTCTAGCTGCTGCATTGATTCAGAAAAAGAAAAATAGAAAAAAGAAAAATGGAGATACATGGTTTTCCTTGTTCTGTGATGATATGACAGTAAGCTTCCACATAAGACTGCTGTCGGTAGTGCACTAAAGCAAGAGACACTGAGTATTAAGCCTGTGACTAAATGGGGGCAGCTGTGGCCTAATGGTTGGAGAAGAGGGTTTGTGACCAGAGGGTCTCGGGTTCAGTCCCTGGAACAGGCAGGAGAAATGTGGGTGGGGTGAGTGAGTAAGCACTCCCACATACACAGATTGAGCATTGCACCTAAGCCCCCAGCTGTCCCCCAGACGCAGGTGTGTAGCCCACTGCTCCTGCTCCTGGTGTGTGTGCACAGGTGTCACGTGGATGGGTTCAACGCAGAGGACACATTCACTGCTCACTGTTCGCAATGTGCGAAAGGCACATAATCTGAATAAAAAAAATAGAAAAAAGCACTAGACCCAAACTCACAGCTGGAGGGAGTGGATACAAGGAGGAACAGAAAACTCAGAAATAAATAAAGTTGGCTTCGTTTCAGTGAATGCTGCCGAAAAAATGAGTTAAAAGGCATAAGATAAAAACACGCGCGCGCCTGAGAGATCAGCCTCTAAGCAGCTGCGGGGAGAGAGAGAGAAAGAGAGAGAGAGAGAGAGAGAGAGAGAGAGAGAGAGTGAGAGAGAGAGAGAGAGAGAGAGAGAGAGAGTGAGAGAGAGAGACCGAACACAGCTGAAGTTCCTTTACCTGCTCTGGTCGCGGGTACGGGCTGAAACACAGCGCTCTTAAGCTCGAACAGGAACAGCCAACTTTTTGACGGCGACTGTAATATTCCTTCTTCCTCTTGTTGTTCTTCTTCTTCTTTCCCCTCTCTCTCTTCTCTCGTAGTTTGCGTGTACAGATCTGACAGCAGTGAAGTGGTCGCGCGCCGCTCGCGCTCTGACGCGCCGCCTCCGCCCCGCCCACAAGCAGCACGAGTGAAAGAAATAATCTAAAGGATCTGAGCTTTCATCTGGAGCACGGAGTCTGTAGCTTTCCCATCTCTCTCTCTGCCTCTCTCTCTCTCTCTCTCTCTCTCTCTCTCACACACACACACACACACACATACACACAAACACACACAGTCACACATCCACTTTTTACTTATTTCTATATATCTATCAATCTTTATTTATCTGTCTGTCTTTCCTCCCCTCTCTCTTTCTCACTCCCTCTCTCTTCTCTCTCTCGATCTATC
>JBBPDA010000132.1:25062115-25078727 GCA_037974385.1 Arnoldichthys spilopterus | reverse complement strand
CACACACACACACACACATACACACACACACACACACACACACACACACACACACACACACACACACACACACACAGACACACACACACACACACATACACACACACACACACACACACACACACATATACACACACACTTACATATATAAAATTAATACCACCTGCCTAATATTGTGTAGACCCTCTAATGCTGCTGAAACAGCTCTGACAGTGGTGAACTTTGTGTTCTGACCCCTTATCATTTTGGGCTCAGACCAGACAGACTAGCCTTCACTCCCCTCATGCACCCTGTTGTTGATTCATCAGTTGTCATTCCTTGGATCCCTTTTGGTAGGTACTAATACTGCAGACCTCAAACACTTTTTAAAGTGGCTCAGATCCTTATTTTTGCCCATTTTCCTGCTTCCAGCACATCAACTTCAAGAACAGGTTTGCTGCCTAAAAAATCCCACACCCCTGACAGGTGCTATGTAATGAGATAACTAGATAGTGTTATTCACTTCATCTGTCAGTGGTGTAAATGTTATGGCTGATGTGTGTGTGTGTGTGTGTGTGTGTGTGTGTGTGTGTGCGTCTGTGCAGCTATGTTCTGCTGTAGAGTAGAGGATAATATTGTGATTATATTGTGATAATAACCTTTGACCTCCCACATATTTTGTTAATACTCTGAAAGAAGGGCCCATGGTTATGACACGTCTTACTATAACCGTTGTCACTCTTTTAAGTGAATAAAAGCTTCTTTCTCAGACACAGAGTACAGGAAGCACAAATGCTCCAGTTTCCAAGCGGGCCTATTTCATAGTCCATCAATCGTGCATAAAATCACCACGCCTAGCAGATTGAGAGTGGACAGGATTAGTGCATGGGATTAAAATGCAACAAACATCATTGCATTATCTGCGCATCAGGAGGAAGAAACATAGGCGTAGTCTTTCACTTGCTTTCGTGCAGTCAGTGTTTTGCATATGCTGATATGAAGCACATTATTCCACTCTGCCGTTCTCAGCATTTAGATATACACGCAGTTAGCCTTTGTTACTAATACAGTAATGTTAAATGTCATCGTTGACTGTTAAAGGTTTTGTACTACAGGAAAAAGCTCTTCTATGGTAGCGATGCGTAAATGTGGAAGTAAAAGTGCTTTTAAATCTTTTAGAGTTAGTGTCAGCCATTAGTAGGTCGTTCTTTCTGACAGTGCTTTGAGGATGTTCTTCTGTTAAGAGTATCTGGTCATGTTGGGTAACAGAGTAAGACTCTGCTTAAGCGGATGGGCCATTGAACTACCCCACGGCAAAGCAGCAATCATATACTACTGTGTGCCAATGGACCATAGACAGATGGCTGTGTAATTATGCAGAAAGTAAACTGTGTGTGTGTGTGTGTGTGTGTGTGTGTGTGTGCGTGTGCATGTGCATGATTTTTAACGTCAATTCCTAGTTTTCCAGCTCTTGAAACACAGACCAGAGACAGTAGTACAGTCGATGGTGCAGAAGCCAGCTGTCCTCCAAATGTAAACTACTTTAAAGAAATCTTGATTTCATTCTTATTGGTTTACATTACATCTGTACTTCAGTAGGAATTGGTAGCAGTGAATCTGTAATGGGAAAAAGGCCTATGTGTGTGTTTCTGAAGTAGGTCTGTAGAGATGATTTACCTATGGTATGCATCATGTGCTGTGGTGTTCTTCCTTTCTTTCAGCATAATTACCATATGATGCAATAGCTTAAAGCAAACCAGTGGTGTCTCTGTCAGTGGTGCTTCTAGATATTTTGGGCCCTAAGAAAGAATATAATATTGGGCCCTGTCCAAAATCTATACCACCCACAAAACATAGCCTATTGTCAATGACCACTGGTTAAGCCACAATAGCAATGTTTGCAAGGTAGCTCCTTGTTAATGGGCCCCAAGATCTGTGAATAAATATGTACTTTTCTTTGGAAAAAATGGATGAGAGCCTGTTTTCTCCCTCTCCGCTTTCTGAAGCCTCTCGTTTCGTTTTTGATATCCTGACTTCTTTGATGACGACAATGAAGACAGCTCTCCATCTATTCTGCTTGAAACTACTGGAAAGCACTATTAGTGCACTCTGTAGCTGTAAAGTGTACACAAGACTCATCCATACAATTAATAAAGTCAGGGGTGAAATAAAAAAGTTTTTCATTTGTAAAATGATGAAATTATCATTTTATCAATTACATTAACTTACTGTTACTATGGTCCCACTAATAAATGTCCATTTAAACTGTAATTATGCATTAACAATACATGCAACAACAATGTAATTACTGTTGATGTTTTCAGGATTACAGTAGTACATCTTATATAATGACACATGTATGAGCTGCTGTTTTTACTCATGTGTTTACATGTGTATGCTTATGTAATTATATCCAATTACGTTAGTAAAAGCTGAAGTTTATAAATGTGTAATTACAGAAGCTGCACTACTGTAATCCATGTGCAACAGCGAATGCATCACCAGTTATTACATGTTGTTACAGATTTTATTATACTGTAAACACACAGGACACTATTACTATTACTACAACTAGTGCTACAACTACTACTGCTATTACTACTACTACTACTACTCTTACTACTTCTACTATTAGTAATACAATTAGTGCTAAAACTACTACTGCTATTACTACTACTACTACTGCCACTGCTGCTGCTATTATTACTACTACTACTGCTGCTGCTGCTGCTGCTGCTGCTGCTGCTGCTGCTGCTACTATGTCTGCTTCTACTACTGTTACTAAAGCTACTACTACTACTGCTGCTGCTGCTACTAGTGCTACTACTACTACTACTACTACTTCTGCTACTACTGCTACTACGTTTGCTTCTATTACTGTTACAACTGGCACTACTACTACTATTACTACAACTGCTACTACTACTACTTCTGCTACTACTGATACTGCTACTACGTCTGCTACTACTACTGTTACTACTGTTACTACTACTATTACTACAACTGGTACTGCTACTACTGCTACTACTAGTACTACTACTACTATTTCTGTTACTACTGCTACTGCTACTACATCTTCTACTACTACTCTTACTAGTACTACTATTACAACTACTTTTACTACTACTACTACTACTACTACTGCTATTACTTCTACTACTGCTGCTACTGCTACTACTACTATTGCTACTAGTGCTAGGCACTTGAAAATGACCCCCACTTCCCACTCCTCAATCACATCAATTCCCACACCTTACAGTACCTCTGGTCTCATTTGAAGCCTTTAATTATGTGTTAAAATATGTTAAAAATAAACTAAATCCTAGGAATCAATAAGGTAATCAAAGGCAGCAGAGTTCAAGTACAATAAAAACATTTCTTCCCTAAATTGATAGATTTTGACAAGCATTAATACAGATCTAATGCTCATTATCAGTACTGGAAGCATAACAGCAGAAGCTGCTAACCTCAGAGAACACATTGAAAAAATACATTGAATCTGATTTCTGTAAGAAGTAAAATCTAAAATGTGTAGCATGATGTAATATAATGAAAAGCAGGTCATGTGACAACTGCAGCCACATGTAACCTAATCCTAACATAAGACTAGGTACTACTTAGCAAGGTATTACTCTGGAAGTACAACTTTTTTATTATAACAAATCTAATAATGCCTATTATATATACTAAAAGAAATATTTCAGTTTTTCTGTGAGAATGTTATTAGCTGTGTATGTTTCTGTAGCATGTAGAGAGAACTATCAAATAATCATCTTCAGTGCTTCAGTTTAAAACAGCTCATTCTAAACGATACAACAATAAATATCCATATTTTTCCACGTACACCAGATGTGCTCAACTAGCAAAGACATGTTTAGTGTCAAAATGTTACATCTTTGATGTAGAACTGCAGCTGTAAGGCAAGCATTGCAAACAAACACAGAACTCAAATTGTTTCCATAAAAATACAACACCAAAATGTCTCCTGACACATTAAAACCACATTCAGCTATTCATTAAGGTGGCATTGACATGTGGATGTGGTTTAGGACGCAGTATGACCTACTGTGAGCAGTAAAAATCTTCACTACAGGCAGTCATTTCAGACAACACCCAGACACCCTGTATAAAGCAGTTGCGAATTAAAAGGACTGTGTGTAAATCCAGATACAAAAGCCATTGTGACCTTAATGAAGATCTAGATAGTGGATTTGGTTAGAGCATTTCGAGAGGCATGTTAGTGGCGTATTTTTACAGACTATTGACTCCTAGGGTCTGTAAGCAACTAAAGAAGCAAACATTTGCAAAACAAAAATGTATTCCTTTAACCCTTTAATGGCTACACCAAGACAAAAGCAATATTTTTTTTCTTTGCATTTTCAATTCATTTAGGGCAATAAAAATAATACAATAATGTTTATTTTTTAATTTAACAACCCCATCGTTTTTTAAGTATATACCTCTATCTAACAATCAATATATTTCTTTTTATCATGGGGATTGGTTTTGCTATGAAATGGTATAGATTGGTTGGTAATTGGTTGCCATTGGTTAAAGTCATGCCAAACCTTCTCATTAAAATTGATGCCATAATTGTACCTCACATTTTTGGATATGCTCTAGGCTCTTGTACCAAACATCTATGTAAATGTAGAATAGTAGCAATCTTCACCTTGACATGCCCAACATGTCACAAAGCGTCAGCCAAGATTTTCCACCTTCACATTCAAGCCCACAGCCACTCAGAGCAGCAGCAGACAAATCCCAAAGTTTAGTGGCTGACCTTGGCAAAGCAAGTGAAGAGGAAATTGACTGTCAGTGAACAGTATTTTCAAAAAGAGAGACCAGCAGTGTGCAGACATCTCCTTCAGCATGAAATATGTGCGGATGTGGTCCTGTGAACACTCCTAAAGGGAAAATTTTGGTCACTGACCCAAAAAATGAAAGTCTGTATGTAATTAGTCAGATGTGGGTTGGCTGGGTGGTGTTGGTACTGTTGGTGACGGCCTACTGGCAGCCCATTATGAGGCAACCTATAATTGGCCCACAGGCGCTCCATTCACATTACACTGTGCTCTCCTATTGCTGTTCTGTCACAGTGACTGCTGGGATACAGATCCAAATGCAGATTTATTTGTTGTATTTTTTAAAGCATCATTATCAGCTAGAACAGAGAAAATGAACATTTTAGTTTTCCAGCATATGGTCATTCACATAATAATAAGAGCCTTTATGCAGGCTAATTATCAGACTAAAATAACTCTTTAATGAACATCACCGAGATGCAAAATACTTCTTTGTCATTGTTTATTTATTATCATTACAATGGTTTCTGATCCTCATGTTGCATAGCACCAGCTCCCAGTACATGCTACACTATTTTTTAGACTGCCATTTGGTGCAAAAGCTGTCTGCAATTTATGCCCACACACATTCATCCTGTGGCCTTGAGTCTGTGAAATGTTCCTCTCTTTGTAAAAATGACATCCATTTAAATAGAGGGATACAGTACATGCATTTGCTTGTTTTTGTGTGTGTGTGTGTGTGTGTGTGTGTGTGTGTGTGTTTGTGTGTGTGTAGGTATGTATGTTGGGGTACCTGCATATGTACATGTGCAGCATACATTTTGAGGTGGACAACAGAGAGAGAAAGAGGGGGAGAGAGAGAAAGGGAGGGGGCGAGAGAGAGGGAGAGAGAGAAAGGAAGAGAGAGAGAGAGAGAGAGAGAGAGAGAGAGAGAGAGAGTGAGACATCCAGCACTGTTTCAATACATTTGCATTGTGACACCGATGAATTATAGTAAGTACATTTTTGTTGTTGTCGGGTGGGTTCCAGTAGTATTTGTCAGTGGGGGGGAAGGGGTCTGTTCTCAAATACAGCTGTTGACAGAGGGTGATTTAACATGATGACCCTCTTTAAAATTTCAGGGTTAAAGGTTTGAGGTTACTTTGTTGTCATCAGCATCTTTGCACATGTATATAGTGAGATGAGAACACAGGCCACAGTGGAATAAATAGGACATACAACAAAGTGAAAAATGCAAGGTGGGACAGACACTTTACAATAAATGACAATGTAGCAGCATAGTAAGAATGGGACATAAACCTTCTAGAAAGACTAATATAAATGATAAAGTTATCACATAACTGGTTAATTATGGAGTGGTAGATTAGATAGTTATCACACTACATAGCATAAGTGTGACGATGGCAGTAAACAGTGCATTTATGTTTATTTCACCACATTTATGCATTTATTTTCAAAGTTAAGTTAATCTCTATAACAAGTCCTCTAAATAAAGTTAATTTATTTAAAAAAACAGAATAAATACATTGTCAAATTATATGAACCCAGTCATTACTGAAACAAACAAAAACTTGTTCTGCAGACATTCTTTGACAGAAAAGTGTTGTAGAGCACTGTAGGTTCACAAACACATGGTGCTGGCCGTATCCTCTTTGCTGTACGTTCCAAGCAATTGTGCTCCTCCTGAAACTCATGTTGGGCAACAGGTTGCTCTTGACCTTCATCTATCAATTCCTGGCTGGTCTTTACTTGCTTTCTGTCTGGACGCTGGGCTTTTAAAATACCAATCTTTCCAAAAGCAGTGGGTACAAAATGGCCCACAACAAAAATCCCCATCTACAGCATCCTCAGCGTAATGTATTCCATAGAGTACACTGTGGACAGTGGTGTTGGTTGGCAGTGGTGGCCTAGTGGTTAGGACCTACCTCAAATGAGGTACCCTCAAACAAGGTACCATCCCTCTACACTGCTCCCTGGGCACTGTTGATAGCTGGCCACTACTCATTTGGATGGGTTAAATGTGAGGTCACATTTCATTGTGGTGCTCTTTGTAGGAATGGATGTGTTCACAATGACAAATATGTCATTTTCATAGCGGAATATGTCACTTTGAGCAAGTTTAAGGGTTTGCTTTGGTAACACATACATTAAATCTAAAAGGCAAATTTAAGATTCAGTAGTGAAGAACGTAAAACATTTTACTTCCAGCATCTAAGCTGACATTTAACAAGACAATGAAGTCATTTAGACAATTTTAAAGTAACCAAAATGTACCTCATTACTGTACTTACCCTGTATGGATCTGTAGTATCTATAAATTAAACCATTCCCCATGCTAATGGCTCAATGGCCCCATGAGCTGAATGGCCTTAATTGTAAAGCTATATTTGAATGGGGATGTAGGGCAGGGATTACTCTCATATTAACTTAGAGGTGACGGTGACTCAGTGAGGGTCTAGGACATGAATTTGGTTATTTCATATATGGAAAAAATGCAACTACGTTACATGAAGGCAAGGCTGTTACCATAACTACTACATGCTGTTATATAACATCGCCAGTTATTTAAACTGTTGCCTACTACTGTTAATGTCACTTTACTTTTACATTACAAAAACTTGTTGTGCAGTGTTGTTTGGTGAGGCTGCCAGTCTTGTATTAATTAAAAAAAAAGCATGCCACAGTGTTAGCTTATATGTATCATTATGTACCAACATGTCAATTTTGATTTCATAGGCCTTATGCAGACTTGGCATTAACATCTGTCTTAAGTGACATAATCAGAAGAAGACAGTATTACCAGTTTCATCTGACATTTCCATCTGTCTCCAAGGACCACTTATGGTAGGATTTCATGGCTCAATTAATTACAAACAAGAATCTGGGATTTGTTCAACTGAACCCTTAATTAACTTACAGAAGAACAAAGAAAAGATTTTCAATGTTTTCACTGACCGTATTTTGCAAATATAAACACATTTAAAGTTTGATGTCTGCAACACACCTACATGCATGTATTGTATTGTAAACACCTTTGCTTTAAATTAATTTTTAATTGTTTGGTAACTGATACAACTTGCTGCTGTTTTGCAAAAGAAATTTTTGCCCATTCTTGCCCAGTCCATGGTCACCATGGTCTGATGGTCTGATGACTCTTCATGATGTGCAATATATTTTTAATAGAGCTCCAGTAGCTGACATTATGCAATCCAGCTTAATCAAAACACCCACACATTGGCAGGAAACTGGAAAAATTACTGGGCAAACTTAGATAGATTAGGTTGATATAGTAGACCATGCTGGATTGCTTTTGTGCACCAGGATGTCAGAACACATGGGGACAAATACAAGAGATAGTATCTTACCAGATTCCTAAACATCCTGAAACATGACATAAATGGATTGTTATCATAATGTACTAGAAATGAACAGACGAAAACTGAGCAGTTTTTTCCAAGCATTTTACAAGGCTAAAAAAGGCTAAGCTCCAAATCTGAATAGTCAGTGCAAATCCAGATTTCGGTCATTTGTACCTCTCCATGCTTTGTAGGCTTTCAAACATAGGTCTGGATCCTGCAGGTCTGGAACAATTTTATTTCTCATGTTTCCATACTCTGAAAAAGCACCTCTGGGGCATTATATGAGTCAGTAATGTTTATCGACCAAGTTTTGTAATATGGTTTTAGTGGAATTAAAGTGCGCAGTGATGGTTTGAAATCAGTGCTCATACATTTTTGATCATCCTTTCCCTGCCAACATGGCTAGTAAACAAAATGAATCATGTGATGCCTAGATCTATGGGAGACAGATCTGTACCAATGGCAGACCAGTCAAACACATGCACTCTTTATCCATAAAGCCATGCTGGTGACACACATGTAGAATGGGGCCTGGTAATTGTCTTGCTGAAATAACCATGGACTTCCCAAAAAAAGATATTACCTTGATGACAGCATTTGTCTCTCTAAAATCCCAATATGACTCTGCATCAATGGTACCTTCACAAAAAAAAGAGTCACCCAAACTGGGCAATAAGGCACCTTCATACCCTTTTGGATATTAGCTTTTGTATCTTTCACTGATAGCTGTCTGGATGGTCCATGTCATTTTGGGATAGTGAACTTGACATTTAATCTTCCCAGAAACATGGATTTCTCAGAACACAACACACATTTCCAATGTCTTTCGGTTCATCTAAAAAGAGCTTAGTGGCACTTCTGCAAATTATGATTATGTCTTGCCAAATCACCTTCCTATTGTGGAATTAAAGTGGAATTGTATAACTTGAAAATTCAACAGTTCAGGCAGACCATTAGACATAATTTAGTTCTACTTGTGTCAGTTAAATAAAGGTTAAAGATAATTTACAAATAGAAGATTTTTGTTTTTATTGTATTTTTCAAGGGTGGCAAGGTGGCGCTCTCCCCGTTTTCATGTGGTTTCCCTCCGGGTGCTCTGCTTTCCTCCCACTGTCCAAAGGCTTGGGGTTTAGCTTGACTGAACACCCTAATTTCCCCATAGGTGTGAATGTGTGTAAATGGTTTTCTGTCTCCATGTTAAATGAACGCTGCCTTTAGCCCATAGTCAGCTGGGATTAGCTCCAGCTCCCCTGCAACCCAAAATGGATAAGGGTTTTGAAAATGAATGAATGAATGAATGAAAGTTTTTTTTCAAAATGTCTTAACTTTGCTCGAAATGGGATTTGTACATCAGACACTCGCTGAATTTGCTTTCAGACAAAAATACCTATAAATCCTTGGTCATTTACATGTATAGGGCATTTAAAAATGTATAGATGGAACGAACTGCTAATACAACTTTTAAAGAAATTAAAGTAATTCAAATGACTTATTACCCTTTTCCAGCAGGGAATTTTTTTATAATGGTTTTCCTTGGTGGCTTTTTAGCAGGACCCAGAATTTTGTGCTACATCTCTGCATGTCAGTGTTAGTTTTTGGAATCGCCACCAGTCTTTTTTCAATGGAAATGCATTAAACCAGTGCTAGATAAGGTGCCAGCAGCACGTCAGTGGAAGAGGGTGATGACTTATAGTGATGACTGCAGTACAATGCTCAGAAGAAAATATGTATAGGCTTTGGGACTAGTTGGTTAACCACAGTTTTGGATATGGGGACATTTTTAAAAATGCCATTCATTTTTTCCCCACAGACACTGCAGGGCTCATCCCCATGCAGACAGCAAACTAAGAAGTGATGGCACATTCTGAGAGGTCTATTATGCCACATCAAAGATCAGCATTAAACAAATAAATATATATTCCTACTGGAGACTTTGCCAATAAAACTCCAGTGTAAGTCTGCAATTGTGAATCATTCTGAATGACCTGCCACACAAATGACCAAAGTCAGTTGCATTAATCAAGCAGACACCTTAGTGAGCAAGCTAGAGAAAAGTGGGACAGCATGTGATGCTTGGTATTTGGAGAAGGTGAAAATTTTTGTTTTCAGTTCCTCATTGTTTTTCTTATCAGCTTCCAGAATATTGGTGCTATTTTTGACCCCTTATCCACTCAACTGTCTTGCTTTTAGACAAAGGTCTCCAATTAGCATGCTCTTTGCCTTGTAGTTCTCAGAAAACCGTTGAGGCACACATACTCAATTCCATGGTCACCTACACAATAACTGGCTATGCTGTCATCTGTGCACCAAAAATAGCCTCTGATGAAAAGGACCCTTTCCAAACCCCAGTTTTCATACTCTTTTAGTTAGGGGGTAGGGAAACAGTTGAGTTTTGTGGTGCACTGGCATAATGGATGCTTTTTCTGAACAATTAAAAAGTGTGCAATACTTCTACCAGTGGCACATTCAAACTGGGATAAATGAATCACTCTTAGGTCAGAACCATTATGCACTTATGCATTATGCATTATGCACCATGCACCTCTCGCCATTAGCGAAAAACCACATTGAGGTTTTTAAAGTCATTTGTCTTCGTCATTGTTATTGGGTACATTTGTTCATGAAGATAACACCTTTACAATGCCCCCTGAGCACAAAGAAGTCTCTATTCCACCACTGTGAGCCAATTAATGCTAGTCTGTGGTTCAACTGTTTACAGACAGCTAGAATGTAAATAAGACAAATACGTAATTGCAGCAGGTTTTATTGCATTACTGACTATTAGTTCTTAAAGCACTGTCAGATTCATCCCTCACTTTGGGCTTAATACTCAACCAAAGGACCAAAAAGCCATTTAGTTGTTCTAGAATCAGTGTCTGCCTTTAAACAGATTTCATGGAAAACTGCAACTGTAGTTTCTATTCAAATAAAAACGTTAAACTTAAAAAATATACACAATTTACTCCACACTCAATGTCCATATATGGAAACAAGGCTTAAAAACTCTTTTGGATTCAGATTTTGTGATGTCACAAAAAACTAACATTTGACATCAGTTAATGCTGTATGTAGACCTAATATTAGAATAAACACAAATACTATAAAATATTTAACAGTGATATGTGTGTGTATAAGTGTGTTGGTTTGGCCATTCCCAGTTCTCTTCTAGTGGATGCTCAGTGTTACTGTGGTTCCCATCAAATCACTGCTTTGGGCTCATTAGGTCCTTCATTACATGAAAACAGGTGCTAATGGAGCTTAACACACATCCATGCAATGTCTGGAGGCATGGAGGAGAAATCTGGAGCCAAACCTGTGCCTTCTAACTAACTCACACGCCATCACCTACTGTTTACACACAAATCCTCATTCTTTTCACTGTTTTCCTGTTTGTTTGCATTGATTCTAATGTTCACTTGTGTTTCTTGATGCAGAAAGAAACTCACTTCTCAGATAAACGGCTTTAGACATAGGGTTTCAAGACTTTTGCACAGCACTGTATATACATAAACTAACACTGTATAAACTAAGCTGCACAGGCAGTCTGTATTGAATTCAATGTTTTTGTGATGTCATAAAAACCAGCATGTTTAGATCCAGCTGTCCAGTCTACAGCAGTTTCAGCCTTGACTGCCTTTTAAAGGAGAACAGTCAATCAGAAAAGAGATCATTTACATATATTGGACATAAAAGGACATTGATTCTACATTTACATTTACATTTAATCATTTGGCTGACGCTTTTATCCAAAGTGACTTCCAGGACAGAGGAAACAATCAAGCATTCGCATTGATTCTAGAAAATGTTGGGCTAAATGTTGGGCTGAAAAATTGAGCTTTGCAGGTTGCATTTGTGAGAGAACACGCAAGTGCGGTTTAATACTTAAATATGAGGTGTGTGTGTGGGTGTGTGGGTGTGTGCGCGAGTGTGGGTAAGAAGACCAGTGGCCCAGAGCAGTCTTTCCCCCAGATTTTTGGAGGTTATTAATAAAAACGACAAGGAAGGAAACAATGAACTGGGTCAGAGATGATATTCTCCTCCTCAGCAGGTCCTCCTGGAAAGGGTGTTCACTACTGTGGTCATTTGCATTCATGCAGTATTCAATAAAATAACAGCGTACACTTCCAGTGCGCAGCAGAGTCAGCTAATAAGTCCATTAATCAGAGATGTTTTCTTATTCGCTGAGAAAAGTAAATGATGATAATGGACATTATCAGCCGTCCATCATTTTGCATAGGCTAGGTGACAACAAATAGCCGAGTAATGAACAGTGAAATGAACACGGACAAGACCTACATTAAAAATGTCTTAGAGAACGGAGGTGGAGAATTTAAGTAATTTAAGAAAATGAATACCTAAGATGTCTTACGTTTCAGCCCTCACACATTTGGTCATATGAATAGAGCTTGAGTGGAGTAAACACACACAAACAACGTGTAAAGCAGTGTGAGGATTTAAACCCCTTGATTTGTCAGTAAACCTGATGCATTAGGTGAAACTGTCTTTCTCAAGGTGCCAGAATCTCTGGATCTGTCCATTCTTTGTTGACCAGGAACAACATTCATCCACCATTCATCACACACACATGCACACACACACACATGCTCTTTACTCTCTCACAGTACCAAAAGCCTCTGCTTCACCACCTTCCTCAGTGTGGACTGTAGCAGATGCTTTTGTATGTCAGTTCTTGCCAGCCAATCCACCGACCTTGAGCTTTTATTATGTGAAGAATAAAGAGTTTGCATGGCTGGAGATGGAAGTCATGCTCAGGTTCTGTGTGAGAGTGCTTGATAGAAAGATAGAGAGGGAGGAAAAGAGGGCGTGTGGTGGAATGGAGGCAGCTGATTTCGAGCCACATCCTGCCGAAAAAAACAGACGAATGTCTGCGCTTTAGCCTTTTCAATCAACGCACAAATCAAAATATGCATATAACAGCACATGTACGGAGACCGCGCCTGATGGGCTCAAGCATCTAAGACCAGATAATTCTCGAGTGGAAATCAATCATGCATTTTTTAAAGACATCTTAAAATGTTAATTCTCCATTGAATATGCAGAAAGGCTTTTTCTTCACCTTGATCGGGTTAATGCATAAACATGCTTCAGAAAAAAAACTCTAAAAAGAAAAACGAGGGCGCTCTTGCCATAACTGCGTCATGCCTAATCTTGGTAAATGATCTCATCATGATAAACAGTGTATTGACAGAGGACACAGTGATCCAGGAGACAGAAGAGGGCACAGATTGCTCTTGTGGCCAGGGACCAGAACAGGAACTGAGTGGAGAAAGTTCCAACTGTGCATTGGACAGCCCCACTGTGATTTCCCTTATGTAAGCACGCTGCTCAGCACTGGCCAACTTGACCTATAGCATGACCATCCAGCCATATGCACAGCCTTTGATTCCACTGGCTCTACCCAAAGCACAATTCTGTTTGTCGTTTTCATGAAAAAACATTGCAGCCTAACAAAATGATGTCCTCAGGACACTCTCAGATAGGGTTTAAAAGTTAATCCTTTAAAAGGCTATTGTGTAGGATGGTGTAAAAGATCTTTTTATAAGGGAAAGTGGAAGTGGAGTGTGTGCTATAGTAGTACACATTTATCTTAAGAATTCTTAGGATGTCTTCCCTCTTGGATTAGCCCAAATCATATTTTCAGACATTGAAATCCTGCAAACTTTCAATTTTACATACAAAGTGTATTATAGATGATCATTGCTGTAACATTACAGAAGTAACTTACATACTTCTAATGCAAGTTAATGGAAGAAGATTTTACAACAAGTGATTCTGGAGCATTTCTGTTGGTCTGCTCACCATAAAGCATGGAGCATGGAGATACATGTTTTTCTCTGGACAGGGATGTTATGTTTCAGCACACGATCAATTAAAAGTGTATTTTAAATATTCTTTTACAAAAACGTGACCTGTAAACGTGTGACCCGCAACTTAATGTTCTCTGGCTGTTATTCCCAAGCTCAGGCTATAACCAGTTCACAACCAACCGTGACTGGGAGAACAATGTCCTCCAAATGTTGTTTGTAACATTCTGAAACATCACAGTACATTCTAACATTTTATAGATATGTTGTTTTTGTCACAGCCTGCATTTAGTTGTATGTGCTATATGTGGCACTGTGGCCCATGGAGAAACGTCGTCTCATCTCACTGTGGACATATACACAGCAGCATAATGACAATAACCTTGAACCTTGAAACATGAAATCAATTTGTTTTTTTTGTCAAAATGTTTTTCTAAAATAGTTACTTTACCAGTGAAGAAAAAAAACACACACACAACTGTATTTATCTTGTGTAATATATTTATCATATTTGCAATGTAACACAATCACTGTGCAATGTGCAATAATCATCGTGGTGCAATATTACTTTTCATTTCTATTTTTTTCCTATTAAAAAAAGCCAGACTTTATTTAGATAAGACTGGATCTTGTGTGTATATATAGTTAGATTGTATTCTATTTTATGTATATATAGTCAGCAGTATGTAAATGTGTACATATATAAGGATGTATATATTTCTGTATTTTTCAGTTGCTTTAACAAGTAAATTTCCCCAATTGGGGATTCAGCTGAAGCGGGTGTGTTAAAGCAGAGAAATCATAAAAATGTGGAAATAGGGAAACACTGCAATACAGTTTCCATGTCATACTTTTTAACAGCGCATTGTCTACTAAACTGGACTATACTTCACCATACAGTTCATTTTCAGATTCTTATCATTTATTCTTGTTTTGTCGTTTTTGCCTCTCCTATAGGTTCTTTAAAGAAGTGATGTATGGTTACAACCTCACACGGAGGACAATCCCAAGCCATGGCCATGGGAACAATATGGGGTGAGCTGGCATTTGGCTCAGTACTTTTTAAAATACTGGGGCAATGCCCCACCACTATCTCACTCACTACACAGACCAATGAGCTACAAGAACAGACAGATAGCTTAACTCACTGGCAGAACCAATTAAAATCTCCACTACAGCTTGGGAGCATTGAGGGGGAGGGATTTGGTGTGTAGTGAGTGGACTGCCATTGGTTACTAATCGACTGAGATGCACAAACAAATTTGGTTATATGCTAATGTGACCACACTGTGAAGCTAAGACTTGATATCAGAGCAAAGCCAAGTCAACCCATGAAGGGCCAACACAGACACTAGCACTGTTCATGAAAAAGGTGTTTGTGAAATGTTATTAAATTATAGCTATAATTTAGGCTAAGGTAATGCACAAGAAAGCTTTAGTTAAGTGGCCTGGCTGCCTTCTGCCAGTCAGAGAAAGACAAGCCCATTAGTATGGTTTAGTTATGTCACGCCGATTAATTTTGCCCACGATTTTTGGAAATGTGGTGCCATTCCTGTCACAAACAATCTCAGCACTTACACCGATCAGCCAAAACACTAACACCACATGCCAAATATTGAGTAGGTCCCCTCACACTGCTACAACAGCTCTGACTGTGGTGCACCGTGTGTTCTGACCCCTTTCTATCAGAGTCAGCATTCACTTTTTAAACCACAGTAGCTCTTCTGTGAGAATGGAATAGACAGGCTAGCTTCACTCCCCACATGCATCAGTGAGCCTTGAGGCCCATGACCTGGTCACTGACTCCTTGGATCACTTTTGGTAGGTAATAACTGCTGCATACCTGGACTTGTTCTCGGGATGCTCTGACTATGTCTAGAACATCACAATAAGGCCTTTGTCAAAGTGGCTCAGATCCCTGTGGTCGTCCATTTTTTCTGCTTCCAGCACATCAACTTTAAGAACTGACTGTTCACTTGCTGCTGAATATATTCTACCCCCTGAAAGGTGTTATTGTAATGAAATTACTAGACAATGTTATGTGATTTACCTGATAGTGTTGTTATGTTATTGTTATGGTTGATCGGTGTAAATGCAGTGAGGTATAAGCTTCATAAAATGATTGTAAAAAGTCAGAATCGGGAGAGAAATGATAGGATACATCCTTATATAGCTGGCATTTTTAAGTGGTGTGAAAAGAAATTGCCAGGTTTGAATATGTTAGCAGTGATTCACTCGTGATCAGACACAGGTGAATATATTCTGCCTATTAAAGTAGTGGAGCAAGTCATTAAAAGCAGTACTACTTCTAATGATGTCCTATTCCAAAAAGACTGTAGTGTGTACAACACAGAACTGACTGAAAACTGATTTCACTAATGAGCTCTTCTCCTTATCAAAGAAAAGCAGCAAATTAAAGAAATCAGGTGTACCTCTGTGTGGCTGGGGCACATACAAAGGCCAAGCAGGCGTTTCGTGACAGTCTGCATGTTATGCTGCTGGACAGTTTGTTGGCTCATGACACTAGGCCTCTGAGGCGTTTGCTCCAGTTTGATGGGCATGTTAGACATATAAAATCTGAATATATATTATATAATATATATATATATATATATATATATGTATATATATGTATTGTACAGGT
>JBBPDA010000132.1:25050761-25061835 GCA_037974385.1 Arnoldichthys spilopterus | reverse complement strand
CTCCTGTCCTGGGTGTACCCCGCCTTAGGCCCGCAGTCAGCTGGGATTGGCTCCAGCTTCCCCATGACCCAGAAACGAAAGAAGTGGTTGGAAAATGGATGGATATTCACTAAATATAATCAAATTGTTCAGCCAAACCATTAATTGTCATTTCTAAGCACTTTTGTCAGTTCAAATTCAAAAGAATTTGCTAATTGCTAATTTTTGTTTTTATTACATTGCATTTCACTTAATTAATCAATTTTGTTTTAAAACTTCTTTATACATATAAATACTTGTTCATATTTATGAAATCAAAAGACATTATATGTGTAAATATGAAGTGAACATATGCACACATAAAAAATAACAAAATCAAAAGTGTGTGAATACTAAATGCTGTGCCATGAGCAAAATATTGTGTTGCACAATTATTGCGACTGTGTAGGCTGCTTTTTAAACTGAGCAATGCAAGGATGAACTTGGTCAGCAACAGATGCTTAGATGTCAATTAAAAAAATCAAGGGCCCTGTGTGACATACTATATATTCGCCATATCATCTCACTGCACCCAGATTCTAAATCTTCTTAACATGATGCCAAAGAATTTGTCCACTTCTCAGTTGTATATTTTTGATGCTTTAGATGAATTATATTTTTGCACATTCCACAGCAAGAAAAATAACAATGCCCTCCCCATGTGACATTCTCATCAATTTACTAAAAATTACACTGTAATTGAGTTGCCTCAAACAAATTAATGCTCTCAAGTTATGTCATTCCATCCACTAGCATCTAACATTGACATGTTTAAGTCAGACTGTTTATTTTTAGCATTTTGCAGGTTGTAAAGGATCCATTTGAAATGGTTTCTATGGATGAGATGCATTGTGAATAAAAAGGGAGATAAATGGATGTCAAGGCTGTGTATGTGTGTAGTGTTAATGGGATTGGTGAGGTATATGGCAAAGAAACTGATTTTTTCCCTGGAGTCACAGGTGTACAGCTGTTTTCATTTATTCATGCATGTTAAAAACAGGTACATTACATTAAAATGGTTGATTTCAACATATTTCACCTGATTTAACACAGTGTCTACAGATAAAGGTGATTATACTGCAACAACTGGCCCATAAAATTGACATTTTGTAGTCATTTTCATTATTTAAATAAAATTATACTAAAAAACAGATCAGTCACATGCAAAATATAAGTGCACCTTTACGTTTATCACATATAAAATTTGAATCAGGTGTTCCAGATTGGCTGCCATTGATCAGAAGCTGTTTATGCCTGACATCTAGAGTCTCGTGTTTTGCTGCTACTGAAATGCACAGTGTCATTAGGGCAAGATCTAAAGGACTATCTAAGGCCACAAATGATTTGAATTGACTTCCAGTTTGTCCAGGACTAGCTACCCCAGCAAATTCAGCTCAAGAGCAGACCATTTGATGCAAAAGTCTTCAAGAACCACAGACTTTCTAAATGGGATTAGTAGGTGTCTTTGTTGGTATGAAAGTGCATATGTCTACAAATGTAATGCCTGGGAGGAAGGTGAGGAAAAACCTTTGTAGTTCAGAAGAACATTAGAGCAAGACTACAGTTTGCCAAAGAACATAAGCAAAGGCCAGGTCTTATGGATTATTGTCGATAGAGTTTTTTTACCACAGTAATGTGTGGAATAGACCAAAGATGGGTTTTTTTAAGGAGAAAACCTCCATGTAAGCTGTGAAGCATGATGGTGGAAATGTTATAATTTGGGGTTGCTTTTCCACTTCAGGGACTGGGCAGCTTGCAAGTCATTGGCAGATAATGTGAGACCACCTGTCCAAAAGCTGAAGTTGAACTGGAGTTGGACTTTACATCCACCAACGAATGGCTCAAAAAGAAGAAAGCATGGTTTTTAAACCCAATTGGAATGTTGTGTGGGACTTAAAAAGGATAGTACATACAAGTAAACCCTTAAACATCTTGAACTCAACTGAAGAATAGAATTTTTGCAAATCGATGTGAGAAACTGGCTCCCATGCACCATGTGTGCAGTGTGGGTGATTACGATCCTGTCTTCAAGCCATCAACCTTACACTTCCATTCATGGGTACCTGATTTTGAGCAGAAGTTTTATCAAGAACTGAATTAAGAACTGATGTGGAATCATGTACCATCAAAGTGTGGGCTCAAGAGGCTTAGGACAATAACATCGGGAGATGATTAAGTTCTCCTGTGGTAATATCTCCTAAAGCAGCATTAACATTAAGCTGTAGCAAGACTAAGATTTAACTGGCATATCACACAAAAATACAAAAGGTCAGTTAATGATCTCTGCACTCTTAACTTAACTAGTTCTGGTCTTGACAAATGTGGTCTTAACTACAACTCTACTAGGGACCAGCCTCAGCAAACCCCATTGGTAGGACTGTTCTGAATTAGGTAGCTAGCTAGCCTACTAATGAGACTAACATTATGACCAAGTTACCTTCATTTTTCTTCTCTGCATGGTCGTATCTGGGAAGAGGTGTGAAAAATGTTATTTGATTAAACTGATTAAAAATATTCAAGATGATTTCCATTTCACCAGCAGAATGGGCACTAGAGGGCTGGCAGTCAGAACCTATCCCACTTGTCGGTTCATCCAATTTTAACGATTTGTCTGTTGACCTTTTTTGTCTGGACCACTCCGACAGATTCTACATGTTGTATAAAAATCATACATTGACATCATAAATTTTTTTAAACAGTTAAACCTGCTACTTTTTTTTGCTCCTGTGCCAGCATTCCACACTAACAATCTAGAACAGGCCTGTGTTTCAGAGCATCAGATTCATAGCAGCAGTTTTATGCCAGTGAGAATATAGACAATGTGCATCAAATCCTAACCATAAAAGATCTAGATGTTTATGACACTAGTGCTGTTTTATTATAGTTCTGTATCATACATTTATCAAAAATCCTCCCAAAACCATTAAAGAACCCTGCTGAACCCCGGGGGCTGCTGTAGTGAAAGTGCTTTGTTTGTTCATTTGACTCTTTTGCCATTGTTGGCATTAGGTGGTCAAGTATCCACGATTGCTGAGCAAAATAACAATTTGCCAGACGATGTGGCACGACAACAGCAACTGTGAATTTCTTAGTTGTATGCGTTATGCTATTGAGCGAACTGCATGCTGTTGGCTATGTCGCATGTTCTGAGGAATCTATTCATTGATCGACTTTCAAATGTAAAACTATTTGAAAATATACAAGCTTGGAGTGTAAAGATGACAGTAAAAAAAACTATAAAATTGTACTGCCATTAACGCCCTGTGCTATGTAGAGTTAGAACACGTTAGAATGTTCAGTGTTGAACATTCCAAATCATGCCAGTGTGATGGTCCCACTAAGGAAAAGTGATTGAGAGTATAAGTTAAATAATCTTCACTTATATCAAAAGAATATGCTAGCAGGTGTTGCCCAAGTATGTTTGACTATCCTTTTTATTCTCATATTTAGACTTTTTTTACATATTGTCTAGTTATATTTGATGGCTAGCCAGTTGTGAGGCTTTCACATACCAGTCTTTGATTACACTGTAGTCCATTACACTAGGCAATCATCTGTGAAGTTGACTTGAAAGGTAATTACATTGTTTAATGGAGTATGCTGGTTTCCCTGGCGAACCCTGACTAAACTCAGTGAGAAACACTGAATGGACCTGAAGGGATTCAACTGTACTATGGTACCCACACTCACTGCAGGGAGTTTACCTTTTCAACAACAGGAGGCAGTATAGAGCACTCACAGAAGGCTCACCACTGCCTCCCCTCCCCCACATCAGTGCTGTTCTGCGGACAAGGCTGCAAGGGCCTCCATCAGCAAGCCAGGCCTTCTCGGAGCCTCTTTTCCTTCCACACATACGCGCACAGGGGCGCACGCGCACACTGCTGCTCTCTTTCTCTCAGACTAGCACAGCAGATCAGAGCGAGAGGCAAGGGAGGGGGGGGGGCATTCTCAGTCTTCCCCTCCATTTTGAGGCCTCTTTCACTATGAAGACAGCAACCATGAGTCCAAAGAGTACAGATCTTACAGGGCTAAGTACAGCTCAGACCTAACTTGACCTAAAGGTCTTGCACTGGTCCCACACATCAAAGGGTAATGCAGAAACCATAGGTTTAAGAGTTTGAGCTCTCCTACTTCCAATCAATTGGACAATGGCTTAAGAAGGTCTCTAAAGCTTGAATGCCTCACTCCTGGTGTCTTTTGGGACGGACACAGGCCATGTTAGACTCAAATTAACACCTCTACGGAGTAAACACCGCAATCAAAATAAATGAATAAACTGATGTGACAGTCAAACGCCAAGTTAAGTACATCAACAGTGACAACAGTTTCAGTTAAATATATACACACACCAATCAGCCATAACATTAAAACCCCCTGCCTCATATTTAGTATTTATGCTGCCAAAACACCTCACTGTGGTGCACTGTGTGTTCAGACACCTTCCGATCATAGTCAGCATTAGAACGTTTTGTGCAGCTTCTCTTTGGGACAGAACCAGAGGTTTGATTGCAACCTGTGGGAGTTCTTTGAATTAATTTTGGTATGTACAAACTACTGCACACCTGGAACACTCCACAAGACCAGTGTTTTGGAGATGCACTGTCTAGTCATCACAATAAGGCCCTTGTCAAAGTGGCGCAAATACTTATGCTCACGCATTTTTCCCGCTTCATGCACATCAGCTAGTCAATGTTAATTACTTAATTGGTCAGTGGTGTTAAAAAGACCATGGGTAAATGAAACCATTGCAGTAATTATTTTTCCAATATGTGAGTATTGTCAAACAAATTAGTATCTAGAGAATTGCATGGATGAATAACGGATCACTGATGATTATCAAGATGAAAATGTATTTATCATTAATATAACACCATAAAGTGAAATATAACTTGGACATGTTGACCGGGGGCTTTGAAAAGAAGCCTTCTGGGTAAGTCTTGGAAGAAGAGCTGAAACCACTATAAGAAGCACAATACAGCACTTTATTATTTGGAGAGCCATTAAGTGACAAATAAACCAAAACAAAACGTACAAACATAAATTTCAGGTCACAAACAAACATACAGACACAACAAAGTCAGGTTGGTGGTGAACGCTCTCAGTGCACCATATAGCAAGAGTCCATTCATGGAAGAAAAACAACAAAAAAGTTAATCTACTGAAAGTAAAGCCAGAAAGCAAGTTCTGTTCAGCAGAGGTCGAACTGAACACCATTAGACTACAAAGCACAATGCCTAGGCAGTCACACTGCTCTCCTTTCCTTGAAACCAGCATGGTATCAGAGGAATCTGCTCTTCAGTAAAACAAAGGGGATGCCATGGAAAGTGTAAAAAAATGAATACTTCAGTTATAAACAGTAAAAATAAAAAAGCCAGAGATTATGATCATTTTAATTTGCATTTGATATATAGATATATTAATTAGCAAAATGCTATAGTTTGTTAAAAAATAACCATGAAGAACAGCCACCAAGTCACATCCATTAATTAAACCAATGTAGAACATATGACCATCTAATGTGAGCACGAAATGAATAGCAAATCTCTGAGAACACCTACACCAACATCTCCGTAGACATATCTAAAAGACTGTACAAATATACACTAACTATTCTATATGATTACATGAAATTCAAGAATACCTGTAATCCTAATAAACACTCATTCGGCCACACAGCAGTGGCTAAACAAACAGTAAGTACTAACGTGAAACTCTCAAAGAAACAAACTGAAGGCAAAACATATTCTACTGTTTGGTGCATTTTCAGTGTTTTCTTTTCCTACCCTGAGGAAAAGTTGCTTCTTGCCCTCAGTTCAGGAATCTAATTTAGCATTCATCTTTACATATAAAAAATTGACTTTTTTTGCCCTTGAAAATGGCTTCAGGAAGTTTGAGAAAGCATATCCCATTGCTGCCTGTGACCACAGTCCAAAAGTTCAAGTGAGGCAGCATTGTTGGTGTCTGGCAAACGTAACAAATGAAGTGTACGCATGTGCATTTTCTCTAATTGTACTTAAAAATCAGACCTCTTGTTCGCCAAGGCAAGTTCCTGATCCTGATTGTCCAAGCTTGGGCATGATGTCTGTCTGGCCCTCTTCTTTGGGTCCTCCACTTTCATGCAACTCGTCCATTGACCCGTAACCATTTTCACCATTGAGGGCATCCTCTGGCTCAGAGTCACTTGCACCCCCTTCACTTTCCATTCCAGCTTCACCCGCTTGCTGGTTGTTGGTTGGTGAGTCCATTTGTTGTTTTGCAGCCTTGACATTCTCATCCTCACTGTCTGAATCTAAAGAGATGGGCTCTGAATTTAAAAGCCCCTGAGGTTTTAAGATCATTTCCACAGACTCATTGCAGTTGTTCCCTAGAGAGGCATTTTGACTATCTGTGTGGGGTGAAGTTTCTGCAATTGATCCAGCCACCCCCTGCTGTTGTACATCGCCGTTAGTAGTAGCACTTTCTTGTAATCGTCTAATTGCACTAGCAGATCTACCTATGAAACCCTTCGACGTCCGACTTTCCTGATCCTGCTTGTTGGCATCCAAACACCACTTTGAATCAAAGTCCATTGGATGCTGCAACAGTGCAAGATCATGCATACGGAATCCAAGCAAAACATTAAGCTTTTGTGTTTCACAGTCACGAATACACTTTCTTCTTCGATTCGCAAAATGGCTTGAAATGTCGGATTTCCATAACCAAAGACTGGAAGCCAGCTTCTCCACTTCCCTGCGTGTCGGGTATGGCTGCTGGTTGAAATACTTCGTAAGGAATGCCTTGCGTGCCTCATATGACGCATCCTCATGTCCCTTTGGGTCCAAAGCCAAAACAACAGGTTCTTCTTTCAGCTCAAATGAGGCAGATAGGCTTGGAAAAGCCTGGTCTGCTAGCCCGATTTTCCGTTTCTTTGGGTCAACTTCTTCATCGTGTTGAAACCCAGCTCTCTTCAAAGAAGCTCCCTGAGCCTTAACTACTCTAGAAGTCGGAGCAGGCCTGCTATCCTGGCCATTCTGAGTCTTGCCCACACCACGGCAGTGAACAAGGTGCAAAGTGATCGTGGAGGCCGTCATGTTGCTGGTGTACACCCCAAGGCAATGGATACACTTGTACGTTAGCTTTTTCTCCACCGGATGTACTGTTTGGATCACTTGGTGTCTCTCCCTCAAGTGGTGTGCAAGGGCATCGGAGATAGGGCCCTTCAGAATGGAGAAGCAGAGTGGACAAAGGGTCTTCCCTACATCCCTCTTGTAGGGAACAGCTGCCTGTGGTACACTCTTAGCCGGTAGCCCATCTGGGGCCTCAATTGGCATCTTTGGGATGTGTGACAATGGAGGCTTGTTTCCTAGTGCTAAGGGTGAGGCACTGTTTTGGGCATGGAATGCCACAGACTCCTCGGGAGCATCCCTCATATTGTAAGTGGTGACAATCAACTGGACATTCTTGGGGTTGCCCTGCTGAAGAGTGAGATCAAACGTCAGTGGGGAGTCTGTGCGTACCCCAACAGATTCGTTGGGATGTGATGCTCGCATGTGTGCCACCATCTTCTCAACATCATTGAAAGTAGCCCTGCAGTGTGGGCATGAGAGACCATGGATTAGCATATGGTTGAGAAGTGTGTCACTAGGCAGGTAACGATTGCAGTACAAGCATTTACTTGTGAAGTTATGGATCTTCATGATGTAGTTGGCCACAGCGGGCACCTTTTCTGCTTTATGTTCTTTCTCAAAATGTGAACTGTACACATTTTCTGGAAACAGCTCAT
The DNA here is from genome assembly GCA_037974385.1 of Arnoldichthys spilopterus. NCBI lineage: Eukaryota > Metazoa > Chordata > Actinopteri > Characiformes > Lepidarchidae > Arnoldichthys > Arnoldichthys spilopterus. The sequence goes on along the minus strand of JBBPDA010000132.1, from coordinate 25,054,055 downwards.
TGCAGATCGTGCAGATCTTCCATTTCTGAGTATAAGACGTACCCAGGACGGAGGCCCCTTTCTTGGGGGTGGCAGATGATACATTAGCAGCAGCTGCCTGGACTCGTGAGGATGGTGATGGAATCTTCAGAACAGAAGTGGATGCTGATGCAGAAATTGAGCTGCGCAGATGGCTAGAAAGGTGAGGTCTGGCTGTTTGAGACTGGTGGGGAACTGAAAGCTGCACACTGCCGGGCAAAGTAATGCGCACTTGTTGTCCCCCAATGGACACAGCCTGGGTGGTGCCGGTCTTCAAACCAATTGTACCTGGCTTTAAGTGAACACCTGACAGGACCCCAGAGGAGTTCAGACTGCCCTTGGGAGTGACGATGCGACTCAACTGCTGGGCAGACAACGGCCGTACTCCAGAAGTCACCAGGGAGCCCTTTGGTGTAACACTGATGACATTCTTCTCTCCCTGGGCTTTAGGGGACACCATAATAACAGGTTTGGCACGAGGTACCACCACATTAGTATGTCCAATCATGGCAGTAACTTGGTAACCAATGCGTTCATGGTCTTCAATGACATGCTGCACCAGTGCCTCATAAGTACGTGGCACAAAGAGACAGCGCTTACAGTGAATGGCTGTGCTGCTACTGTTACCAGCACTTGCAGTGCTATTACCCTCTGTAGTGTTCCCTGTGCCTGTCTCAGAACCAGCTGCCGATCCATTAAGTGTTGTCTTCTCACCAGGCTTGACCATATATGGAGCAGCAACATGTTGGAAGTGTTCTCGGTAGATGTGCTTTCGCACCACATTGTATAGCGGGTCCCTGTAAGTGCATTTTTTACAGTAGTACACTGCCTGCTCTACACTGTCTCGAACCTTATCCAGACGAATGCCATCCTTCAAGCCAGCTCCTGTCCCCTGGAGGCCAGCAGTGCTTTGGCGTGACACATTGTTTGGCATGTGAAAAAGCCTGATGTGTGTCTCCAGGGTCTTCTTGTTCCCATTGTAAGTGCAATACGGGCAGTTAAGGAGGATACGGTTCTCAAAATCCTCATTGTGGACATTACGAAAATGGCTCTTGTAAGCGGAAAAGAACTTGGAGGAGAACGGGCAGCCTGAACAACAGAACGGCTTTGACCGGTACTCCTGTGAAAAAAAAGAAAAAGAAAAGAAAAATCATAAACTATCAGTAAGAAAAAAAACACTTAAATGAAAAGAAGAAACTTTTGCAACAGAAACTGCCACAGATCCACTTGTGTACAGAGCAGAGTAGATATGCTTACTTGTGTTTTGGTAAGTGAAGGGTCCCATATGCACACATCATCCCATGTGGTGTTCTTGATGTAGAACTCATTGGGCACAAAGTCTTTATAATCCTGTGAGGGAAGAAGGCGTGAAACAATACATACATGACATAATAATAAGGTCTACACTTTAAAAGATACAAAATTACTGAATATAATGTACAATTGGTTTCCAAGATCTTTTATGTGCAACAAACAAAATATTTGTCTATATTACTTAAATGACCACCAAGTTTTTCCTGGCAAGTTTATTTTGAGAGGACTTAAGAAACCAGAGAACAACCAGGAATTCATACCATTTGTATTTATTTTAAAACCAAACATTGATTTTTTTTATACAGAATATAAAGTGAAATAATGTTAAACATCTAGATGCTAATAAATCAGCCCTTCCCAATGACACTTGCTGGTAGTAACAAACTACTTGCAGACAATGACGGTTATCTCCACAGTTTTTATCATAAATTATGAACATCTGTGAATTACATTAAGCCATAAAAATAGCCCACAGTTTTAATTTTGATTATTTTTAAAGATTTTCTTCAGAGAGCTGTGACTGCAAATAACTATCAATATATTGTCTCTCAAAAGAAACGGTTTGAATGACCACAAGTGCTGTCAAAAATACAAGGGAAGATTAAACAAAGTGTTTTTTTTTCTTCCCCCATAGTGCCGTAACAGTTCTCTCTGAATGGAGTGTGAGCAGTGAGTGTGAATGAATGAATGAATGAATATTTAACCCTTATCACCTGTTTAAATACAGTAATTTTGCTAAAAAGCACATGTACTTTTTATAGATTGGAAAGAACATTTTCACGTAAACAACAACAGCTACTTGGTACATATTCTCTGTTGCCTGTGTTTGCATGAAACAGAACTGGATGATCCAAAATGCAGAATTTCTGGCAATGTAATTTCAACTGTGGCCATGTTTTAGCTTTATCATTTACGTATCATTTGACTCTGCCCTGCCAGCAACAACAATACTTACATCAATGTGTTCCTTGCAGAACTCCAAGCCAATATCCCCCAATACTTTCTTCACATTTTTCCTGGCTTTCCTTAAACTGCCAAGGTTGTTGACCGGGAGCTGGAACATACTGCCCACCTAAGGAAGCAAAAAGCAGAAAAAGTAACAAAAAAATTAAAAATGTAATATGTTTAAGCATGAAGCATAAACCTCAGCTATTTTTACAGCCCCTATACGAGACCTCTCAAAACTACAGTCTATGTTTAAACCATGCTCTTCTTTTGAAAAAATGTCAGTCAAACAAACTTGTGCAATTGTTCAGACATGGAATGTAAAAACTGTGGTGTATGTTGATATATTTGTAAATATAAACTACTTTCATTAATGTATAAAAATCTATAGCTAAACACAACACACCTTCAAAGCTACATTATTTTCTCAGATTTCTGTTATAAAGACTAAAAATTGGGTTTGCTCTATATTGTTCATTGTTGCCTTGAAAACTTCATTGTTAGCCAAGTTCGTTCACTGCTACCCTGTTACATTTTTAAAATTATGATGATGTTTTATCATAAAGTGGAAATGCCGGTTCTGGTGGATGAAACTAGTATCTGTGCATCAGTAACAGAGCAGATCACAGCACAGGTCAAAGCTTATAAAAAGCTCAAGTTTGCTTAAAAGCCTGTGAAAAGGATACCCAGTGAAAACAACAATAATGCTGTACTACTAACGGAATTTCTACATCAAGTCTTTCCATCTTTTCAACTATTACAGTCATGGTCTGAAAAGAAAAAAGAGATTTTACTGTAAGTTTATCTAAACTATCTCTAGTAATAAAATTTTCATTTCAAAAGTTTCATAAAAAAAATAAATTAATTAATTAATTAAAAATAAGAAGGCAGTGGTGGCCTAGTGTTTAGGACACTGCCTTTGGGACCTGAAGGTCGAAGATTCGAGTCCCGGCCCGGGCACTACTGAGGTACCCTTGAGCAAGGTACCGTCCCACTACACTGCTCCCTGGGTGCTGT
>JBBPDA010000132.1:25036707-25048761 GCA_037974385.1 Arnoldichthys spilopterus | reverse complement strand
AGACAGACAGACAACTAGATAGGCAGGCATACAGACAGATGGCCAAACACAGACAGACAGGCAGACAGACAGCTAAACAGATAAGGCAGATAGACAGCTAAAGTGATAGACTGCTAGCTAAACTGAGAAAGACAAAAACAGAAAGCTAAACAGATAGACAAGATTTCTAAACAGACAGAAAATTAGCTAAATGGACAGACAGGCATATAAACAGACAGGCCGACACAAAGATAGACAGAAGGTCTGTTAGACAAGGCAATTTAATATATTTATGTGTAAACTGAGCTATATGAATCACAATAAGTCTACTAACTACTAAAAATAAATTACAAAATGCAGTGATCATTAGAAACAGTGCACTTTTATTGGTAACTTTAAAAACTACTTACACTAATTAGCCCTCATCATATAAAATGAGAAGCTCACACTGGTCTCTGGCAGTGGATCAGCCCGCAGCCTGAGAGCTGCTTATACTGCCCAATTACACCCAACGCTCTCAAAACAGGGCTGACAGAGGGAGTGTCAGAAAATGATCAACACCTTGCCATTCGGCCGAGCGGCCGGTTTGATGACATCAATCGAAGAGGGCAGCTCGGTGAGGTGCAGCTACTCGGCGATTTTGACAACATGCAAAAACGGCAGAGTGGCTTCAACTTGGACCCGAAATTAGGGGGGGCATGCGGCCAGGACACAGCCGCACTTGTTTGGTACATGGCCGTAATTGTCTTTTCAGCACGACGCCTCCTGTGTAGCTGTTATTTGTTGCCTAGCTAAGGGTCCGAGCGATTCAAAATTCAATGTTTGTGGCAAAATGTGAGCACAGCCGCCCCCGAACCAGCCGGCTAGCTCCGTTAACATCAGTCTTGCTCCTTACGCATGTTACAGCTAAGTCTGGATGGACGGATGACCATGTCCCACCTCTCCAGCCGGCTAAACGTTAAACTAGCTAGCTAGCCAGCTAACCGATGATGGTATTTGTACATTCCCCGCTCTATATTTTACTGTACCGGTACGGCTACTTGTGCAGCTTCTTCTTGTTTTTTTTTTTGTTTGCTTAAGTACCGAACGCCACGCGTTTACTTCATTAGCACGTTGACTAAACAAGTCTGCCACAATTCCTGTCGCTAGCTAGCGTGCCGCTGGTTAGCAGCGCGAGCGGCAGTTTACGTAGCTAGCTAGCGACGTTAGCCAGCGTTTTGTTGACGAGCAGCGCGCTAGCGGACTACCTGAAACGGTGGTTGTGCTGGCTAACTGCCCCGAACAAGAGCTGAGACACACACACGCACGCACACACACTTCACCTGGCTCTGAATCGGCTTCCCGCTGAGGTAGCAATGATGTCGCCTCACCGCCAAGAGACAAAGCGAGAGCCAGTGGTGGGATCACTCTCCCCCCGCCTCTGGTTCGCACGGGGCAGTGTGGACTGAGCGACGATGCTGCAGGCGGACACACCACGCCGGAAGAGGGAGCTCCAATCCTGTCACCGTCCGGCCCCGAAGCTCTCTGCCTCTGCTCGCTCGGCTGCCGGGGGATGTGCTGCACCTCATCTAAGCCGAGCTTTGCTTAAAGGGCGAGGGAGACACTGACACGAGAGAGCGACAGAGAGAAGGTTCGGCTCCTCGCGACAGCCCGAATCTAAATTGCGCTATAATTGAGGGCAATTAAGTAGCACTAACAATGCACCCCGACCCATAACATGTTCTGTCCAAAATGGCGTGCGAAAAAGGGCGGAAGTGACATGTGTGTTTGATTATTATTAAAAAAAATCATTGTGCCGAGTCGAGGAGTCGTTCACTCACACATCTACCTGTTCAAGAGTGCCCTCTTTAGCTTACCTGGATTTCACAGGGACACCCCCCACCCAGCCAAAAAGCCGGGTTTGTCTTCGCGGAGTTTTTTTTTCCTCTTTTTTTCTTTCCCTTCAACGTTCCAAGAAATGGTGTAAACAACCCCCAAATGCAGTAACGCGCAAAATCTCCATAGGGGGCGCCATCCCCTGAAACGTGATTGGACAGAGTCGCATGCGTCAATTCTGCATCTGGTATCTACCCCCGCAGAGAGTCGGATGTATACAGTGCCTGAGTACTTACCCAGCGTGGAGTACTATCAGTTCAGGTGGTGGCGCTCTACTGCTTTTGTGCATAACTCACCGGGACTACTTCTTCGCATGAAGTGCTGGGGTATCAGGCACTGGGATCCTGGAGGACACTCCCCCCACCTCCCTCCAACTCGCACCATCATCAAATCCTTAATATGAGCAATCCTTGAAGGTAGACTCTCCCCAGTCACTGGATGATAATACAGTGCAAGTACCACCAGTGTAAGTTATAATGTGAAATAGGACACCCCCTGATCCAAAACACCAGGGGACAAAAATGCTTTGTCTTGTGGACATGTTCTGGTAACATAAGAAGTTGTGCTCAGTCACTGAGTTCCAAGGGACTAATGAAGGTGCAATAAAACCCTTATTACACATTAGTACGCTGGAATAATGCTGAATCTGGTACCATGAGTCTAGTGGTGCAGAGGATGCATTGATCCTGCTCTTCTAGGGATTTAGTATTCTGGGAACTTCTTACAGCAATTTCTCAGTCTTCATGTGCTGATGTGTGCGGAATCACACTTTGTGCCAGCATCACCTTAGTAATGTGAGCATTGCTTTACCATATTACAGCGCACTGAGGCATTAGGGGCACATTTTAGTAAACATGTCTCACTAGTAGAACATGAATACAGTGACACCTCTGCGTCCTATGAAAAGTTGCACGCAAAACTTCAGCTGTTAACTAAAGTGTAATTACAAGATCACTGACGTTAGATATGCATGCGTATGAAGAAATGTCAAAGGTACAGTGAGGTAGAAATCATGTAAAATGTTTATTTTTTTATTACTTACATAACGTAATGTCAACATTCATTTCACAAGTGACTAAGCATCAAATATGCAAAAACTAATGCTGATTGAGAATGTAGTATGTTATAGTAATGTTTTGCTTAACTATTCATATGCTTCAATAAATATGCATATCGTCTCTCCAAAAAGGGTTATTTTTGTTTCATGACTTCCTGAATCTGAATTATAACACTGTTTTCCTGCATTTTTCATGTAAATTTGGTCCACAACATTTTATGCAAATTTTTGGTGCATGTCCTTTCAAAGTAGTAGTTCAACAAAAAAAAATCTAATTTACACTTACCCCTGACATGGCTGATCAGGCCATGAGTAGAGCTATGAGGTTAATACTGCTAACACACCCTAGCAGTTAGCAGTCACCCAAATCGTTTCTGTAAATACATCCCCCCAATTTTTTAACCTGCAACTCATTAAGGTGGTGCAAGCTTGCAGACACGTAAATGTAGGACTTAAACTCCATTTCACTGTGTAGCCAGAAGAACTGGGGTCCGTTTTCATGAGCCACACCAGTAGCAGAAGTACTGACCTAGAATCAGTTTTTTGTGACAATGACCACAAAGAAATCTCATCCTAGATCAGAGGTGGGCAACTGCAGTCCTGAGGGGTCTGTGTTCAGCACAGTTTGTTTATTTTCATGCTCAAACACCTGTTTCAGTTCACATGTAAATTGCCAGTCCTGAAATTACTGGAGAAGTTTATTGATGCCGCTTAAAATTATGCTATGGTCATATTACATAGGAGGGAGACAAACCGTAAAATTCGTCACTGGAGGGCGCTCCTATTGGTAGTCACTGTGGCGTCACTCAGTATTTGCATAAAATATACCCCTAGTCTATATTTGCTCTATCAGTTGGTGACATAAGGGTTACTTCTTAGAACGATTCTCACTGAAAATGAATAGCAGCTGGTCGCCCTTTTATGTCGCTCATGTGACAAAGGGGTAAGATACAGTATACTATGTCCTAAACTACATATAAAGAGCTGGATGTGGGTTGCGTGGGCTGACAGATTTGGGTGACTGGTGAATTTCAGTGTTTTTTTAGCAACATTAACCTCTTAGCTCCAGTGATATAGACGGAAAATTTGGACTCCAAACATGTCTTGGCTACTCGCCAATTGGTATAAGCAGGATGAGTGGAAAATCTGAGTCGTGTCATTTTTTTGCATTCATCTTCCAGTAAATCCATGCCTCCAGGAAAGGTAGTCCAGTCACAGCAGGAGAGCAGTGATCTACTCCACCTCAAAACTACACAGCATTTTACATCACAGGGCCAAAAGGTGTCACAGAAGCTACAGTCTGTAAACATTGACATCTTTCTCTTTAATTGGGCAAAAACTAGCAGTAAGCTTGCCTCAGGTAAGTACTGCATGGCTATGCTAGGACCATTTGCACACATGCCACATTACGTCAGACCACAGAGCTGGTGATCGGTCATGTTGTGGCGAATAGAGTGAGCAGTCCTTTCAGGAAGGAGACAATTTCATTTCCTCCCAATTTGGACTCCCCATAAACACGGTCCACGAAGGAGATCGGCACCTGTAGGACATAAGGATAAAGTATGAACTGGATTAAAGTACATGATGTGAGGGCAACAAGAAAATGGCCAGAATTCATAGATATACAATAGCTGTAATAGTCTGTGTAGACTAATGGACAGGTTTTAAGTCTAAAACTAAATCTATAACAAGGTAATTAAACAACCGCAGTCCAATGGTCAATGGCACTGTTCCAAAACAAAAGCAAGTAATGTGAGACATTAAGGCCGAAGCACACCAACAAAGCATTCAGGAACAAACACCAACATTAAGGTTGTAATGCATTCAATGTTAGAATATCCAGATAAAAAAATTGACGCTCAGTGTTCGAGTAGTCACTCAAGAAAGTAATCTATTACAAATTACTAATTACATGATTTGCTCTCATTACTTCTGTTACTCTACAAATCCCAAACAGGTTCTCTCTTTTTGTCCATAAAGTTACATATTAGCAGGATTAGATGATTTGATGAGCCGTAGAGGTTACAGTGGTGCAAAGTGTCTTTCCCCTACACTTCAATGGCACTGTTCATATTTACAATGTAAACTATGCTGTCAGCAAACAAAGGAACCTCACGCATGAGCAAATTACAAACATGGGCATATATAGATAATACACACAAAATGTAGGTTTAAAATGCATCACATGCAATAAAGAGGATTCACACAAGAAGTGGAATGGAAGTCTTAAGTCAGTCACTGTAATGTGATCATAAGAATTTAAAGTGTAATGCCTTACGCGACTTCACAGAAAAAAGTACATTACTATAACACATTCCTTTGTATCATGTTACCTCTGTAACCCTGCTGACAAGACAACTGAACAACAGTGAATGGAAACAACATTCGAGATACTTCAACAACCAAACATCTACCAAAAGATAAGGAGTTTATTGGTGTTTGTTGGGTCAGTGCGCTCTGGCCTTAAAACATAAAAAAAACAGATGAACAGACCTCCCCAATGGTGTAGCCTAGTTGTCTAGCACGGACAATCATTTCCATCTGGAAAACGTAGCCCTTTGACACACAGTGTTGAATCAAGCGCTGTAGCACATCCTTCTTATAGAGTCTGGTAAAATAAACAAATCATTATAAGCAACAGACTATGATTATTGCTCATGTAATAAATAATTATAACAGGATGTCTTTCCACATACCGAAAACTTCCTGTCAAATCTGATGCTCCAGGCCTCAACAACACTTGTGTGATGAAATTTGCCCCACGGCTAGAAACAGAGGTAGGAGAGTGTATAAAAAAATAGAGATTTGTACTTTGTCGTTATATTCTGATATCAAAATATACCACTTAAGCTATTCAAACACTGAACATTTTAATGATGGATGAACTTTTTTAAATTCTCCCAATCCAATGTGGCTATATTTTTCACAGTAGCATGATGGCTTCTCACGTAGAGCCTTCTGGGGGCTCAAAGGTTTCTGGCCCTGTCCTGTCTTTTACTGTTATTTTGCTCCATCCCATGGTTTTTTGAGTGTGTTTCAGGCATAACATTTGTTTATGTTTACAAAATATAATTAAGTTAATCAGAAAAACATTAAAAACCTTTCTTTAAACTCTGATCAGTTAAAATTAAACAGTGTTAACAAATCACACATTTCTTCTTTTTATTGCATTTTGTGAAAAATCCCAACTTTACCAGAAATGGGATTTGTAGAATACATCTTATATGGTCCACATCTACCTTATGCATGATCAGTTTTTCACATCCCAGTGTACTGTTATGTTGTACTCTTATGGTTGTTAAACAGTTACTGAAGCAGATAAATTGTTAAATTATAAAACACTACTCTGTGCTTTAAAGAAGAATGAAAAATCTAAGGACCAGCTAGAGTATTCAATAATTATAAATAATAGTATTTATTAGAAAACAACAATAATGGAGATGTGATGGAGGTTTTGTTACAACATAAAATTATGACAATTTGAATACTACCTGGAAAGTTTAATCATAATTAAAAAAACATAATGTAATAATAATAACACAATAATGATAATTAATAAAAAAAGAGGAGTTGGAGAGTTCTGTTCCAACAGCAATGGTAAGAAATTTGATACCAAATATCAACACTAATACAGGAAGATTTATAGAGATTACCTAATGAGTTTCCGGCGCAGATCCCATCCATACACACCTCCATCTCCTCTGTATCGTGTTCCAGAGACAACATCATATCCACCTTCTTTCTGTTTCCTACACACCAAACAAAAGCTCAGCAGTTGCTGGTACACAAGTACAATGTACTAAAATGGTTTGTCAGTTCAGCTTAAACCTACATTTTTTACATTAAATAAAACAATGCAAAAAACATTTAAATAAAAATTAAATAAAAACTTTGTAATGCACAAACAGCTTCACAACATGCCGTTAAAAAGCCACCTGGCATAAGTATTAATACATTACATACATTATAATGTTAAAGAACTTTAGAGCTTACTTGATAAATTCTGGGATAAACTTTGGCTGCAGATAAAGAATACGTGAAAAAAACATCGGTTACAATAGCAGTAATCTACAGTGACTTTTAAACAGATAACATTTAAAAAATTATATATAGACTATGAGCAAAATGAGACTTACGTGATGAGACAGATCAGCATCCATGATGATAATGAAATTCCCTGTGGCATGCTGAATACCATGGATGTACGCTGTTCCTGAAAAGCAATTTAAAAACCCTGTTAGTGTTTTAAGTGAAAGTGACATTGTGAACACACTCACCACAACCCACCATTTAACCCATCACATGTGCACACATGCAGCAGCGGGCAGCTTTCAGCAGCGCCCAGGGAGCAGTGTAGCAGGACAGTACATTGCTCAAGGGCACCTCAGTGGGTACACTAAGGTGTAAAGAGTTCAATTAACTACACAAAAGCACAAAACCCAGGACCACAAACTGCATTCATGGTTTGGAAAACATGCAGGTTTCCAGATAGCAGTAACAGTGTGTTGCAGTGTGTGATTTGTGAAAATTATATATATAAACGAGGTCTTCAACTTAGTAACATCATATCATAAATAAATGGCACACCAGTAAGGAAAATGCACATGTAGCCTCACCTAAACCTAATTTCTTTGCTCTCGGTCTTAGGACCTGAAAAAAGAAGGCAAAAAATGATGACAGAAGCAAAAGTATTTGCACAACAAGTCTAATTTAGGCTGCAAGTTATTACACAGAATACGAGACAAGATGTTAACCAAACTCACAATCTTATCATCCCCATAAATCTTCTGTAACTGCTCTGCAATCTGCAGTGTCCCATCAGGGCTTCCATCGTCAATGACTATAATCTCATAATTGTATCCACTGCAAACGGTGAAAAAGATCAGAGTGAAATCCAAACACACGAAACACAACTGCATGTTAAAACATCAGTAAAAGTTGACAGTGCCATAAAGCAATTTAGCAAAAAAAAAAAGCCTAGAATTATGTAATAGCCTGTTTGGGGCTGGGGAAATGACGATACTTGTTATCATGATCAATTATGTTAAAATATAAATATGAGTAGTTTTTGTATTTCTAGACTTCATGCATGTTTCATTATGAAGAAAGCCCAATTACTGCTGTTGACTTTAACTTAGTGCAGTGTTGGGTGTGAGAAATCAGCAACTAAAATGATTGATACTATTTTTTGACGGTGTCACAATACACAATCTGATTCATTATGCAGGGTTCATGATTCAATATTTTGAATAAAAAAAGGTTGAATGAAGAAACATGATGAATAAATTCAGCACTAGAGTGAAGATGGAAGCCAGGAGAATGGTGCATGATGTGCATGTGCTGCAAGTTGATTGGTGCTGATTGCTAATTAAATTTAAATTGGTGCTCAAACATTGCGGTAACATCAAATATCAATCAAGAGTAAGCTAATTTAATTCTAAGTCACTTAAATTATGAGAACATGATTTTCAAAGAATTCCTACACCTATAATAGTTTGGTAGAGTATTTTCTGTATAAACAGGGCACCCTAGTTCTCTTCTTGTCTGTTCCAACTTGTGTGTGGGGTTAAGTGTGCAGCTCTTCAGTCCCTAGGTCTGGGCATCCCCTATACTACTACTCCAGCTGTCCTGACATGACATTGTGCAGTATGAACAGCAGCCCGTTGTTTACACAGGCTGTGTTAAACGGAGCTGAGTGACAGCTCAGCATAAGCACGAGCTCTAAAGCCTCTAAAGCTACAAGGCGTTAGCTTTAACTACAGTTCCGCTGGAAAAAAACACATTACCTCTCGCCAAAGTACTTCACCAGCAGCCAAACAATCAGCGGCAGATTCTCCCGTTCGTTGTAAGTCGGCAACAACACAGAATATTTATCAGCCTCTTCTCGGTTCTTCTTTTTGCTTCTCGTACCTGCCATGTTGGACAAACACTACACAACGGATGTGTGCATCGGTCCGCTGTAAACCGCGCTCCAGCTGATTAGTTCCTACGAGGGTAGAAGATTTAGGTACCAAAAAATTTTTTTTTCATGAGAAGAGGTTATGAATGTGTTAAATGGCAGGTAAACATTAGAAGCGCACTTTTTATTTTCCTAACACCTCAATGAAAATGCGCAGTGAGTGGACGGAGCACTTTTCTCTTCTACCCTCGTAGGAACTAATCAGCTGGAGCGAATACCAAATACCAAATACCTTTGGTATTTAAATGTTTTGAGTAGCCTACATGCACATTTCATAGTTCTGTTCACCATCTAAATTGTTTACAAATATTTCAGGAAAAATCCTAAATATGATAAATTGAGGAGTAACTCCCTTTTCAGCATAGTGTTTTTTTTATTATATAATTTTAAAAACGTGAACAAAAAAATATGCATCCATGTTTTAAAAAATGTTGCATGTAAAATAATGATAATTATGTAGTAGTATAAGAACTTGATGTATGGATTTATTGCAGTAGTTGCTGTCTGTAATAGTATAAGCACTTGGCATATGTATGGATTATAGCAGTTGCGTTTGTTATTTATTTTAAAACTACAAGAAATGTGGCACCACCTCAGCGTTACTCTATGCAATGCGAACGTTTGATTGTTTCCTCTGTCCTGGAAATCGCTTTGGATAAAAGCGTCAGCCAAATGAATAAATGTAAAATGTAAAATGTAATATTTGTGCCGTTTTTTTTTGTTTTTTTTTTAAATATGGTGATAATATCGGTCATCAGCCCTATGCTAATGGACAGTAATGGGTTACTAGAAGTTTGCAGTGTTACAGGTGCAGAACAGTAAAATGCTGCTTGGAAATATCTGTGAAAGTTGGTGTCATGCTGTTTTTATGAGAAAAAATGAATAGACTCAGCACATTCACTATCACAATACATATGTTTAATATTTAGAAATGTTCATAATATCTATAATTATTAAATGTCCAAAACAAATTACTTCTCCCTTAGTCTCGGTCTCTTGCTCACACACACACACACACACACACACAGATAAATGCAGTTTTAGGGGAGGTGTTTTATAAAGGCTTAGACTTTTATAAAAACGTCTGTATTTAAACATTTCTGTATTTAAATATATAGTGTTAATAACTACAAGATTCTTTGTGCAGATTCAATTAAAGTCATTATGCACATGTAAGACATTACAAAATAATCACAGTGTCTCTTGTTTTACAACTTTTTTTTTTACAACAGATGTCAGTTTAAAATTCACCGTTAGGCTGTTAAATCATGGACCCCAAACGAGTAATAGTAATTATATGCCTTCAACAACATATTCTTAAAAACATACATTGTAGTGCATAAATACAAGAAAATAAACTACAGCATAGATCTAAAAACATTCTCAGTGCGAAATCGGTAGTTCTTTAGTAAACCGAGGATAAAAATGGCTATATCTTCCATTAAATGAAGTGATGTGGGACTCTCCTTTGGTGTCAAACTGAAATCAGGACAGGTCAGTACGAGCCTCTCTCAGGATTTTGCTCTAGTGATTCATGGCACTGGCTATGCCCAAAAGATCAGTGACAGTTTAAACAGGAATAAAATACAAATGTGGACAAAATGGCTGAATACTAAATGCTGGAGAAGGTTTCTGGAGAAGTCATTTAAAGAGAAGTAGGAAACCGGAGAAGTGTCAGTCGGAAGCTTCCATCAGCAGGATGGCAACAATAAATAAGCTTCTGAACTTGGCCTTGGAAAAATGTCCTTTGCATGCCAACCGAGTTTTGATCCATTAGACCCAGTAGCACCTGTATTCTTCTTTTTACAGAAAGCAAGGATTCAGAGTATTCAAATGAGAACGTTGAAACAGTTCTTTCACTTTTGTCCAGATCAAGGCTGGTATCCAAAGTATGCATCATCTAGAAAAAATAAAATGTAATAAAAACAGCCATTATTTACAAGAGGACAAAAAAGAAAAATGCATAAAAGAAAAAACACTTTGATGTACCTGCTGGAGGAGCTCCTCGGTGGCAGCCACTACTGTCACACACACCAGGGGGACCGATTTCACCTGGCTGACCAACAGCTCCTGATATACCAGGAAAACCTGGTTTACCATCCTCACCTCGAGGGCCTTGTACCCCTATCTTGGTTTCTCCTGGAGGTCCTGGCACACCACAACCAAAGAGTATCTTAGTAAGTGTTTATTAACAGCAACCAGATTCTTTTTTCAACAGTTAGTTTAGACAATGCAATGTTACCAGTTGGTTCTCACTGTGAACCTGTATCATTCTGCTGATCAACGGTTGCTAAGTAACAACAATGATCCTTCACCCTAAGCTGCTGGAAATTTTTTTCTGACTGAAGAAACAGCCGATGTTAAAAACAATGGCTATAGCACATTTGCGCTAGTGCATAAAATAAACACATTGGGCTACAGATAAAGTGATTAAAATATTTAAATATACAGCTGTATGTCTGGGCACCCCCTAATCTAATAAAAATTTTTTGTGGTAATAAGGGCTATATTTGGATGATCTAACACAACGGGTAAAGAGAAAGACTCAATTATAATTTATGGATTTGTCCAAATCCACTGTGCTATTTTGACAATGGAAAAATCAGACTTCGGGCAGTGGTGGTCTAGTGGTTAGGACCTTGCCCTTGTGAACAGAAGGTCACAGGTTTAAGTCCTGGCCTCGGCACCATTAAGGTGCCCTTGAGTAAGATACTTTCTCACTACATTGCTCCCCGGGGGCTGTTGATAGCGGCCCGCTGCTTCACGTCTGCAGGTATGATTGGTTAAATGCAGAGGTCACATTTTGTTGTGGTGCATTTTGTGTGAGGCACAAAAAGGTTCTCACTAACGCTCTCAGTTATTCAGAGGTGTGTTTTACATGCAATAAACCAATCAGAATGGCCTGTCATCTGACCTTTAAAAGGCAGGGGTGCATGAGCTATGGTGGATTACTATTATAATGGCGTGTTTACCTGGCAAACCAGATTGGTTTGGGTTTGACGAATAGGACCTGCTTGCGTGCAAAAAAAGTGTGTGGGTATATCATTCATGGGAGTAGCACTGTTCCACCTACGCCTTTTGGGCATCATTAGTGCATTTTGAATATGTACAGTGGGTACGGAAAGTATTCAGACCCCCTTCAATTTTTCACTCTGTCATATTGCAGCCATTTGCTAAAATCATT
>JBBPDA010000132.1:25015011-25035943 GCA_037974385.1 Arnoldichthys spilopterus | reverse complement strand
AGCAAAGGGTGTGAATACTTAGGACCATGTGATATTTCAGTTTTTCTTTTTTAATAAATCTGCAACAATTTCAAAAATAATTGTTTTTGTCTGTCAATATGGGGTGCTGTGTGTACATTAATGGGGGGGGGGGGATTAATTTAAATGATTTTAGCAAAGGCTGCAATATGACAGAGTGAAAAATTGAAGGGGGTCTGAATACTTTTCCGTACCCACTGTATCTGTGTCAGTAACGGGCGTCATATAGCTGCGTTACCAAAACACACTAGTTTAATATGGTTTAATACTACGCCACTGACTTTAAATTTGGTTATTGGTTAAGTGCAGCCTTAGAATAGCAAAACCCCAACAATGCACCCAGCCACACTTAATTTAAAAAGAACCATTCCTACAGGTGGTAAACGTGAGCAAAAACATTCGTTATTTTGAAAATGTTCATGTTGGAATTAAACTAGCAAAACAGTTTGCGTGGTGCCTCCGCTGGTACAAAATACAGTCCTAAGTCTCTACAAAGATATAAATACATTCTTTACAAAGAAAGATTTTCTGCACATTTGAATGTTTGTTTGATTAATTTGAAATGTTAGGGGAAAAAATTAAATGCGGTGTGTGCAAAAGTTATGGCACATATATATTTCACATCTCTTTCCAACAAGTTCAATTTAAAAAATAAGTGCTCTAATTTTGGAGAAAGTTGCCATATTTAAGCTTGTTCCTTGCAAAGGATGTACACACATTTTCAAATAGAAAATAAACAAAACATGCCATGTAACGGGTGTTCAAACGTTTGCACATGACTGTATAAAAGAGTCCATATATACCTGCAAAACCCTTTGTTCCTTGTGGTCCTTGGACATTAGTCCCGGGAGCCGCTCTCTCACCAGGCAAACCTCTGCGTCCTGAAGGTACAGAACAAAATTATTATGGCCTATTGTGAGATGTATTACTGCAATAGGCCTTATTTTATTGATAACTTAGCTAACTTTAGTTATAGTTTGGCTAAAAATCTGTTTACATAATTTCCCCCTTTGTCCCAATGTAGTCAATCAATAGACATAACTGGTGTCTGGTTCTTTTGTTTCCCACTGGAGCTATGAAGCTAATGTAGCCTATAAGTAATAGAAGCAAATAGCATACATAATCTAAGACTGCAGAGACTACATAAGAGACAACATAAACAATAAATATGTGCAATGTGAATTAATGGCTAAAAGTTTCTATTTTTATTACCTGTTAGCTACATTGGGCTTATAGCTTCAGTGCAACACCAAAGAAGCAAACTTCAGATACCTTGCAATGCATCACGCAGCTTGAGAAAGTTTACTAGACCTTTACTTGAAGTTCTGAATGCCAAGTATCCATATACAGTAAGCTTAGCAAATACACTTCTATAAAGTTACTTAAAAATCTCACCCTGCTCGCCAGGATACCCTGGTCTGCCTGGCTCTCCTCTGTTTCCTTGTCGTCCTTGAGGACCTCTGGGACCTGGAGGTCCTTTCCCACCTGGAATTCCTGGCTCTCCTGGAGGCCCTACTGGTTCCTGGATGGGCACAGGCTTCCGACTAATCTCATTCAGGAAGGCATCTAACTTCAACACTTCATCTAGAGTAATGTGTCAAGTAAACAGCCCATTATGAGCAAATACCTGAGGCTCATGCTAGGTTAATCTTCATAAAAAAGCAAGCAATCACAGTTTGTTCTCACATAATTTTAAATCAGACAGGACATCAATTAAGATAGAGAGATTTTTTGTTTTTCATAGGGTGGTCATAAAAAATGAAGCATATTGCATGATTTTAAGGGCAGAGAGCCAAAACAATGTGGAGAAAACAAAAAGAAAGGGGTTGTCACATACTGTGCACTAGCTTCTCACAAGCCTGAGTGACAAGCTGGTAAATGATAGCAAGAGACTGTGGTTCTCCCTATCAAACAAAGCACAATTAAACTACATCACAGAGCACAAATGTATCCTTCAGTATAAATAAATGCCATGCACATCATGCAAAAAGGAATACTCCACTTAAACTCACCTTCTCTCCTCTCTCACCCTTACTTCCAGGAAGTCCCTAACAGACATGAGACATCATTGTTGACTTTAAATATTCCAGTTTGAAAATGTCTTCAAATAGTAACCTTTAATAGTTGCAGGTATGCTAGCAATAATAGAAGAATGCTATAATATTTTTAATTAACAAACAAAAATATTGTCAGACAGGCAGATTCTAAACTTTCAACCAATAACACATTTGCAATACACATTTTATCATTTGATTTTCATTTTTAATTTGATTTTAAATTGAATTAAAGGTTATTATTAAGTATACTGATTTGTTTCATGGAAATACAAATCATCCTTTACATTTTGCCATTTTTTGTCATTGTTTGACATAGAAACAATTGAAAGTTTGAAAAAAGTGAGTGTAAAAGTAGTTTTAACCAATGTAGCTAATCTAATTAGGCTAATGCTTCTTCACATTCTAGACACTAACTTAGCTCAAATAAAACCCCATATGTCAAACCCCATATGTCATCATATTTGATGAGGAAAATGACCCAATATTACATATCTGTGAGTGGCAAATGTATGTGAGCTTCAAGGATTAGCAGTTCATTTGAAGGTGATTAACAACAGCATCAAATCTGTAGGATATTCCTGCACTTACAGTTGGTCCTACAGGTCCTAGTAGCCCCCTCTCTCCAACAGGTCCAGGGTAGCCAGGCATACCCTGAAAACCCTATAAGGAATAAAGGCAACGAAGAGTCAGCAGAGGTGCAATAGTCTGAAAACACTGATGCAAAATATGAGCTAAAGTGCAGGTCTGACTGAATAAGTTTCTGGGGCTGTTTCTTACTCTTGATCCTGTAATTCCTGGTGGACCCATATTACCCTCAACACCCCTGGTCCCCTGATGAACAAAAAAACAACAGTAATATGTATAGGACTAAAAGAGACAGATATGAACATAAAACATGGATACATCATAAGATATCATAATTGTGATACTTCACACCTTTAATGTAAAGAAAGAATGAAGCGCTCTGACGGGAAATGTCAAAAGGCACTCTTTCAATGTTATAGCCAATTTACTACACTTGTATCATCCTGCCTTGTCTACCGCCAATTCAGTTGCAAGAAAAGTAAGTAACAATGTGGTTGCTTTATTGTAGCTTCTTGCCACCAATTTGTGGCTGAGGAAACTGCAATGTTTAGTGCTCAATTGGTTTTTGCCCTTTTTACTTTTTTTAAAACTATGGTAAAACAGCATAAGAAAAATCAAGGTCATGTGCCATTATGAATAGCATTCTGACTCTGATTAGGTCCACAGGCATAAGCTGAAAGGTCTACTAATTAAATGAAAAGAACTTGCCTTAGGTCCTGGGCTGCCTTCCTCACCTTTTGGTCCAGGTGGTCCTGGCAGCCCCTTAAAAAGAAAGAGAACAGACATACTACATAGCATTTTAAAGCACTATATGAAAGCCACATCTTTATCAGATGAAAGATGAAAGATATTTCTGTCTCACCTGATTCCCCGGCCTTCCGACATCTCCTTTTTCTCCCCTAATCCCTGGAGGCCCCTACAGAAGGCAAAAAGATAATCTTGAATTCTGCACCATAGGTGTTCTGATATAAATTTGCTTTGCAAAAAAAAAAAAAAAGGTTTATACCATTTTACCCATTACTGCTATGCCACGGGGTCCAACAGACCCCATAGAACCAAAGCCCCCTTCAGGCCCTGCTTTGCCAGGGGGTCCCATTTCACCCTGAATAGAAAAAGAAAAATGAACTTAACAAAAACTCTTCACTCAACATCACACATAAAGCGGATTTGATTAATACCAGTTTGACAGTAAAACAGCATACCTTCTGTCCTTCCTCCCCTTTTTCCCCTTTCTCCCCACGAGGACCAGGCTTCCCCTAAAACAAAACCAGATATTGAGCATGATGTGGGCACTGGCACACCCTTAACATTTAGCATTTAACACATTTCACTGATAACTGGATGGTCCATATTGTCTTTGGCATTGAGAAGTCGACATTCATTTTTTCCCCAAAAACAAGCTGAAACATGGACTCATCTGGCATCAGTAAATGTTGATGAGATGAGATTGGGCCCTGAGAACTCGACAGCATTTCTGCACAAAATTTATGTACGGCTTTCTCTTTGTCGAATGATGTTTCTGGTTGCATTTCTCAGGTTGCTTGGCCTACACTGCTTGATATTTCTCCAGTGCTGAAAATGGTGAAACACATAATTCTTTTCCACTGAGAATTGTTCTGTTTTTTAACGGATTAACAATTCTCTTAAAGTTTGTCACAAAACGGTGAGACATGACCTACCAATGTTTTCAACCAATTGACCTGCTTATTGTGCAATGTTTTTAGAAAGGTGTAATTGTATAAACTTTTTGCTTTATATTGCCCAGTCCCAGCTTTTTAAAGTATGTTGCAGGTAACAATTAAAATTTTTTTAACATTTACAAAATACAATCATCAAAAAAAACAAAAGTTATTTATTTGTACTTATGTCAGTTAATGAAAGCGAGAATCCACAAAGAGAATTTACAAACCACAGATAGCATACAACAAGAACTTATAGCATACAACAAGAACTCAGAATTGCAGTTTATATGCCACAGATCCGTAATTAGTAGCTTAAAGTGAAATATCTTCCAGTATTTACTATCAAGAATAGAAGCCTGACCAATATATATTATTTGGTTGATAAAATCAGCTGATATTAGGGTTCCACAGATTTATTTGCATCAAACAGTGATAGACACCAAATGTGAGTAATAATATTAGATCACATTAAATTGTTTAATCAAAAATATCAGATCATTTCTAATTTTTTACCATGATAAAGGAAACAGGCCAGTATAATCAGATACAGTATGTTGAGCATAAATGATCATTTTCATATCGGACATGTCATATCAAAAGCTGTACATGTCGTGAACTCACAGGAGGGCCAGTATCTCCGGGGGCTCCAGGGATGTTGGAGGTGCAAGTGCATGCATAAGCGGGAGCAGGGCAACTCTCCTCATCCCTCTGCAAAAACCAAAAACATTAATCTCTGCATATTTACAAAATTTATACAGATATTAATGTGCAGCCATAGCTGACTGCTCAATCACTGCTGCATCGTCCACAAATGTCCCCAAACTACTTTAATTACATAGTTATGCACTTATTGATTTACGTGAAGTTACTGTGTGTGTGTGTGTGTGTGTGTGTGCATGCGTGGTCTCTCACTTGAGCAGGCAGGTCACAGCAGGTGTCCTCAGAGGCCCAGGTGGTGTTACACACAATCTCAAAGGACTGTAGCTGAAACTGAAGAAATACACAAGCAGAATCCTTTTACATGCACTATGTAGTTTAACCCTCCTAGGTCCCACAAGGCATATATGTCATGAAAACGTTATTTACAGTTTGTTTAATTATTCCTCACTCAGTGAGCAGAAAGATCTGTGGAATATGTGAATTCTAAACTTTCAAAAGGTTCAAAACAGTATCATGTTTGTGTTTATAAGGAGAAGAGGGCATTTATTATTACCATTTGAATAAAAAGGATTGTGTACAGTCTTATTTTGCAAAAAAAAAAAGACAATTTTATCTTTTTTTTTAATTGAAAAAGTTAAACAAGAAAATGTATATTTAAAAATCTGTTCATATACAAATTCAAGTTAAGTTAATTGATCATATGTATGTTAATGTTGGGGCAACAGTACAATTAATATAAAAATAAAAAATTACAAAATATATATAAAAGGAGCATAGAGAGGGATTTAAACTGGAGGTATTTGGGCACAGAGAAAGAAGGGAATTTACACTAATAATCAATTTGTGTTCATGCAAAATGTCACACTCACAGCAGCAGATCCACTGTGGGGCCCACGAGTCCTTATTAGTTTGCCCAGCATCTCAAAGCCATCAGTAGGTAGAGCTCCCAGAGGTCGGGCAGGCCTTTCTCCAACCCGCTGACAGTCTACAGACAGGGACACACTCACCTGACTAACGGACAGGTGAATCTGTCAATCATATGAGAGAGTCTTTCATGAAATGTCCCAGAACAATGTTTAATCATCAGTATTATATGTAGACTTATTTTCTGATTATTGACAGTAATTTACATGCAAAAAAAGAGTTATACCCTTGTAAGAGACAGAATAACCATTTAAATTTCATTATTCTGTCAATGTTAATTTTTTCAATACTGTGCTCAGTTGTTTCACCCTTAAATAATATAATTTCCCAATGCACAGAGGATATAAGTCAAGTAGGCTTGTATTGTCATTTCAACCATATACAGTTCACACAGTACACAGTGAAACAAAACAACGTTCCTCCAGGACCACGGTGCTCCATGAAACACAGGACCACAAACACTACACAACTAACAACAAAGTGCATTGTGTGCAAATATGTGCAAACATTGCAGGACAGTGCAAAGACAATGCAAAGACAGACAGGTACAAACAAAGACAGTGCAAAAGTGACAAAAAGTGCAGTTATGGGACCACCAGGCGCAAGTAGCAGAATGTGCAAAAATACAATACTGTGAACAATGACACATATAATCTCCTTTTCCAACTGACTCCATCTTCCTTTTTGATAGACACTTTCATAGTCACTCTCTCTCTCTCTCTCTCTCTCTCTCTCTCTCTCTCGCACTCTCACACACACACACACACACACACACAGAAAAACAAGCATAATAGACCATCATGGCCTTTTGACTCTCACCTTATGGAAGCTGCCATAGAAGAGTGTGTGCACTTGGGGCTGGTCAAAGGTCAGCTCCTGCACCTCCCCTCGGTAGTCCAGGCTGAAGTACAGCAGCACTTTCCTTTCAGCTGACAGCCAAAGAAAACTACATCAGCTACATATGCACTAAACGATCCACAAAACTAAAACAAGAGTATTTTCTTTATTTACAGAGAGGGTGCATTGATTCAGTGCCTCTTAATAAGTTCAAGGCTGTTTTTCCAAGTGCTTTACCTTGCACAGTCAGATTCAATGCCCAAACCTGCTTTATCATCCTATGCTAGGCAGAAGAGGAGACTCATTTGAACTCACTTTTACAATATTGGATGCTAGTGGCTTTTCAAAAGGTTTGAGAATACCAGTTTTAGAATGTTACCTTCTGAGGGACAGGAGGTATAAATGGATGTCCAGTGAGAAAATGTTAATGCATAATTAATGTCAAGCAAGCATACAGATCATTTTGAAAGTGTTGTCCACAACTAAGCAATGATGAGAAAGGCTAATTGACAGGATGTAAACTGAACCAAAATAACAAAAAACTTTGAATATCTAACTAAAGTGGCTTTGAATTTTTAGAACCTGTTAAGCGTGACACCATTACTCTACAACTTTAACCTTAGTTCAGCAGTCTAAAACTCCACTGTTTCACCTCATCGGATGAGTGAGAACTAGGCTTTAAAAATATGACTGCTGCAACACTTTCAAGTGTCCAGACCCCATAACAGGCCATTTAAACATCTGAATCATTTCTGAAGAATCTGCCCATACTGCCCCACACTGCCCTGTACTCACGGTCCAGTACCACCCCCATTTTAGGCTGGAAGTCATTGTCAGTAAGCTGCCAGAGGGCAAAGGGCTCCCTTGGCGAGTCCTGCAGCAAGCGGAAGGCTATGCTAATGGTGTGCTCCGGAGCAAAGCCAGCTGGGTGGATGAAGCTGTAACACACAGGCAAAAAGACAGGCCACACTATTACAGAGAAAGCAGATGTCTTGGTGTATGTGTTAGGTACGCTGTTTAATAGCTCGTAAACGTGTGTCTGCTTACAAAAATGTTCCAACTTTTAAACAAAACCAGAGAATAATAGACAGCGGTACGTCATCAGTAAAATGGTCCTTATGAAGTAAAGCATTTTTGTCTGCATATTTTACAAAGAAAAGAGCTATATGTATATGTTTAGCCACAACATTACAAACAACGACATGTAAAGTGGATAGCACATATTACCCTGGCACCTGTCAATGGGTGGAATGCATTTGGCAGCAAGTGAACAATCAGTTGTTGGAAGTTGTTGTAAAGGAAGTAGGAAAAATGGACAAGCATAAGGGTCTGAAGGACTTTGACAAATTGTGAATCTTAATACTAGCATAATATAGTATTTAGAAAGAAAATCAAACCTTTACTCAGCAGATTTGACCATTTCACCTTAAATGGTAAAGCAGTTAAACTCTGACACCTGAAGATGCCTTCTTATTTGATTGGGCCATTCCACCTTAAACAGTGCAGCAGTTACCGAATGTAACTGCTACACCATTTCAGGACCAAATAAAATAAGAATACTTCAGTTTTACAAACTCATGTCACATATTTGATTAACTTTGATTCCATTAAATGCCTCTGACTAGCAATGCCACACACTGTTAAGCTGCTTCTCCTTACTTTACTTGTGAGGTGCATCCAACAAAAACTGTGCTAAAAAGGAATCAATGTGGACACTTTGGCCACTGCATTGACCATCAGAGATTAACATTTTTGCTGCTTTTTCATTTTTGTGACACTGGTAGACTGGCAGACAAAAAAAATAGAGATAAAAAAATTCTCCCCAAGTCTACTGTGCTGGGAAGAAGGCGAGCCAGAGAAGGCAGTGTGATATCCTAGGCAATATTCCACTGGGAAACATTAGTTCCTAGCATTCATGTGGATGTTCCTGTGACATGTACCGCCTACCTAAATATTGCCTCAGACCACATACACACTTTGATGGCAACATTATTCCCTAATGGCATTGGCCTCCTTGAGCAGGATCATGCACCCTGCCACACTGAAAAAAATGTTCAGGTAAGGTTTGAGGAACAAGAGAAAGGTTTTAAGGTTTTGACTTGGCCCTCAAAGTTCCCAAATCTCAATCGGGTCGAACATCTTTGGCATGTGCTAGACAAACTAGTCAGATCCATGGAGGTCCCACATTGCATTTCACAGGACTTAAAGGTCCTGTAGCAAATGTCTCAGTGCCAGATTCCACAACACACCTTCAGAGATCTCCTGGATTCCATAACTCGAAGGGTCAAAACTGTTTTGGTGGCACAAAGGGGACCTATATTAGGCAGGTGGTTTTAATTTCATGGCTGACTGGTATACATGCAGTATTGTATAAATTAATGTTTGTCCTTGATTTCTTTTCTGTGTGTGTGTGTGTGTGTGTGTGTAAAAAGGGCCATTTTATTCATATGGTACATGCTTACTAACTGGTCTTGTTTGTGTGACTCGTTTTAATGACACCATAAGTAGGTGGACGCTCATAATTTGTAGTATTATTTAGTGATCTGGTGACCATAATATTATAAGCATGCTGAGGAAGGTGCCAGCTGTGCCTTTTACTGTGAGTTCACTGTGAGTCCCCCCCCAAATATCACAAATGTACATTTTCACTAATGGGAGTCAGCTCTACAGTACTGGTTTAGTTAATTTGCCATCAAACATTAACACAATGTAAATACTTTTTATGTTTATGTGTTTCTCACCCTGTGCTCTGTGTTAGCTGCGTGTCTCTGTAGAGGGTGTAGCTGGGTAAAGAGCTGAAGATGAAAGGCTCTGCTGCCACGCCCTCTACAGTGGAATGAGCTCTCTGAGTCAGACCAAATGCCTCCATCATATTAAAACCTAGAGCACAAACACAGTTTCTCTGAGAACAGTGCTAATGAGGCCATTCATTCACAAAAAGATCCTGTATAAAAAGTCACAGACTAATTCAGATGTTTACCTTTAATCACACTATTTCTGACGGTCATCTCAGGACACACTGTAATGGAAAATACCGCACAGGAGATTATACCTGTGTCCATATAAACATGCTCCAGTTCATACATGTACTGCTGTATACTCACTTTCATTTTGTATGGGATGTAGTCTGGGGGGAAGCTGCATTCTTACTGGTGCTGCAGCTGAGGAGTTACATTGAAATCATTGTTATAAAAGAGTTCATTTATTTTGAGGAAAATCAGAATTATCTTTAGAACTGGAGAAACATATATTACAGAATTTAGACAACACTATATTTTTAGGATTTTAATGAAAACAGCTAAGAAATGTTATTTTAGATAAAAACTGAGCATCATTTAATATTATTATAATGAACTATTACAAAATCAAAACAGTCCACCATCAGACTGAAGCATCATGATACAATGCATTTCACACAGTCCACTCAGTATTTAAATAAAAAGTGGAAGCAAGTTATTTAGAAATGGAAATTAACTGCAGTCTAACCTGTAGGATGGAGAATAGTGACTGCAGCGCTCTCTACTGTCCCCAAGCGGGAGTGCACACTTATACGATAAACGGTCTCTGGCTGTAGCTCAGAAAAACAGTGGCTGCTGCTGCTGGAGTCTACCGTTTCCTCCTTTTTCTGCTTGTCTGAACCCAAACAAACACATACAATGTGAAAAAATACAGAGACTCTAAGCACTACCTCTACTACACACTGTATGTTTTAAACAGGATACAGCAGCGTGGTTCAGTTTTGTACAGATGAGTTAAGCAGTACTGGTACCTCTTAGAGCCTGGATGACAATGTGGTAGGCTGTGACTGCTACTACCGGCCTCCAGGACACACAGATACTGGAGTGGTCAGAGCGCACCACACTCACACTGCTCACACGCAGACTGGCTGGTTTTACAGGGAAAACAACAGGCACAGGGCTATACATCTCATGTAATATATATTGGTGTATATGTGTATGTGTGTATATGTATGAGTATATGAATGCAGACCAATGCTATTTTAAGTATTTGTGCAGAGAATGGGACAGTTACCAGTTTTAATGATATGCCCAAGTGTAAAATAATACTGTTAAAGAGATATAGAGAGAGAAGCAGAGAGACTCACTGGTTTTGCCCTGTGCTGAAGCACTGCCTCCCTCTCTGTTTCGGTATTCAGCAGTAACCAGCACACTGTAGCGAGTGTCAGGCAGCAGAGACTGAAGCAGAACTCGTTGTTCACTGCCTGGCAATGACACCTACAAGCAAAGTCAACCCAAGACTACATCACCCATGATGCAGCACAAAATCTTGTGCAGTATTTATGCATAATTCAGAAGTAAGCCTTCTTCAGAGCCATGATGTCTTTGCAGACTTGCAGGTTCACACAATTTACTTTTTCTCTGAAAACACTTACAGTGGTCTCTCGTGCCTCTCCTCCAGTTAAAGGTGTGTATGAAATGTGATACTGCAGCACATGGGCATTAGGTGGAACCCAACTGACCAGCATACTGACTGCTGTCTCCTCAGAGATCGACACAGAGCTGGGACCTCCACCCGACACTGCAACAATAAAAATAAAGCAAACATAAGGGAGTCTTCTGATCTAAAACGTGTCAGCACATGTACAAAAAAAGGATAGAATTTAGGGCCCTTTTCTTATGTACTGGTGGGGTATTGCAAGCAGATTTGAATCAGATAATGCTTCTAATAAAATTCTGGTTAATTTTACTGGCTCTTTTCTTCAATTTGTTACTTACTACAGACAAATGACTCATTCTTATTTGGTAATTAATATAAAGCCTTATTATGAATTATTATTATAAACTATATAAGGACTGTGAATAACGTTTACTTAACATCAAAAGATACATTTAATTTCTTCATAATGCCAAGCATCACAAAGAGCAGTATTTTTCTTGTAGGTTATTGTGCTGGTTATCATATACTCCAGCTTAAGGCACTGGTTGAGCAGGAAGTACAGGCAAAACATACAGAGTAAATGAATCAGCTTGGTTAAAGGGTGGTGCCACTCAAAACACACAGACGGAAACCTTTCATGAATGCAAAACTGAATGTTGCACTTTCACATTTGTAGTGTATACTCACATGTACTATATCGTATAGCCACAGCCTCACTCTGCGCTCCATCAGCATACAGTGCAGACAGCGAAACCTGATACTCCTTGTCATCCTCTACGCCTTCCAATATGGCTCCCTCACTCTCCCCATCCACCTTTAGCTGGAAACACAATCACACAAAGAGTCAGATTGCTACGCAAAACCATTAATCACCAAAAATCCATCAAATTACACACCAGTATGCTAAATTGTATGCAAACACTAACTACAGTATCCCAACCTAATATAACATTTAAAATGTTAAAGGAACAGTTTTGTGGAAAAATGAAAACTTTTTAGATCTGTGCTATATGTTATACAGTTATATGCAGCCATGACGTTTGCTAAATGCTAAATGATATTAGCCAAAACAAAAGAAGCAAAGTGTCTTGGCTCATTTGGGGCAAGGGAAAAATTGTGCAAATTTGAGTATTTTGCAAGCATCCCTTTAAAGCACATTTCAACAGATTCAAATGCTGAAATGCAAGTGAGAGCTGGTGCTGACCTGCCTCAGATCTCCTCCACTGAGAGAGATCCACTTAATAAGGTACGAAGTCACATCATCTGCGGCTGCCTCCCAGCGTACTGTCAGAGTGCCCTCCGAGTAGTTAGTGACCCTGAGCTCAGACGGAGCGGGCACCCTTACTGAGAGAGAGAGAGAGAGAAACACTTTAGGGAGTTAGGGATAGGTCCTCAGAAACCACAAGAATATGGGAAAGAGGTCTGGACTACAAAGACAAAAAAGAGTTTACATATGACTTACATGTAGTAACATTAGCAGTGATTGGAGATGACTGGGCGTTTTTATAGTAAGACTGAACAGACACCAAATACTTGGACAGAGAGGCCAGGTTTTGCAACAAGACCGTGTTCACACCTGCCACCTCCACCTGAGAGAGAGAGACAGAAAGACACAGATACAGAGAAACAGAGAGTGAGGAGGGGAGGAGAAAAATGAACAGAAACACACAAAAAATAGAACAAACAGAAAAGAATCTCAACATATGCTGTTGAATCAGTATAAAAAACAGCAAACAAGTTGTGTCCCTCACCTGTTTGACATCACTGCCATGATTGGTGCTGTAGGTGATGCGATGGGCAGGAACACTGACGGCACCAGGAACCCACGTGACTCTCAGTGTGCTGTGACTTACCATAGGGAACTGGAGACTGAGAGGAGCTGGCAACGGGACTAGGAGAGGGATAACAGTGTTTTCACTTAACAAATTTTTTGGTAATACAGGAAAGTACAGGAAAATGTGCAGCAAACAGCAGACAGAAAATACAAACCCCATTTTCAGACAGAATTTTTCATGAAATACGATTAAAACAAGAATGTCTGTTGATAACTCTCTTGAACTTTTATTTACCTGATTTTACTGATCAACTTTTTGAATTTGACGTCAGCAACACACTCAAAAAAAAGTTGGGACAGAGGTGTGTTTACTACTGTCTTACATCACCTTTCCTTTTAATTACAGTGTAAATTCATTTAGGAGCTGAGTAGACAAACTGTTGTAGTTCTGCAAGTAGAATTTCCGCCAATTCTTGCTTGATACAAGACTTTCAACCCTCTGTGGTGGCTGTTGTCTGATTCTCCTCTTCATAAAGCTGCATACATTTTCAATAGGCAGGTAAGTTTGACTGCTGGCCTCACAGTGAGAAGGTCCTGGGTTCGATCCCCAGGTTGGCCACAGGTGCCTTTCTGTGCGGATTTTGCAAGCTCTCCCTGTGTTCGCGTGGGTTTCCTCGGGGTGCTCCGGTTACCTCCCACTGTCCAAAGGCTGCAGTAGGTTGATTGGATTGGAAAATTGACCATAGGTGTGAATGTGTGTATGAATGGTTGTCTGTGTGTTGCCCTGCGATGGGTTGGCCTCCTGTCCTGGGTGAACCCTGCCTTAGGCCCGCGGTCAGCTGGGATAGGCTCCAGCTTCCCCGTGACCCGGATATGAAAGAAGCAGTTGGAAAATGGATGGATGGATGTCTCATGCTTTTCTTTCCTTTTATTTTAACGCCCATCTATGTAAAGCACATTGAATGACACTTGTGTATGATAATGTGCTATACAAATAAACTTGCCTTGCCTAGCCTCTTATTTTGTTTTGTCCCAACTTCTTTGAGTGTTGCAGGTGTCAGATTTAATCAGTTTAATAAAAGTTCAAGAGAGTCTCACATTCCTGTTTTTATTGCATTTTACGAAAAATCCCAACTTTTGTGGAAATGTGATTTAATTCTAGAATATTCCTGGCATTTCTAAGTGAAAAGAGTACATTTTGCTTGGTTTATGTTGTTATGGTCACTTAAATGCTTGAGGACTTACATGTGGTAGCAACGGCTGTGACAGGGTCACTGGGATCCTCGTCATACAGAGCATACAGCGTGACTGAGTAATCTGTGGAGGGCATGAGATCCTGCAGCTCCACATCTGTTTCATCAGCCCCAAACTTCACCTGTAACAGATTACACCCAAGCACATTTCACATCACACTAATTAACACAAACATACACAAGAACATCTGACAGGGTGATTACAAAAACATCAATAAGCCTGCTAACGACTAAAAACTAAAAAATCTACAAGGGCTACAGAAAGAAACTGTCCATAAGCGAATATATGCCTATTATTTTTCCAACATGATATCTGACATGTGAAGAGCCTCACACTCTGCATCACTCAATCACTTACTCACGTATGCAATTTTCTGGAAATGTGGTTTGTAGACACCTAGCAATAGAATATAGGCTCACCTCTCGAGCATCATCAGGCTCCCCATCAGTGAGTGCAGAGTATAGTGCCATGTACTGCGTAGCTCCAGATGCCGGTCTCCAGCGCACCTGTAGACTAGTATAGGAGGATGCAGTGACTTCCAGGGAGTCCGGCATGGCCAGTGGCACTGTGGAGCGTAGATTTAAATGCAAAAATACTCACTTTTTTTGGCTATGATTTAAAAGGTAATGATGTTGATGAAGTTAAGCAACTGCAGACGACTATCCAGATAAGATGTTTGTGAGGATTTTTGGTGTGTCCTTTACACACTTACTTGTGGTGAAGACACCTCTTAGCGGATTGCCTACATTGTCTTCATACACAGGAAAGATTGAGATGTGATACTGCGACTGAGAGGACAGCCCAGTCAGCATCACTGTGGAGACTGATCCATTCACCACAACCTGAAAAATGACACACACAAAACATGAACACAGAAGAACCTAAAGTAAAAGGCTGAGTCTCTAGCACTGAAGTTCAGCTTTAGAGTGAAACTGAGACTCACCTCCTGTGGGCTCTGCCCTTCACTGCTGTGGAACACCACTCTGTACTGCTGCACAACACGACTTGGCCCAGTCCAGCTCACATGCACCTCCTTTGGGCCCAGCTCAGAGTATCGTAGCTCAGTGGGGCTGGGATACGACAGCATGGGGTCCTCTGTGGGATGCTCCATTCCTGTTCCACACAGACACAAAAATCACACCACCACAAACTTGATTAAAAAGTTAAACAGTGTTAATCTTTACCAGCTGCAGACACTAGTAGTTGCAAATTAAGGCAAGACATTCTCTACATTGAGAACAAAAGATTTTACAACACCTGCACCCGAGAAAGTATACGTATATATAGTATATGTTTAATCATAAACATATCTTTAACAATTAAACATTTTACAGAAAGATTTCCTCTTCCTGTTCCTAGGGTTTACTATTGTTCATATCTGGATTTATAGATCTTTATAATCTGTCAGGTAAAATCTTTTTTTCTGGAGATTGTTTCACAATAAAAGCAGCATTTTTTTTTCTTGTGTTAGAGATAAACTTACTCTTTGCTTTACTGCGGTCTTCTATCTTCCCACAGAGTATACGCACTAATCTACTGACCAGTTTACTGAGCAGAGGAAAATCGTTCACATTATACACATTCAGCTCCAAAGGTTCAGATGCCACCTGTCTCAACTCAGCCTCATCTGCATTCTTCACCCCTGAGAAAAAAAGAGAAAGATTTGCATGAATACAAAAAATGAGCATAAACATAAAAACAAAGCCTAAACTACACAAAAATACAAAAAACTTTTAACCAACTTTTAACAATTTTACAATTTTTAATTTTAATTTCTAATTATGATGAAGCATGTTTATTTATGTCTTTCAGTTCGGTTTGTGTAGTGAAAGCCTTACCCACAGCAATGATTTCCATTCCTGCACTCTTCAGCCTGTTTGCTGCAGTGATGGCATCATCCTGAGACTTCCCATCAGTCAACAGCAGCACAAAATGAGGGACATCTGCCCGGGCTCCTGCTTCTTCCTTAAGATTCTCCTCCAGAACATGAATGAGAGCCTGACCTAAAATACACACAGACATACAAACAGAGCAAATACGTTTTAGAACAAATTGAGAAGAGTGGGGAAATCTCAGTCTAAAGTGTTTCAAACAATTAGGAGTTTTTTTTAAAAGTTTTTGTACTGCAACAAAGAATAGAAGCTGGTGTCACACTCACCCGTGAAGGTGTTGCCTCCTTTGTATCTAAAGTTTCGGACAGCGTCCAGGAGATGTTCCCTTGAAGTGAAATTATTGAGCTGCCACTCAGTGCGTGGGTCTCCACTGTATTGGGACAGAGCTAAATTGGACCGAAAAATATACACTTTAGCAAACAAATGTTATGTTTGACTCAATTGACTTGTAACTCATTTAAGCTCCTCTTTCAATCAATACAAATTTTATGCCTTTAGTTCGAAGATGAGATGTTTTATGATTAATGAAAAAATAGTTATGCAGACAGTCTTCTTTAGCAAAAAGAAATAACAACCTTTACATTTTGCCACGTTTTTCTCATTTTTTTTACCTCCAAACAAACAGATCAAATCAGACACAAAAAATAACACTAAAAACCTTAGTCCTAAAGTATTAAAAGGGCTTGGCTGTAATTTTGTCTGAGACATTAGGCTTTCAGTGAACAAGCCTGAGAACATCAATAGGTATATCTTACCGATCTGTACCCCATCTGGGCCAATGTGAAAGGGGGTGACCAGGCCCTCCAGGAATTCCCGTACTTTTCTGAAGTTGGTCCGACCAATGCTCCAAGAGCCATCCACCAGCAGAACGAGATCTGCATGAACCCCGGGCCTGCACTCAAATGGCTTCCGAGAAGTACCAGCTAAATACATTCGGAGCACAGGAAAGGAAGACAAAAAAGCATGTGGGATATAACAAAAGTCTGATTTTTAAAGCAATAGTATTTAACTAAATATCACCGCTGATTACTACACTTTCTTGTGCCAAGTGTAAGTAAGAAGATATGTTTCCAATTTACTGAAATGCTATTTTTGCCTAATAATACAGAAAAAACATCAACATTTTTGTCAAAAAAGTAAAAAAAGTAGGAAGTGGAGACTCAAATCCCAAAATATGACTCAAATATGAAAATAAGTCATTAAAACATTTCTAATAAAAGGCATCCTGGTAATAATTTTTATGATGGTAATTTTACTTTCATAAAGTTTTCTCATCTATATTATAGAATTATCTACACCTCTGCTTATAATTATGGACACCTCTAAATGCATCTAATATGCTTTCTTTCTTTTATAGTGTCAAAATAGCTGATGCCTAAAGATTCAGAGTAGTAGTATTACATAAAATCACTGAACACATGTACCTGTAAACTGGTTTATATGAACGAATTCACTAATTCCATACTTGAAAAGTAGCATATATGTAATGCATTATGTAAACAATTAAATGTAAGTAATATAGCAAATTAAATTTAAGTTTCTGTTTTTTTAAATACCAAGAAAAGGAGCTTGATGAATATCTAAGGGCAGGTTGTAACTGCTACGAGTTATAGATTCTGGGAATTCTATAACTCTATATCTAACTCCTAGTACATTAAAGACCAAATTCATCTGTATTTAAAAGTTTAAAAATATGTGTGTTTTTGTCTGTCTGTGTGTGTTTGTGTGCATGTGGGTGTATGTGTGGGTGTGTGTTCCATGCTGTGAGGTCCCATATAAGACTTTAAGGATTAGAAACACAAGCCATTTCAGGAGGATTAGAAGCATGAGCCACATTTCACCCCTCAGGCTACTGAGCAGGGCAGTTAACGACCACCTCCATCACTCTGTCATTAACCCTGTCATCACCCCCTCCCAAACAGCATCTGCCCTCCAGGACACAGGCCTTAGATCAGGGAGCCCTGCAAGCCATTAAACTCACAGGCAGCACAGCGGAAAACAGCTCAGCTCATTAGCTCTGCTAAGTGGCTGAGTCAAATCCTGAGTACTTCTGTCTTATCTTAATTAGCACTGCACAGTTTAATGGAAAATAGAGTTCAACCCATTCCTTATCTCTTATCATTCCGAAGGATCATCTGCACTTTAGTGCTGTGTGCTGTGAATGCTGGGTACAGCCGTGCAACACTGCTTTGACACTATGCATCTATACTGTGCAAACAGGGTGTTTTACCTGTAACAGGTTGGGTGGGGGTTGTTTTTCTCACTTTGTCTTCCTCTTCTGCTGGTTTCTCTCTGCCTTCAATCTGTCCATTCTTCTCTTCTGATTTTGTGTAATCCTTGTCTTTCTTTTTCTTTTTCTTGCCTTTGTCACTTCTTTCAACTTCCTGCTCTTCTTGGTCAGCTACAGTAGGGGGCTCTGGAGACACAGAATTAAAGATCATACAGGTCAATGTATGGTACTAAATGTAACATAATACAACCTGACAGTTTCTCGTTCTAAATCAAATCAGTCTATTTAACTCAGTATCATTTAAATCAGTACTATGTACCTCATAATTACTAAAACAGACAAAAAACATGGAACGAACCCTTTAAATTTCAGGATTAAATGAATACTCCCGCAATATTCAATCTAAAATTTATCAGCTCTGCTTCTTGAGCAGTAAGCAGTAGCCAAATGTGACCATTAGCGCTAGACACTTAGTTTGGGATATAAAAATAAAAACGCTGGAAAAAAACAAGAATCTAGAACCTCTAGAAGTATGCTTTTTTCCCCTCACAAATAGTCCCAACCATTGTAAATAAATAGGGACTGGCTGGTTCCACAGTCACTTCCTAATTTTGTTAGTAGTTAATTTAATATGCAAGGACTTCATGTTAGATCCAGTCCAGTTTGACATGAAACTCAGTCCAGAGTCTAACCAATGGTAGGACTATCTAGATCCCACTGGAAAACAATTTGATTAGATAATGTTCTTTATGACTCTCTGATTTCTTTAATAAGTTTTGGTTGGAAAAAATAAAGTAGAACTGTAGTGTTTGCAGAGTTTAAAAACAAATACAACTAAATAAAAATTACAGATGTCATTATGCTTGAAGGCCTAAAATGCCCTGAATGTTCTTCTTTGGTTAAAATTGTGTTTAGAATCTACAGGTTTTTCAATTATTTTTCTTTAGTACAGGGAAAGCAATCAAAATGAATGACTGTGGTGACCCACTACACAATACAAATTTGACAGATTAGGTTGATAATGTCAGAATATTCCTTTAATACCTGGTTATCTAGGACAGTGGTGGTGTAGCAGTTAGTGAAAGTGACTATTTGTCATTGTGAACAAACTCAAGCACCACAACAAAATGTGACCTCTGCATTAACCCATTACATGTGCACATGTGGAGCAGCGGGCAGCTATCAAAAGCGCCCGGGGAGCAGTGTAGTGGGATGGTACCTTGCTCAAGGTGACCTCAGTGGTGGGACTTGAACCTGCGACCTTCAGTTCACTAGGGCAAGGTCCTACCCACTAGGCCACCACTGCCTTAAGGAACTGTCCCTTGGATTTAAAGATCGCTTGATCAAATCCCATGCTGGTGCAAGTACCACTGAGATACCATACCAAGGTATCATCCCTAAGCACTGCTGCTCCTACATGTATGGGTTAAATGCAGAGGTAAAATTTAATTGTGATGTTGTAGTGTGGTGTCACTTTATCTTAAAACTCTTATTATTCATTAATTACAATGCATTAGTCAACAACTATAAGACTGATATGGAAGCTATGTGGTTGCAGGAGTAAGGAATAGAAGTCACTTTCTCATGATCATGTTCAATGCACTCTTCAGACCCCAGGCTTTGACTGCAAGGCCTGTACCCACTGCCAGCAGCAGCAGGGCTGATTACAGGTTTATGCGTGCATGGATTATGCTGAAATATGGCTTTTATTTTCAGGTTAGTAAGAGACCTGGCATCCCTGCAGCATCTGTAGCTCCCCTCAATAAAACACACGTAATAACAGAAAAATAAAGTCAGGTGGGAGTACAAGACTGTGCTTAGTGCACTGCAACTCCTCTGCAGTCCAGCCAAGCAATGACAGGAACTATAAAATTACAATAAAAATGTATTATACTCCCTAATTTAAGACCTTCATTGATTTCATCAGTGTGCTTTGAAAGAGGTGTAAGTGATGTAAGCAGTGCTGATGGGAACCGTAGTCCAAGGTGTAAACAAATACCCTGTTGTCAGTGTGAGCGAATGTGTGTTGACATGGTTTTGACCTGTGGTGGTAGGCTCCCGGTACAGAATGGTGGGTAGCAATTCCATTGCCTCAGTCACATCATCCACCTCTCCGGAGCCTGAGCCTACAGCCAGTGCTTTCCTCTTTTGCTCTCTGTTCCCACTGCGCACCAGCTCCTCCTCCCGAAGGCTGCTGACTGGCACACACAATATACACAGATACGAGGTGAGGAATAAAAGGGTAAAAAGGAGGAAACTTAAACTGAACTTTACCGCCTATTTCTGTCAAGACGTGTCTAAAGTTTGCTCTTTTGGGAATTCAGAGATTAGTGCGGGTAATGCAAAAATATAAAGAAATACAAGTAAAAAAAAGGCTTATACTCCATCCATAAGCATTACACTAACTGCATTCCTTAATCTACACACACTTGCCTTCAACTCTGTTAGTAAGTTATCTCAAACACACTTGTGTAGTTTGTGACTCTGTATGGCATACTGTTATAACAATAATAATAATAATAATAATAATAATAATAATAACTTTAATTATATAGCAACTATCATACATCTAAATGCATCTAAATTAAGTGTTTTACAGGAGGCACAAATAAAGAATAAAA
>JBBPDA010000132.1:24991513-25009013 GCA_037974385.1 Arnoldichthys spilopterus | reverse complement strand
GCACGTTTCCACACAGGAACAAGATGACTAGCTGGCAGAAAAAAAAGACTTTTAAGGGTAGGCCACAATAACCAAGAATAAGCCTTCTTGTGCTACAGGCCTGCCACACTTAACCACAGTAAGGTAAAGGTACAGGGCCTTTTAATGCAAAGGTGTAACTGCAGAATCAAGACATTTTAACTCATAAAATCTCACAAATCAAATTAAATATTTATCTCAGAGTGGAAAATTATATTGAACCTTAAAAAATGTACATCATAACATTCCTAGTTATTCTCAAATGAGGGTGAATTAGTGCATAGTGCATTAGGATTTGGTGCATAATTCTGGGAAATCATATAAATATTACAAATTCTATAATCTAGTAACTACTAGTAGTATAAATTACAAGTTTCATCACTATTTAATCCTAAATCGATCATTTTAGGCAATAATACGATAATACGGCATATTCAATACATTAAAATTCGCAGTGATGCAATTTGCTCAAGTTGGTTTAATATTGGGGTTCAACTGATTGCAGTCAGTATGAGGTACAAAGAACTTTCACACAATCTGCTATATTTCCATTAAGTCACACATGCGAAAAACATTTTATTACTAAAGATCAAATACAGCAGTCGGTGCCAAACACTGCACACAGTAAAATGAAGTAGAATGAATTGAGAAGAGAACATTGATACATTGGATCATGTGCAATTTTGGTCAATGCATCGATACAGATCGAAACATTGTTACATCCCAAGTAACTACTGCATGACACTGTACAAAATACTTACAGCAACGGACTACTGGCATGCTACGTTGGCCTGGGAGGTAGCCAAATAACCTAAGCCTAAAGACAGGCCTGTCCAACAGAAAAAGAGCTGAGGGACATTCCTAATGATCAGTGCTGAACTTTGGGCTTAACTTATCTGGCTAAATCAGAAATCCTGCTTCGTGCAATACCGCCTTGCTCTTAAAAAAACATAAGGGGACACTCAAAAAGCTTATTCTGACCCAACATATGGGCCCGTGATTTGATAAACAAACGATATCAGCGATACTTCTCTGCTGGTCAGCAATCAACAAGTGAATACATGAGCCACAATGGGCAACGTGTCAGAGGAACTTGGCTCGCGACACTTCCCTTAAACCTACCGTGGATGCAGCAGTAAGATCGCCTGCTCTACACGTGCACTCCTCCCGTTCAGTATTTTCATGAGCAGGTGAATCTATTAGTGCGTTCTGTACATTAACCAGGCTCGTGCTGCTCGCTTTCAAACAGCAGCCGAACATCTGTGATTCCCTTACCTTCTTAACATCGTCCTCGCCAATAAGTAACTGGATCCAGGATCAAGGTTATGTTACCATATCTGTGTGCGATTAAGAACCGGAATTATCGACTACTAATTAATATACAATGCAACGATACCTGTAGCAATAAGTTCCATAATTGTATGAACGTTCAGCTCTATTTTGGTCTGTGGCTTTCAGCAGCAGCGGCCACGCACCTCTGACGTGTGCGTGCAATGCACGCCGGGAAATGTGGACTATTAAACCATAGCCAGACCGCAGCCTCGTAGTGCTGAATCGCAAACAGGTTACTGAAGGATGCTACTGGGGAGGCATGTTCAGCCTCTGGTGGCTCAAAACGTGTTTTTCCCGTTTTAAAGTTGGGCTGTTTCACTACGTCAGGACTGCGCGCGACTCCCTCCGACACTGTAGGTGGAGCTCTAAGCGTTTACATGTCGAGAAGTTGGTTGGAGCAGCAGCTGTTTGCATTTATTCATTTTTACATTTACATTTATTAATTTGGCTGACGCTTTTGTCCAAAGCGACTTCCAGGACAGAGGAAATAATCAAGCGTTCGCATTGCATAGAGTAACACTGAGGGTGGAGCTACAAGGAAGACCAACGCATTTCTCGTAGTTGTACAATAAATAACTGACGCAACTACTGCAATAAATACATATGCCAAGTGCTTAAACTACTACAGAGAACCGCTACAACAATGGATACATGTGCCAGGTGCTTACAAAAACTACTACAATATAACAGTTGACAAGTGCTACAGTAAACACTAAGTGGAACATTTTTGCATATGTTTGCATATTTTTTTTAAGTGCACATGCATAGCAATACATCAGTTTTGTTTTACTGAGTTTTTAGATGTTATATTTTTCCAGTAAAAAGTAAAGAGGGGTCTCAGCTACAATATTTGCTAAATGAAACATTTAATGTATATTAAAGTTCCAGCTCAGGTCCCACATCCACAAAGCATGTAAAATCGCTGTAGAAGATCTCAGTGCGGGACGGGTGTTATTGTGATTAGAGCGGAGCAATCAATCAACCAATAAATAAATACGATTTATACGCATTAATTATATCACATATAATAAATTATCTGTATGCCAACAGTCTACTGAGCAAAGAAGATATAGAGAATATATCACAGTGTGTGATTGTGGCCCCTCTATCCAGTTCGTGTTTTCAGATTTAGTCACGTCCTCACCTGCGCCTCTGTTTGGTCCTCCTGAGAGAAAAAAAGCGAAATTCTTTCCTTCGTGTAAACCCTCTTAGTGTCGATGTTGTAGAACTCCCACTAGGGGGCAGCGGTGCGCTAATGTGCGTTCAGTCTGCCTGCGGGATCAGGGAGAGAAGAGGAAGCAGGGGCTTGTTCGCGGTTGGTGTATCGGGAGGTCGCTGACATATTCAGGTGGGTCTCCTAAAACTGAACGTTTCTTTGACGCAGTAAGAGTTTTAACCATGGGGCGTATAAGCTTATGTCTGTGTGATCGTTGTGTTTTGCTTGCTTTAGGTGGTGAAAGGACGCTTTACCCGCAGCCCCTTTGCCGACGTAAACATGGCGGAGGAAGACGACGAACAAGGCTTCGAAGAGGATTTGGATGACGGGGGAAACGGTGCGGAGACCGGCCACGGAAGGAGAAAGAGGCTGTTCTCGAAGGAGCTGCGCTGCATGATGTACGGGTTTGGTGATGATCAGAATCCATATACGGAGTCTGTCGACATACTGGAGGACCTGGTGATCGAGTTCATCACGGAGATGACCCATAAAGCCATGTCTATCGGGCGGCAGGGCCGCGTCCAGGTGGAGGACATAGTGTTTCTCATCCGCAAAGACCCCAGAAAGTTTGCAAGGGTGAAAGACCTGTTGACCATGAACGAAGAACTGAAAAGAGCTCGCAAAGCTTTTGACGAGGCAAACTATGGCTCATGAGTAGTAACCTGCAGCTCAGTGGTTCACTGACCGGGCTGTA
Organism: Arnoldichthys spilopterus; assembly: GCA_037974385.1. Taxonomy (NCBI): domain Eukaryota; kingdom Metazoa; phylum Chordata; class Actinopteri; order Characiformes; family Lepidarchidae; genus Arnoldichthys; species Arnoldichthys spilopterus. The sequence goes on along the minus strand of JBBPDA010000132.1, from coordinate 25,005,753 downwards.
AGTGACTCTTTCCTCTCTGTACGAAGGTCAACATGTTTTAAAGTCATATCTGGTTTGTTTTCTGTGGAAATGACTTTCTTTTTTATTTTTTTGTGTTGAAATGCTTGACATTTGTAATATTCAACAAATAACGCTGTAGGTCTCACTTTTCCAATAAAATACTGTAAAGCTCCATTGAAAGTGGTTGACATTCCTGTTTTAATTTGTCTCTAGTTGCTAAATATAATTTATATATGTTTAACTCCTCATCCTGCTACCTGTGTTTACATGTTTTTACAGCTCTCTATGTCTGATCCAACTTGCTGAGGTGTTCTAGCAGGGAAAGCACTCAAATGTGCAAGGCCAAGACCAGTGTTGACAAATGTCACCTTACAGTTTTGTATGGTTTTGAACTTAAACTCCTCAAAACTTACCAGCACTGAAATTTATCTTACACCTGAAGTGGTACAAGTAAAACCCTCAGTAATTCAATAAGGAAGACCAAAACTTTGATGTCCGTCAATTGGAGGAAACACCCTTTTAGCAGGAGAAATGCCTAAAATTATTTATTTATGGCAGAACTGTGGGTGAAGTTAACATCCACAGGAAATGTCTTGAAGATTTGTTTTCTACCGTGTTTCAGAAATGAAGCATATATCAGTACTGTATTGGTGAAGATGAGCTGATTTCTCTTGGGACCGAAGATTAAAATGTAATGTTGAAAGATTCTGGGGACAAATAATTTTTTTTTTTCACAACCCTGACAGATTATGGAAAGATGCAGGCTTAAGACTTGGATAAAATGAGTTGGACACACAATATTTGGACAAAAAAAGTGAGCAATTTATGATCTTGGACCTGAATTTCATAAACAGGAGAAAGCCGCTTAAGTTTCATGCTGGTTTTGAAATAAAATAAAAAGCTTGTTGAGATGTACATGGCCATTCAGAGGGGTTTGGTGTGAAGTGATGTATTTATATGTGTTCATTTTACCTAAGTCTCAAAACAATAAACCTACATATGCCTTCTGATTTTTATTTTTACATAAAAAAGTGTGGTTTGGATGCTGATTTGCCTTTCAGCACCCTGCATATGTTCCTCTGCCATGAATGAAAGTTTTTTTTTTGGGGGGCAAAAACACATTTTTTAAATTCCCATGAACTTTTAACTTGAAATTTTAATCACCCCACATCTGTTCTTTAGTTCACCTTTTCTAAAACTTCCATATGGTTCCTATCACCACCACTATCAAAATTCTGTTCTCTAGAAAGGAGCCTTTCACATTAGACTGTTCGTTACCTCATGTACATAATGCAGCTGAAGCTGGAAATATCCTGTTAACAAAAGAAGTGAAGTTGGGTGATGACATTTTAATGCTGCCAGCAGACTGTTCAAAGGCCATGAAGTGTAGAAACTTCCTCAAACATACTAAAGATTGTGTTTTTTCATTATTTACATGTATTAACATATGCCACATAAGTTGTCTAGAAATACTGGAGCATAACCAGTAATGTAAATAACCAGTACTCTTAAGCCTAAATCGGGTCAATGAGACTGTAGGGAGAAAAAAGAAAAAAAAAACCTTTATTGATCAGTTCCTCAGAACAAACCTTACAGATCTGACTAAACAGACCAACTAAACACAAGCATGTATTTTATTTTTTATTCTGTTCTTTCAAGCATTTGTTCTTAAATACAGTGAAGTGTGAGTGATTTAGCATTGGTCTAAGCAGCGATAACAAGCTGCTGATCTAGTCTAAATCTAGACTAAAACGCCCAGCAGAGTGGGGTCTACCATGGCATGTGTTTTCGATGTACTTGGCACCATTGTGTGTGTTGATGCTGGAAACCACACACACCACAGCTTGGCTCTTGCAGGAACATGTGGGTCAACCATATCCCTGGATCATGATCATCTGCATGCTGAACCTCGTAAGACCCCACCTGGGTGCATGTCTGTTGATGAGGCATAGCTGTTTCAAGATGGAGAAGTGAGAGGCAACGGACCAGATGGCGGACAAAAGGTTAAGTAGGGGCATAAGTGGGTCTGAGAGGATGGGGTTGAGTCAACAGGGGGACAAAGGGGAGAGGAATGTCCATGAGTCTCTGTTTTACTGCACATTCTCCATCATCTTGAGGAATTCTGGAAAATAAATGAATGAAAGTCCACCATTAAAATCATGCAACACACTATCATTTGCTAAATGGAGTTGCAAATGCACTCACACATGCTTTTTATATTCAGTAATCAATTGCATAATAAATTTGGCCAAGTTAGAGCACCCATTCTCTCAAAAGACTTAGGACCATACTTTTTAATTATGTCATTAAGGAATGAGATCATCATACCATCAAAGTCAAGCATGCCGTCTGCGTTCTTGTCTCCATCCTTCAGCAGCTCATCGATCTCCTCCTCTGTAATGGACTCACCGGTGCTGCGGATGATCTCAGCAAACTCATCCCTGTCAATGTAGCCATCAGCATTCCTGCAAAACAAATGGACGTCTGATGTCATTCGGATACTAGATAACTTTTCCACCAGAAAGTATCAGCAAGTGCTTCTTCACATACTTATCAAAGACACGGAAGCACTCTGCCAACTCCTCCTCGCTCTTGCCAGCCTGGTCCTCCTTTAGGAGTCTCACCATCATGACCAAGAACTCTTCAAAGTCAATGGTGCCGCTACCTGAAATGTCATGAAGATGAAGATAATGTATTCAACCCAAGGGATATCCATTGTCACTTGCTGGCATCTTAAACACTGCACTGGGCCTGCTTGTTTACATATTTGTGCCTTTTTATTAGTGTTGCATTGTCCTTACCGTCCTCATCGACCTCCTCAATGATTTCAGCTAACTCCTCTCTGGTTGGATTCTGACCCAGCATCCTCATGACCGTACCCAACTCCTTGGTGCTGATGTCACCGCCACCGTCAGTGTCGAACATGTCAAAGGCAGCCTTGAATTCTGTCATAGGACAGGACAAAGCCATTATCATACGGCAATCAAACACTTCAGTACTCATTTAGAATGGGCAAACATGAATTTAGCTACTCACCGGCAAGCATCTCCTCGCTCAGATAGGAGCGGGCCTCCTGCTGTGCGTCAGTCTATGAACCCACAAAAAAGCATTTGCTGAATTTTGCCATATTTCAAAATCCACCTTATCATAAATCAGATACAGAGAAATGCTGAAAAAGACTGTACTGTTTCTTTCTCTTTCTTAAAGAAATATAATCTGTTTATTAACTCTTTAAACGTCAAGTAACTCTATATGAACCCACACTTTCCATAAGCAAAATTCCTCATTTTTACAACTATATTGTATATTTTTTCCTTTCATTGTAGTTATGAAATATTTTGTAGTAGAAACCATATAAAAAGGCTGAAGATCAACATATAAACAATATAAGTCAAGAGTTTAAGGAGCTAATGTATGTCCTTTTCTTAGCCACGCTTACTGCAGTTGGTGCATTACTGCTATTTTAAGGATCAACAGGTTACTTCCCTAGTTAGGGACTCTACATGGCAATTCCGAAATCTAACTCCTGGAATGTGTTGTCTAAGCAAGTAATCTGGCCACACACTCACTCTGCTGCTGACCGGCTCTGTATCAAATGGCAGGTCACCACCCTGCTCTCACCTCACTGAGGCTCTGCCAGCTTGGCTTTACATATTACTAATCAACTACTACAACAGCAGAGGTGTTAAGTAAGATTTATCAAAACAATGAATCAATTAATTAGCATGTATGCTAATAGCCTTTTTTTAGAGCCTTCTCAACAACCAAATAGAGAAATACTTTAAGTTACACTTTTTACACAATTTACAATTTGTAAAAACAGTCCAATCAAACTTCTGCATGCCTCCTCATTACACAGTGTTTACAAAATTTGTAGAAGACAGATTCAGGTACTAGGGACATCAGTTCATAAATGTTACAGGCTCTGGATGACTTGTATTCACTGTGTAACTTTTAATTTAATAAGCCTGTGTGCTGTTCTCATTTAGAAACAATTCATTATTAATCAGCTGACACTGATAAATAAGTAAATAAATGAATGTTTAAAAATCCCCAATTATCTGATGGCCCAAAATACCTGAATGCTTTTTTCTGATTTCTTACCATGGTTGTGGTTTAGCTTTCCCCACTATTATCCACCAATCAAGGCCAAAGGAGTGGTGAATCCGTGCGCACCTCAACAGCCAGACTAGACGTCAAGTGAGAGTTCAGACACACTTTAAACGGGTGGGCGAGAACACGCCCCCTCCAGAATTAGAATGCTGCTCTTTTAGGGCTCTGAGGCGCTGCTAGCCAATCCAAATCTGCAATGGGTACAACTGAGGCCCATAAGACAGAATATCTGGTTTTGAAAGGAGAAATATTTGAGGTCCTAAATTCTTCTCTGCTTCTTGCTGAAAAAAGCAGACTTAATCATTAAGACAAGTGGTTGAAGGTAGAAAAGTTGTAGGCTTGTCATAATATAAGTGTGCAGAAGCATGAACCCCAAGACATATTTACTACCAACAGATGTCCACTGATCATTTTTTAACCTGAGACATTGTTCCATTACATGTTGCTGATGTTCAAGTCTAGAAATGGGAAATGATGGCAACAAGTGTAAAGCATTAGTCATTACACCAGAACCAATGTGAACTGTGAACATTTGCAATGAAGAAAAAAATCCAAGAAACTGAATGGGGATACTTTAACTCTGCAACACTCATGCTAACTTGCCATGCTTTGACCTTCTGAAAATGGTCCAGCAAACACTCAAATATTGACAAGACTTATAGCACTTTTTCCCATGGACATAAGCTGGGTGTAATGTGAATAATGGTATGAGTAGAATATTCTTTGGGTGAAGATCAAATCAGGAGACTATCCCATCAGATCAGTGTCTATCCCATGTCGTAAGCAGAGTGAAACCATAACCATGGAGGAAAAAAAAAGTGCTGTCTTGCAGAACTTTAGCATGCCCTGAATAGCAAATGACCAGCTACATGAGGGTGTCTCAAGCTGCACCCCACCCTTTCCAAAAAACAAACAGCAGTGCAGGTAGCCCTCTGCCCACTGAGTCCAGACCTGGCACTCCTTCTATGGCATGTGTTTCCTGAGAGGGAGATCATAAGCAAGTGGATTGGAGAAATGGAAGGAGGGTTGATGAGCTGGGGATTTGACAGTTGCAGCCAAAAAGCTAATAGGGTGGGGAAGGGGAGGAGGTAAAGGACTATATACCCTGCACCAGTAGCACAATGTTTCAAAAGGAGAATTTCATCAAGAACGTTCCTCAGCCTAGCGTTTGCCTTGTGACATCTCACTGTGGCACTGCTGTTTTGGAGATAACATTTACTGCATTGGCATGGTGCACGAATCACCACCCACATCAGCTGAAGATGTGCAAGTCTCAAAGGATCGTATGGCTAGTCAACATGAAGAAAAAACTTGTGCAGAGGTTTTTCCCTCCCCCTTGTGCATCTTGGATGAAAGTTATCTCAACCTTTGCCACAAAGTGGTTGGTGTTGGCACATTATGATCTCTGGAGATGTTATTTGTTCGCATGATAGTATGCAAGTTTGTATGAAGATCCTCTACCCTCTAAGATTTTCTACTTCAGTAGGTAAGTATGAGAGGAGAATGGCCAAGTGCTGTGTTTAGAGAGGTAGGCAAAGAGAGAGTCGGCTAAAGACCCTGACAGTGAATAAGAGAAAGAAACACTGATGCCAGAAAAAATATAGACTGATGGAAACAGCACAAAGAAAGAAACCTTATTTAAAACCAGATATTTAGCCTCTAAATCTGAATATCAGAAAGGTGTGATAAATGGTGAATCAATGACATTTGGAAATTGTGGTTCTTTGTGCAAGCATGTTTTTAAACACAAAACTCTGCAATCTGTAGAGAGATATGTACTTAATCTACTGAGATGGCGGGATTTCTCATTTACCATGACAATAAGACATAAATGTAAACTGAGGCTGGTTTATTTTGGAACACTACAGGGTGGGGCATGTAGGACAAAAGTAGGTTTGAAGGGGTGGTATATCATGTCTTAAGAAGGAGCTGGGGCAAAGGGGGACAGCTGGGGCATATGGGAAGGGACTTTGGCATGGGGGTTGGGGGAAAAGTAGCTTCCTCTTAAAAGGGTTGAATGGTTATTTTTAGATGATTCTACAGTCCAACAGCAACAGTTCCAAAAGTACAGTTCATCTCTGGGTCCTTCAGTGCATTCCTTATTGTCTCTGAGGTTGATCTTCTTCCATGTTCTTTCAAAATGTTTGTTAGATCTTTATTTGTGGGATGAAATGGTGGAATGTAGCATCTTTACTGTATGTTCTCCATCATTTTGAGAAACTCTGAAAGTGCAAGATTTAAAAATGTCACAAAACGGCAATGATGTTGCAGTATCTGGATTTATGTAAAGTCAACCTCTGTTATGCAGAGTAATTACAACAAATGTGTAGGGAAATCATCATTCCTCAGATTAATTGTACAGTTGATAATATTTCCAAGTACGTGGTTATGGTATGTGGATATACTTATGTGAATAGTGAGAATAAAGTAAAAAGCCATCTGTACATGAGAATGGAAACATACTATATTGCTAAACCTGGGGACCTGATTAGTGTATATATGTAACTGTGAAATTACCATCAAAGTCGATTTTGCCATCTTTGTTGACGTCTCCATCTGTCATGAGCTCGTCTATCTCATCCTCTGTAATCGGCTCGCCAGTGGACCGCATGATGTCACCAAACTCCTCTCGGTCAATGAAACCATCTCCATTCCTGTATGCATGGACCACAGAAGAAAGCAGTCAGACCCCATGTTAAGATTCAGCTACAGTCTGTTAGTTAAACTGCTGGATTCTAATTCAGCAATTCATCTGTGACACTGTTTATATCTTACAGTAAGTCATCTGAATGCTGTAAGTGTCCTGTAACTAAATGTCTGAATCAGCCTCCTCCCTCGCAAGTGAAGCAACTGAAATACAAGTAATTAAGCCAAGTAGATATATATTGGATATAGGACATGCTTAATATGTTTGGTAAATATTTCAAAATACTCATTCATAACCTGAATACTCTGTTGATCTGTTCACTAGCATTAAAGTAGTTGCGAGTAGTAGAACACAATCATTTTGATATTGAAAAACACACACACAAACACACACACACACACACACACACTCACACACACTCACACAATAATGAAAGCAGTAAAAAACGTGTCTGTCAGTTAAAAATATTACATGAACTTTTCAGTAGTAAGTGCAGAGTGGAAACATGGCACATTCAGCACTGTGCACTCCTAAAGGTCAGTTCTAATGACTCCATGTCTTCTGCTGTTCAGCACCACAAATAAATAGGTAGGGCCATTAAAGTGGTCATTGTGATTCTTCAGCCAGTGCTATTACTTATAATTCTGAGAAATCACACTGAAATAAAGCAATGGACTACATGTATGCTGAGAACCCTTTCATGACATTTCTGTGTGAGGTCTCAGAAAGCTTTAATGCACAATAAAGCGCTCTATCTCTCTCTCTGACTCTCTTGTTTATCTATATTCAGGTACTGATGAATAGGTGATGATGCTGTGGGTAGTGTTATATGATATTAACTCCATATGTTCTTTCTGTATGGTGTTTTTCTCAGTACTCAATCTCCAGTGGATGTCATTAAAAAAGAAGAATTTAAATATGAATTCATCACTGAAGTAGTGCAGTCAGGGACCTAACCATAATCAACATATTAGTGAAATCTGTTTTGCAGAAAGGTGACCTATTTTATATATATATATATATAACCAAACTGTACAGGACACTGGCCCTTCAGAACAGAATTTGGGCACCCCTGCTTTAGATAGACAGTTCTGCTATTTGGCCTTTAAGAATATGTAAATGAGCTTAGTTTTTATTGACTGTCTGGTATCATGCATCATTTAAAATTGTTGTGGGCAGTGGTGGCCTAGTGGTTAGGACGCTGCCCTTGGGACTTGCAGGTTCGAGTCCTGGCCCAGGCACTACTGAGGTACCCTTGAGCAAGGTACTGTCCCACTGCACTGCTGCCCGGGCCCTGTTGGTAGCTGCCCCCTGCTCCACGTGTGCACGTGTGATGGGTTAAATGCAGAGGTCACATTTTGTTGTGGTGCTTGAGTGTGTTCACAATGACAAATAGTCACTTTCACTTAAAAAAATGCACTTTAGCAGTTCATAGTACATGCAATATATGTTTTTTTATTTAAAAATTAGGTAAATGTGGCTTTCCATAATACTGGACCTTTAAATGTTTCTGAATCTGAATATATTAATATAATATAATAATAATATAGTTATTTAGGTTTGTTCTAGACCTCTCCTCACCTTCCCTGGGCATATATATATCTTTGCTATATATCCTACTTGCTGAACCTGCAACAATCCAGTGAGCATTACAGCTGTTACATACTTATCAAAGACGCGGAAGCATTCAGACAGCTCCTCTTCGCTCTTGCCTGCCTGGTCCTCCTTTAGCTGCTGCACCATCATGACCAAGAACTCCTCAAAGTCAATGGTGCCGCTGCCTATGGCAATACATAACAACATCATGTTTACATGAAAAAGATTAAACTAAATGGATGTAATTATAGGAACGGGACCGTGGCGAAGACGCCAAACAACAATGGAGTTTCAACTGAACAGTTCTGCAGAGAGCTGATATTCCATTCCAAACATACCGTCCTCATCAACCTCTTCAATTATGGCATCCAGCTCCTCCCTGCTTGGATTCTGGCCCAACATCCTCATAACAGTACCCAACTCTTTGGTGCTGATGTCACCGCCACCATCAGTGTCGAACATGTCAAAGGCGGCCTTGAACTCTACAATGAGAAATGAACAGGTCATAGCATTACACTATGATTTCATTTTTGCAGTGCACCTTTCATGTCATGAGCGTTACATGATTTTCTATAAAACAAGATGCAGACACCCTATTTTGAACTGTTTTCCATTATTTTATGTGCCATATCAGTGAGAAAGTCTATTAAATCTATTTAATTTGACTCTGAGCAAGTTTTATTCAAAATTTTCAACATCCACACACAGCTTATTTACACATGGGCTCTGCCCTTGAGGCTAATCTTCTTATTGCAGCTAATATTAAAATGTACACTGATTACCTATAACATTAACATCACTGATAGGTAAACGGAAAAACATCGACTGTCTTGTTATTTCATTATGATGGCACCTGTCAGGAGGGTGGGATATATGAGACAGCAAATGAACAGTCAGTTCTTGAAGCTGATGTGCTGGAAGCAGGAAAAAATGGGTCTGTGTAAGGATCTGAGTCAGTTTGACAAGGGCATTATTGTGATGGCCCATCTAGTCCAGATTTATAGATGAGATGCTATGGTGAAAAAGTGGTAAAAAGTGAATGTTGACTCTGATAGAAAGGGGTCAGAACACACAGTGCACCACAAACAGGGCTGTTTCAAGACACACTCAATGTTAGGCAGGTGATGTTAATGTTATGGCTGATTGGTGTATATTCTCCAGCTTCCTCCATTCCATTAATGTTCATTCAGTTCAGTTTTTGCCACTGTTGCATTGTCAGAAAAAACTCACCAGCAATCATCTCCTCACTCAGGAAGGAGCGGGCGTCATTTTGGGCATCAGTGGGCTACAGAAACGATAGAAAAAGTGTTAAAAAATAAGAAATAATAAGAAAGTAAATGAACTAAAGCCTAATAAACTATGCACACTCTGGTAATTTCATTTGCAGGTCTTGCAAGGAAGATGAATCCCACTAAGTAACACAGGAGGTAATACAAGTAAGCAGCATGTAAAGACTGTGGTAAGTTAGTCAGCCCTGTTACAGAATCGATCTGCACAGGTGGAAGTTAAACTACTGCTCTGAAATGAGCTACCTACTTAACTAAAAGTAAAGAGTGACTTAACTCTACAGTAAATGTGATTTCCATCAATTTTTGAAAATGTCTGTCTAACTGAATTGTTGGTGTGTGAACAAAGTCATTCCCAATAGTTTGACATAAAATAATTAGTTTTAGACAAATTGAATAAGTCAGATTTCATTACAGTGGTGGTGATAGGAATAAAGCCCCACAATGTCTACAACTCAAATATTGCCGTTTCACTTACTGTCCTACATGACCGACAAATCTACACATGTCAAAAAACACAAGGGTTAGTGGTAATGTTGAAAACTAAAATAGTGGTAAATTAGAAAATACATTTTGCCTTGCAACACCCTTCGTGTACCTCTCTGCTATTAATGCATGAATTAATGGAAGTGTTGTTTAAAAATGTCTGTGATGTAGCTTTTTTTTTTAACACTATGTTTCTCTACCATATCTACTTCCACCTCAAACATTTTGAATCTTCAAGATGTGTATGCTGATATTGGAAAAATCTGTGGTATTTTAAATTTTTTATTTTTTAAATAGGTTAATAGGTTTTTAGGTTTTTATATCTTAGTACTGCTTTCTATAGATAATCCATCCGTCCATTTTCTGAACCACTTCCTCTGTTTCTGGGTTGTGGTGAAGCTGGCTGACTACGGGTCTAAAGTGGGCTTCTGTAGATAATAATTTACTAATTTACTTATAAAAACTCATTTAGAGTCTTTTATTTAAAATTAAAGGGCTTATTATTTTCCCTTAATAGATTTTATTCCATGCTTAAATTCTAATAAAAACTGTCTGTCAACCATGTTCTGGACCTGGCCAATGCAAGACAAGCTGATTTTAATTGTGGAATGACATCCAAGGGAAATGACAGGAATAAAAAATAAAAATAAAAATAAATTAAATGATAAGTAATTAATTACTTTGCACCACCAAAGACCAGTTGTGTTTTAAAAAGAGAAATTCTTCATCACCAGTTAACTCTTCCACTATATTCCACACTCCCACTTCAGTAGCTCTAGGCATGTGGGAGCTAATAAACACTTCATAAATGCTGATAAACTGCTTCATAGATCATATCTTTGTCCTCCTACCACAATCTTGTAAGCTTGTAACATATTTTGTACTTGCCGTGCCAGGTTCTTATTTAAAACCCTATGAGGGTCCTATGAGCAGTGAGACTGAGAAACCTAAAACGGACTCTGGATCAAAAAGCTGGAGATGCTAACACTTGAGCACATGCTCCAGCTGTGTATTCACGGCACTAATATAGCTCCAATTAATGCCTCCAGCAGCCCAATAGTGTCACCCAAGAAGACTGGCATTAAGATAATGCTCCTTCCCCTCATATGTCCTCTTGTCCATCATCTTTGCAATTCACAGCACGAATGCCAGAGTTTACCCCCCACATCTCCCCCTGCCTGCCACCCTGGCCAATAACGCAAAAATTAACTTTGCTCTAATTAGCACAAAACTGGCCATACTTCCTTTCCAAAGGCCTGAAAATTCCTCAAACATGTCAATAACAAACATATTTATCAAGACTATATAATACTGATTTTATTGCTCAGTCTTCCAAGTTATTCTTTGCAATTGTTGTTTTTGCTAATTTTAATTCTATGATAGTCTCATAAAGCATCAAAGTCATTAGCTAAAATGAGATGTGTTTATTATAACATTCCTGAGTTTCTTTACAAAGAGAGAAATAGGAAGAAATCAACACTGTTACACAGCACTGGGTGGTATGGACAAATATTTATATCACAGTATAATAAAAATTTAAATAAAGCCTAATTTGTAGGTTGCAAATTGCTAATTTTACAAATAACAGTGTCCAACAATTGAGGTATTTTTACTGTGCAAAAAAACAAAAACAGAACTGGAACAGAGTTGGGTAAACTACTTCTTTTCAGGACATAACCTTGAAAATCCTTTCTGAACACTTAATAGAATTATGATTATTAAGAAAACCCATACCTTACAACAAAGTTTAACTAATATACCACCCAGCACTCACTAACGAGAACTTGATGCAAATAACCATAGCCCCTGACCTCGCTCATATGCATGCTTAATTAGGAGCTTAACACAGACAATTTGTCAGCATTGCAAGAAATCTTTCAAGTGTCTGAAACCCTCTGAAAAACATTATACAGCAGTGGTAGCTTGCTAAAAAGACTATATAAGCACATTTAAATGCAAGCAAATTAAGAAATGTAATTAACATAATGTAAATATAAATGTAAGCATACAAAATTCACTTTATCTTGTGTATAGAGCACATGGCCTTGGTAAGTCCATTTGTCCTTTCAAAAAGGTCTCAGTAAAAAATGTCCTTGCAATAGTACTTAAAGCCCCATTAAATGTCCTCTTCCATTTATATGTACTCCACATCCCTGAACTCAGAAAAGTGCTCTTACCATGTTGTCGTGTCAGAGTGATTACAATGTGCTTGACAGACCAGACCAGAGATCAGGATCTTTGTGTCCCACAAGCATCCAGATGAGCAAGCAGATGCACACTCCTCCAATATGTATCCTCCCAATAAGTCTATCCTTTTTTTTTTAAAGTGCAGGATTGGGCTAGAAGCTCTAGACTGGGGATATATTGACCAATGTCTGCCCTGATCGCATCAAAAGTACCACCCCTCACTAGCATTCCACTTCAATACGTTGCCTCCCCTGAGAACCTTCTATTGCCCCATTTTTAGATGAAGGACAAGACAAGCTCTGCCATTTATCAAAAAAAATTAGGGGGGTGTACAGAGAGGTTATTTTAGCAGAGGATAAACAGAGATTCCAGTAGCAGATGGACACTAGCCATCAACCCCCCTACACACACACACACACGTTTGTGTAATGCAATGTGAGAAGGGTATGATTTGTTGCATTACACACATGCTTGTGTTTCTTCACCTTATCTGCCAATCACTCTATCTGTCAGACAGCACTCACTGGGTTTTCTGAACTTGCTATTTGAGCTCCACAGGTGCTGAAAAAAACTGCTGAAGTAGGAAAAAAGGTTTCATGAATCACATCATGTTTTGTAAAGAACATGAAGAACATTACTGAAAAATGCCAGATAAAGTGAAAGGCTGTGGACCTTTCATCATGTGATAAATAGCAGTGACATGACAGAGGTTCTTCATCAGAAATCCATCATATTTCTAAAAGTGGCCCTAATTTGTTTCTACAGTTGGTTTTTCAGTTACTTCACTTTATTTAGTATTTTTCTTCTCCAGTCAAGCTCTACTCTTCTTTTCCATGATGTTTTCATTGCCATAGCAAAGAAGCTGCTCAACAACCATTAATCTCATCACCACATAATTCCCTGTCCATGCCATATCTGGTTTCTTGTATTAATCCTTAGATAGAGTTTCACTGGTTTTCCAAATAGAACCCAGTCTTAGGATTGGCACCAAAATAAAATACATGCTGCTTTACAGCTGAGCATTTAACACATTACCATGAAAGGAACAGGCCATGATAACAGGTAAGAGTTACTTGTAATGTAATGTAAGTTACTTGTGATGTACTTTAACTATGAGCAGATGTCATGGACTGTGATTACACTGTAAAGATATGGGGACTCAAAAATAATAGTTCAGTAACGAGTTCATTAACGCTTGGACGGAATGCAGGCTGGAGGTGGGTGGGGAAGCTCACATCCTGTTGTGGACATTAGCCAACCAGCCACTAACTGATATCTGTCCCCACCCCATACATGCAAACCCACACACTTCAGAAAGGCTTCTAGAAAAGTTTTGCACACTCTAATCTATCATGGTACACATGCAAGACATTTTATTTTTTCAGATTTAATTTACCTTATGTAACACACACCTAAATTAAATTCGAATTATTTTTAAGAAATGTCTATTTGGCAAATGCGTGAAAGTGAAAGTAACACTGTGTCATTGTGAACACTCAATCACACTCAATCACACTCAATCACACTCAATCACACACAAAGTGCCCCACAACAAAATATGACCTTGGCTTTTAATTTATCACAAGTGAGCAGCTATGAGGAGCACCCAGGGAACCATGTAGCGAGACAGTACCTTGCTCAAGAGTACCTCAGCAGTACCGTCGGGACTTGAAACTGCAACCTTTTGTTCACAAGGGCAAGGTTCTAACCACTAGGCCGCCACTGCCCACTGTGGCCAATGCGAACTGGTCTGAAGAAAAATGCTGAAGTAAAACATTTTGCATTTTTTTAATTTTCACCAGTCTTCATCAAATCTGTAAAATCTGACAAAAGAAATGACTGTAAAATATAGATAGATAGATAGATAGACAGACAGACAGACAGACAGACAGACAGACAGACAGACAGACAGACAGACAGACAGA
>JBBPDA010000132.1:24953590-24987835 GCA_037974385.1 Arnoldichthys spilopterus | reverse complement strand
GAGAGAAAGAGAGAGAGAGAGAGAGAGAGAGAGAAAGAGAGAGAGAGAGAGAGACAGACGGACAGACAGACAGAAAGAGCAAGAGCGAGACACTATAATGGATTATGACAGACAGACAGAAAGAGAAAGAGAAAGAAACTGTAATGGATTTTGAAAGAGCTCCGAACCACACCAATTTGTGTCCCAACCTGACGGTCAACTTAACCACTTTTGCAGGTTTCCCTGGACTGGAAGTAGGACATTGCCTTTTTACCTCTCTCCTCCCTTCTGAAACAGCAGTGCAAATACTGGTTTGCATCTTTGTGGTGCTGACCATGTTTTCCCTGCTGGTGAACGGGTGTGCCCTGCTGTGCCTCGGCCGCTCTGAAGATCTGTCCTGGGAGCCTCGCTTTGCCTTGCTCAAAAACCTCATCCTGAGTGACCTCCTGCTCATCCTAACACAGGGCCCTACCATCGTTGGCTGCTTGTTGATAAGGCGCACCATACCGTATGGTGCTTGGTGCCTCACCCAGTTTTTCCTCAACACCGTGTGTATCTTCAGCACCATGCTCACCATTACCTGCATGGCACTGGAGCGCTACCTGTATGTTTGCCAGGCCATCTACTATCTCCACATCCTCACCTCCACAAGGCTCTCTCTTATCATCGGGCTTACCTGGTTAATTTCAGTCACCATAACTACGGTGTTGGTATCACTCATGAGTTTAGGGCACAATGACACATTGGTGGGGACGTTCACATCTGGGCTCCTATGTGAACCGGACTCATTGGAGATGCACTTGGGCTTCCCACGCGCAGTGGCTGTTTTCCGCAAGGTTTTAGGACTTCTACTGACCATGCTTTGCATTTTTTCCTACTCTTTCTCATACTATCGCATATACCAGGATGCACGTAATGCAGTGCGACCCTTCAAGCAGGTGAACCACCGGGCACGCAACACTGTACTCTTCTACTGCTCCATGCTCCTGCTCCAGCTGCTCCCCATTTTTCTAAAGATTGTGGTGGATGCCCTGTGGGAACTGGAGAACACCACAGTAATGGGGTCCATGCTGAGGCACTCTCAGGGATGGACTCCTGCCAGGACTCTGCACATTGTGCTGCTGGTTTTTCTACAGGTGCCTCCATGCATCAACCCATTGATCTATGGACTCCGCAACAAGGAGGTGCGACAAAGTCTACCCAGACTGTTCTGGTGCAAGAAGAACCGACAGGAGGTAAACATACCCAGCTAAAATGGCATATCCTTTTAACATTATTCATTTTGGTCCAAAAAGTAACAAGAACATATTTATACCAGGACATACAGTGAATTTTCTTAATGTTACACACAAGGAGCCTATGCTACAGGTTTTACAACATATGGAGGACATCATCCAAAATGCTTGGTGATGCCCCTGTGAAAGCATGACCTTGCAGAAATAACATTCAGTTGACAAAAAATGACCGATCACACGTGGATCATCCACTTTTGTGCTCATGACCTTTAGGTCACAAGGGCATCTCCCTAACCATTTCACTATCACTGTCCCAATGCGGTGATTTCCTGGATGTGTTCACAATGACAGTCACTTTCGCTTAAACTAAATAAACCTGACAATTAGCTGCTGAGTTGAATGAGATGTGTTTGAGCAGGGAAATCATCAAAGAGCACAAGATTTTGGCATTCGAAAGCTAAAACATGAGTCTCCTAATTTGTTATCTTTATAATTTATTAAAAGTCCAGATAAAATGATCTGTAAATATTTACAGTAATAGTACGAGCGCATTTTCAAGAAAATATAAGAAAGAGAGAAAACACATAAAGCATCCTACAAAATAATGTCCTATTATAGCATTTCTGTAGATGGTGTTTTGCTACAGTCTGTTAGCCTACTCTGTAGGATGACAAACTGATGTGCCCTTTTAATCAGCTACTGTACATGTATAACTGTATTGGTGGTGTTTGTATTTTGAATATTAATTATATAAAAAAAGAAAGAGCATGTGAGCATGGAAAAGGTTTTTAGAGATTGGAGAGCATTTGCTACTGGCCTTTCTGCAACCTACAAAATCCTCTATATGGACTAAACTGCAAGAAGTTGTATAATTTTCTGTATGTGAAGTATGTTTGTATATATATGTATATGTTTTGCAGTATTTGAAACTGTAATATACTGTAATATTCTTGGATGGTCTTCAGATCAACATGCTGACATTCCCTTATGAGGTGAATTTCATTTGAATGTTTCCTTTGATATACCCGAAGATTTGCTGTACAGCTATTCACTGGAGCTTAACAGACCATGAATGCAGCTTGTCCTTGATGTGTATACAGATATTATGTACTTTCATGCACATCCTTTTTTCTGTGATGCTGTGTTGCTTTCCAAAAATAAACATTGAGCTGCATTGCACTTCTTGGCCAGCAGTGTCAGTCTGAAACCTATTTGTGTTTAGGGTTAAATACTTTTTCTCATGTTTACTTGGTCCAGGGGATGCACTGGGTATCATGATGGGTTTCTTGTTCACACTTTGGGATCAGATGACTGACGACTTATCACCTTGACTTGTTTAACTGCTGAATTGGGTGTTCATCATTAAATGTGAAGCTAGTGTTTGATGACTGGAGGGGTCTTCTTTTTTGGACAATGTTTTGCATTGTAAGTAAAGTAAAACATTATCCTTGATGATCTGATGGTATTCCGCTCATGATAACCTGTTTTAGGATAATCTGCTGATCAGTGTGGGAAATCAAATTAAAGCCTTAGTTGCCAATATTTTTGTTAGCCAGATTACAGAATTTATTTATTTAAATGAGATCACTTTTCTATCTGATCATAACTATCAACAAGGCACACAATTAGCTTCAACAGTTTGAGCCATTCCCAAGGCAAACATTCAACAAGCAGTGCTTTCAGCAGATGACGCTGATGAATGTGTCCAAATGCATTTTTGCTTTCTGCTACACTACCCTTCTCCACTAAGCACAGAGAAAGTGTTAGTGTCTGCATCAAAATTCTGTCAAAAAGTAGAAGCCTGGCCACCTGATTAGTAACTCTAGTGAACTAGTCAATATTCAATTTTGACAGAATTTTGATTATATATATATATATATATATATATATATATATAAACAAAAGAAATATGAATTATAAAATGTAAAAAGGTAAAAAACAAATAGGAAACTAACACTAAACCATAAATAATAAACAGTGTAAACAGTATATACACCCTATTAACAATATGTATAGATCAAAATGAATTGGAAGTTTACACATTATTGAAGGATGTAATTTAGATGGTACATAGTGATTAATTTAAATGCCAGAATATACAGAATATATGAAGTGCAGATAAGAAAGATGTGCACATGGCAGAGTGCAAATAAATCAGGCAGGTGTGGCAATATGCAATATGCAGATAGATCAGTTTTTAAGGCAGTGGAATGCATAATGTTTAATGGATAAAATCAGCATTAATAATAAAAATTGAGCATTGAAACAATAAAAATGTCCAAGTTTTTCATAATCACAGCAATCACAGTATTGTGGTGTCTTCATAAACCCTGAATTCTTAAAACTTTTTGCTGCAGCCAAGCACCCCCCCATGATAGAACACTGACCACCAGTTTATGCGTGCAAGCCAGTTTCTTAAATAGTTCACATCATTTTTAGAAAAAGATTAGTCAAAGGCCATTTCCATCATATTTAATATTCAGTTAAGCATCTTATTTGTACTGTTAGCCAGCAGGGTTTCTGCAGGTTTCAACAAGAAAAATGTAAAATTGTAAGCCCATTATGCAATTTAAGACCTATTTCACTCCAACACCAACATAAAAATACACAATATGAAGTGTAACCAGGTGTCCCAGAATTACATGCGAAGTAAATGCATTTACTCAAATCCAGCAGAAAAGGACTATAGAGCACTACAGTGTACAGTGGGTTGCACTAGTGATGAGTGATTTTACATTGAGCTATTTTACATCAGCTATATGTTCCTAATATGTGTTTTCTTAAATGAGGTGCAGCAGGCTTTAAATTCCTTACCAACATATTTAAAATCAAGAGAGAAGTTAAAGCAACTTTAAAATACCTGTCTGAATCATTCTAAGGTCAGATTATTCAAAGTCGGACTTTAAAACTTGTAAAAATACTGTAGCCAATTCTAGCTTTTATTCATACACTACCAGAAATTAGCATTTCCTTAGACAGTTTTATTAGACAAAACATATAAAAATAGACATTTACAAATAATTACAGTATGGCTTTGAGGCAAAGGTTTTTTAAATACATTCATTCCACTTGGTGGGAAAAAGGAGCACGGGGGACTGTGAGTGGGCGTGTGCTCTGCCTCAGCACCAGTGGTTTGTACCGCCTTACTGGGTTGGCTCTGAACCTTGCACCCTAAAAATAAATAAATAAACAAACAAACAAACAAACAAACAAATTACTGCAAGTCAACAGTTAAGCCATTTCCACTGAAGGGGAAATATAGTCCATAACTAGGCTTTTGGTAAAGAGGGTCATACAGTAGGAGAAGCCTTGCTAGTGTCAGATGCTTTTAGACCCGAGGAACGTTTTCATTGTACTTAGAAAGGCAAGATGAAATTCCCCCTTTGTGTTTGTAGACTGCAGGAACTGATGATTATAGATCTTAGCATGCCATTCTGAGGATAACTAATCTCAGATTTCATGGTATCTATTTTCTCACACTAGAGGAATTGAGTGACAAGTGCAGCCACCATTTTTAAAGAAAGTGTGAAAGAGCAGAGTTCAGGCTTTTTGAGCCTATATGCTATAGATTAAACGTCCCAATTTTGATGCGTTGATCAGTGTCCTCCATATAATTGTATATGGTTGCTATACCAACCATCGACCAGCTTGCGTCACTTGAGTGTTCCTATCTGCAATATGAACGCAAAAAAAAAAAAAAAAAAACCACCTAGGTACGTTCATTCATTAAAGAAACCATGGGTGACTTAAATGAACAGTGAATGGTCCAGAAGAAAGCGTACAGGGATTGCAGCTATAATATTTAATCCGTGTGAGATGTTCACCATGTAAACAGCAGTTCTCAGGGCTATAAAACCGGGTAGAAGCAAAAACATTTGTGCAGTTATTGTATAGTCATGTTCTTTAAAAAGTACTCTATATAATAAATATTTTAGAATGATTACAGCTAACTGCTTTTTAAGAGCATTAACAAAAAGGCCACATGAAAGAATTTAGTGAAAATCTCAACCAACCAATGTCTGCAGTCTTTCTTCCACCTGCCTCAGGTCCTCCAACCTTTGCTCACGGGCAGCTCTTTGCATGGAGTCGCGTTCATCAAAGGAAAAAGGTTTTGGCTGAGTCAAATCCGGTCTGTTCCATCTTCAAGCCATAACAAAAGTAATGGGTTATTTCTATTATGGAGTATTTACTATAATATCCTTAATGCCAATTACCTACACATTGTTCAATTCCCTGTTAAGTAATGCACATAGTACAAAAATACATCCCCCCCCCCCCCATCAGGCACATGCTGAGGCACAGCATTTCTTGGGTCCCAGATCTAAAGAAATTAATATTCATATCCAAAAAGCCTTACAGTAGTAACCACTGAACTTTTCCTTCTATTCACTGGATTCATAGGGAGGCCACTTAAGGATTGAGCTCACACACAGGACAAAGGACGCCCATTATAGCATTTCTTTCAACATCTCGCAGCCGCGGCCAAAGGTTTGAGAATGACATATAGAATGTCTGCTTCCTCAGTTTTTATGATGGCAATCTGCATATACCCCAGAATGTTACTGAAGAGTGATCAGATGAATTGCAAATTTCCTCTTTGCCATGAAAATGAACTTAGTCGTGAAAAAACCCATTTACACTGCATTTTACCCCTGCCACAAAAGGACCTGTTGACATCAATTCAGTGATCCTCTCAGTGAGATTGTTGAGGACAAGGCTGGAGATCACCCAGTCATGCTGACAGTTAGAACAATGATTTTAACCACCACTGCTGTTTGTTAGCCATGGTTACCTTCAAGGAAACACATGCATGTCATCACTGCTTTGCAGAAAAACAGCTTTTGCTGCTAGTAAGATTGACTGAAATCAACCATTCATCAGATCAAGAACTTCAAGGAGAGAGATTCAATTGCTGTGAAAAAAGGCTTGAGGACTCCCAAGAATGTCCAGCAAGCACCAGGAACATCTCCTAAAGTTGATTCAGCTGCTGGATCAGGGCACCAGTGCAGACCTTGCTCAGGAATGGTAGCAGGCAGGTGTAAGGGCATCTGCACACACAGTGAGGTGCAGACCTTTGGCGGATGGCCTGGTGTCAAGAAAGGCAGCAAAGAAGCCACTTTTCTCCAAGAAAAACATCAGGGACAGACTGATTCTGCAAAAGGTACCAAAACATCCTCAGGTAGCAACTTCTCCTAACCATTCAAGTGTGGTGAAGAACAATGACTTTTCTGGTATGATGGATACCATGCCATAAGGCAAAACTGATAACTAAGTGACTGACAGTATACCAGGATGAATTGCAGAGGTCTTGATAAAGAAGTTCCAACACTTCAAATACTGACTCTTTGCAAAAATGTAACTAATGTAACTGTCAGTAAAAGCCTTTGAAACATATAATGCTTGTTATTATACTTCAGTTACCATAGAAACAGCTGACAAAGATCTAGATACTGAAGTGGCAAACTGAAAACCAATATTTATGTAATTCTCAAAACTCTTGGTCATGACTAGGGTTGCAAAATTCTGGGAATTTTCAAAGTTGGAAACTTTGCATGGGAAATAATGGGAATAAATCAGAAATTGAGAGTTGAAGGTTGGGAACATAAAATATAGTTGGTAGAAAATATATGGTAGCATGGTCTTGGCTAAAACAATCCGATTTAAAGCAAATACAGTTATGTATCTATGCTATTTCTCGATCACAGGCACACAGCATACAGGCCACACCGCCTACATGTACTGTGCATTCCTCCACCACATGCACAACGATTTCTAGAATTCTGAACTACTAAAGCTACTTTTTTGAGCCCACAGCACAGATAAAGACTATTGAGTCCACACGACAAAGTCCAGTAAATTTTGATGATATTATGAGGCAGACAATATTTGATCTTTGGTGTTATAGTTTAACTAGCAACTATTAAATGAAAAAGTATTCATACAGTAGCTAGCTAACTGCTAAACCATGTTTAAATGTAGGGTAGCTAGTTCTATGCAACTGGCCTGATAAAGCATGTTGCCATCCAATGTGCACTGGAAGAGATTTTTTCATGTCCTCCAACCAGCATGAATGCATGAGCTGAAAGCTCATCAATAAGTTTTTGCACTTGTTACTGACAATGCTGCAAACATGAAGATGGCCTGGGCACAAGAGGAGAAAACTTACCCTCTCATAACCACTGGCTGTGCTGCCCACTCTTAATAATCTCCCATTTGTAATCTTTCCAAAATTCCCGACCTAAAATTCCCATGGAAAGTTTCTGGAAATTTACTGGCAATTTTCTGCCCCTTTGCAACCCAAGTCACGACTGTAAGTATGAGAACCTGAGCAAATAAAAAAATGAATACAGTAATCTGGCATGCAAATTATACCATCATGCAAACAATGTCATTATTCAGTAGAGGGAACTTTTAGTTTTATTGTAGTTTCAGCACATAAAACATCTTTCACAAGAAGAAATCATCATGCTGAAATTCTATTTTATGTGCCAATTCATTTCTTATTTATGAAAATGTTAGTTACATGTAGTAATCATTCTTTCATGTACAAGTAAAACATTTTTTTAAGATTGTGTTTTACATATATTTATACAACCAAAACTGCTCCTTCCTATATAACTACTACTTGGATTCCACAATGTTCCTCAGTCTCTGAGGTTAGCAGATTAATATCTTCAGACAATTCCAGAACCCGGTCAAAACTTTGAAGTTTCTCCACCAAGATTGTCCCCTGCTTCATTTAAGACAAGTTATGTCAGTCTTTGCATTTAAATAAAGTAAGTAGAAAATTGTCGTCATCTTAACCATATACACTGAAGCACACAGTAAGACAAAATAATGTCCTCCAATTTACACACAGCAGGAAAGCAGCACAGGAAGACAAATATACAGGCAGATCACAAGAGGATGGAATTTTTTTTTTTGGGGGGGGGGGGGGTAACAAATATCTGTACATTGATTCTAAATATACATGTGCTTATATACATGTCTACAGGTATATGTAACTAGTCATAAAGGCTCAAAACTCATTTTTATTCACTAGCCTTTGACACTCCAATAGTCATCACCAAAGCAAGGTTATTTCATGTTTGTTTTAGGCATTGTGTATTTTATCTGCGGTTGATTTTTGTGTTGTGGCTTTTTACTTTGTAAAGCACTTTGGTGCACTTTAAAGTTCCATAAAAAATATACCTTACATACTAACCTACTAAAACTTGTCTGGGGATGGTTCACTTGTTCAGGCTCAATGAATATCAAAAGAAAAAAAAGTGGATTAATTAATAAAATGCTCTTACAGGTCAGCAAGTAAAAAAATAAATAAATAAATATTAAAAAAGTAAAGCATAAAATAAGTATTTTCAAATATTTATTATATTTATTTAATTCAAATTAATATTTTAAATTAAGCATTTAGTTTTTTTTTTTAAATATGCCATTTAAAAAAATACATGAAAAAGTATCAAATAACATTAAAAACAATACATTTAAAATATGCATTGTTTAAAACTAACAAACATTGTTAACACTAGCCTGCTCAGACCCACTAACCTCAGGTGTGCTGGGGTAATGTCTGCTGCACGTGGAGATGAGAGGGATGAACGGAGCAGCTGGCCTGCAGGTGAAGAAGCAGTGCGTGGCTCACCTTAAACCGGACAAAACACCTATGAGAAACTGCCCATTCAGTAAGAGAAAGTAAAACATTACATGAAGCTGATGTAGAGCTGATTTACTAATGCCAGAGCCTTCTTTTCTCGGCATTGGACGGACAGCTGCTACTTTACGGGAGCATTTCCTGGATCCCCACTTAACTTTCGCTCTGCACCTTTCATAGCTTTCGGATTTCTCTTCATCTGTGCGACAGAAAAACACTGCGTGTAAAACCTTCAACACTAACTCACTTCAAGCACTGAAGGCTCGTACAGAGTCCAGCAAAGGACTAACCTGAGCAGCCTCCTGCTTCGCCTTTAGCTAAACCAACCTCCGACATTTTGCAACACCAATTAAGCACGAGGTGCGTCCGGGAACCTCATCAGGATTTAATCTTGAAATGCTCAACAGCGCCACCTGCGGCAGCGCCACACATTTGGGGGGCTAATACGTGTCGCCCCACCCATGACTCCTTTCATTGGTTCGGTGTGGGGTGGTGGCACCAGCAATTCCTGACTTGGTTGGGTGGTGGGGGGTTGGGGGCAACACTTCTATTCTATAGACTTCTATTGTACTGCCCACCTCACAATGATAGGTGAGAAAATTCTCACTTGGGTCTAACTAATTAAATATAAAGATGCCCCTATTCAAACAGTAGAAGCTGCGTGACTTAATTATTTTTCCGTCCTTGGGCTGAAGATCAATGCAGCTGCGTTAAAAAGCTTTTTGCAGGCAGCAGAGGGAGGCAGGGCAAGGCTTACCTTGAGTGACAGGTTGGATACAGCTGGGTAAAATGTCAACATGTGTATTCCATGGCCTAGTGGTCATGTGAAAGGATTGTTGCAGGTTCCCAACCCAGGTATCCGCGAGTCCCACTGAGGTATCCACGAGCAAGGTACTGTCCAGTTACACGGGCGCTGTTGATAGCCGCCCGCGGCCCAACTTGTGGATGGGTTAAATGCAGAGGTCACATTTTGCTGAGCACTTTGTGTGATGAGGTAAGTTCACAATGGCAAATAGTCTCTCTCACTAAATTATGAGCTCCCGAACAATTTGATACACAGGTAAAGTACAAATATTCAAAAACTGTATTTAATTACTCTCCACCCCGTTCAACCACATAGACTGTGTTGTTTCCCTCAGCCCCACCCCCCTCCTCTTTATGGTAATCATGAGACTGATCACTGATTTTTTATTTACATAACTTCAGTAATTGTTTGCAGAAGAGCAAGAAAATGCCAGCTCCATGTTTTATACATATAAGTGAAGTGAAAGTGACTTTTTATCATTGTGAACACACTCATGCACCACAACAAAATGTGACCTATGCATTTAAACCATTACAAGTGCACACATGGAGCAGCAGGCAGCAGTGTAGTGGGACACTCAAGGGTACCTCAGTAGTGCCTGGGACTCAAACCTGCGGCTTTCAGGTCCCAAAGGCGGAGTCCTAACCACTAGGCCACCACTGCCCACTATAGATGGTAGATTAATTTTACATGTGTTTAACCTCATATTCATAGGCAGCAATGGATTCACTGAAAAGAAAGAAATATAATCCCAAGTTCTTTTTACTCTGGGTCTTGAACAGTGTTGATTATTCTGGAGTTCAGTGTATGTACATACACACATAATAGGAACAATTATGTCAAGCCAGAAAGAGGAAGAATATTAGAAGAAATTTTTTTTCTTCTTCTTCTCAGGTGAAAGGCATGAGGAAGTATGTACCCGTGTAAACATTCCCAACATGCTGAACTGCATTTACTGTAAGGGAAACTATGCACATTCATGCTAGAGACACTGACTGACTCAAAGGACTATAACCAAGGTAAGAGTCCTTAAGTTACTTGCCTAACATTTAACAATTAACATTTAACATAATACCACATTTTTTGATCAAGTATAGATGACTACGTTGTTCATATCTGTTTTCACAAGTGATTATTGCCTCTAAAGAAAGATATGGAGAATAAATGTCAAATATCCAGACACATAATTCAGTCAAAGAAAGTAATGCAACAGGGGGAAATGTCACACAGTATGAACTTAAAAGATTGAACAGCTTTGTTAAAAGCAATGTCTATTAGTTTAATTGGTTGCATGTACAAGCCAGTTACATACATGCATATATATGACTGGGGTTAGTTCTCTGCCTGGACACACACAAGATTCCTAATGTTACATTTGGCTACATTAATGACCTGATTCTACAAAAAGGTAATTGTCTCTGGATTTGAGCATTTGCCACATGCACTAATGTAAACCTGTTGTGAGAGTTCCATCTGGCTTTTTACTGATCTAAACTGATAGCTTTAAATAATGTCGAAACAATGGCTGCTGGATAGCATTCAACATTTGATATGAGGAAGCTGTTTTAGGAAGTACTCTGAACTGTGAGTAATGAAAGATTTATTTTAAATCCAGAGCTAGTTCATAGTTAAGGAAAATGTGACTAAACCTTTTTTTGTGAAAGTCTGTTTTCTTTAACTATTCATCTGAGGGCAAAGATTCTTACATATAATGTGTAAAAAGTGGAATAATATCAATACTGACATTATACAATATCAAGACATTGTAAGATATTATAGTAGAGGGAGTCTTAGCAGGTTGTTCACACTTTTGTAGCAATATACACTGATCAGCCAAAACATTAACACCACTGACAGGTAAAGGGAATAAACAGTTCTTTAAGTTGCTGTGCTGGAAGCAGGAAAAATGGATGAGCTTAAGGATCTGAGCGACTTTAACAAGGTCACTGTGATGACAAGACAACTGAGTCAAAGTATTTCCAAACGACAGGTTTTGTGTAGTGTTCCAGGTATTCAGTAGTTAGTATCTACCAAAAGTGATCCAAAGAAGGACAACTAGTGAATGGGTGACAGTGTAATGGGCACCCAAGGCTCACTGATGCATGATGCGAAGCCTAGCCCATCCGGTCCGATCCCACAGAAGAGCTACTGTGGTGAACGCTGACTCCTCACACAGTTTCAGCAGCATGAGGGGGACCAACTCAATATCAGGCAGGAGGTGTTAATGTTATGGTTTATTGGTGTATGTATTAATAAAATGATATTTTCTTCATGATATAAGTAATTTCACTTATTCATAATTATAAGAGTAAATTCCCTTTTACTCTTTGCTTGTATGCTCAATAAAGGTTAAACCAGAACACTACATTTTCTATTGCACTTATACATTGACAAGCCACATTGTTAAGTAAATGTACTTTGTATTTACACTTTGTCCATTCTATCAGTGCCACATCACATACTGGTATACTTTGTAGTTTACAATAGCAAACTGTAGCCCATCTGTTTCGCCGCATCATTTGTTAGCACATTTACTCCTTCATCAGTCAGGGCTCTGACAGGACCACCAGTGAGCAGGTATTACTAAAGTGGTTGAACATTCTTACAGCAGTGACACTGACATATGTGTGTGTGTGTGTCTGTGTGCGCGCGTGTGCGCATGTGCGCATGTGTATACTGTAAAGTACAACGTGAACCTAAATGGTAAGGGAAGCTGATAAAATGGGCAATAAGTGTAAATAAAGGGTAGGTTAAAAAAAATAACTAATAATTTATTATACATTTAGCTGTGATTATACAAATTAATTAACTAGTAAACTAATTGTATAATCAGTGTAACTGTAAGCATTTTTGTTAATTTCTATACTTGGTTAACAATTTTTTCTTTTTTTCCCAGCAATATTTGGTCAATGAAACGTGAAATGTTTAGTCTTCACCAGATCACATGTAACTTGGTGTGATTGTGGCCTCAGATAGTGGGCTTGTCCCTTTGTGCTAGTGTCCCCTAATGTTGGTCAGGCAAAAATCACTTTTTGGGCAAAAGCTTGACAACTGTTTAGCCAAAAATGATTAAATGTATTTATCCTGTTGGCCTTCAGAAGTAGTAGCACCATCTATTGAATATGTATTTCCAAAATCTAGTGCTTCACTAACCAATATCTTGTGATGTAAAGGTTTTGACTTCATACATTTCAAAATCTAAAAAAATATTCCAAAATCTAAAAAAGACTTGAGCTAAAATTTTTTGCAGTGGTCATTTTACATAGTATAATGTCCATAAAGTCTAGTTTGTATTAAAATTGTTTACTTTTAAATATTTGGAAGTTTTAATACATTAAATCAATTAATTCAAGAAGGTCATTGATTTTCCATATTTGTATATAGCAGTGGAGAAATACCATAGCTGTCTAAGAAGTCAGAAGGACTTTTTTGCAGAAATCATTTGCACTACAACCTTTAACAGTTATTAATATACATTAATATAAATTAAGTACATTTCTTCTTATTATTTCATTTTTGTTTTCTAGCAAGCATGGACCTGAAATGGGATCAATATCAGCAGAAAATCTCCTTGAACAAGGAGGTCCCTGAGCATCTGTCCTGGTCTGACAATTGCCTAGTGTTTATGTGCAAGCTACCAAAGAAAGAGGGGGTTGTGGAAGACCATGAAGCTATACCAGTTAAACTCCCGGCTCAGTGCACTGTCCATCAGCTTCGTTTGCAACTCTGCAGGCTCGTACAGGAGACCAATAAGCTTCCAGAATCATTTGGGCTCCTAGATCCTGAGAAATATACACTACTGTACATGAAGGGAGAAGATGAGTTTGAAATTTATGATGACTATCAAGTTTTACAAACTCTGGATGCACCCTGGTTCCAGAATGCTGAAGGATACCAGACAGTCTGGATTACAGTTTTGGCAAAACTGGATAACTCAGAGGAGAGGGTGTGCTACCAGAGCCTTTTGAATGAACTGATTGGTTATGATTTAGATACTGCAGCAGGTAACCGTTTAAGCGAACTGAGTTTTGCCCGTAGAAAATTTGCAACCCCGCGCAAGGAAGAACTGAGAAGGCGAGAACCTTTGGCGTATGCAACAGAGCCCTGGACAACTTCTGCACCGGTGTCAAAAGTCCAGCAAGATCAGCTAAAACGCAAGCTACCAGTTACTCTGCATCATGATAATATGAGCATTAATGTAAATGCTGATTTATACAATACCCCTAAAGATCTTCTCATGATCATTTGGGAATCTCTGCCTTCAAAAGGCCCATCTTTTATGAAATGGTCAGATGATCATGTTCTCAAACTCTGTGGCAGAGAGGAGTATCTGTGTGGAGATTTCCAACTCTCTGACTTTCTCTGGGTCAGGCACTGTCTGAAGAACGTGTTGGAGCTTCACCTCACAGTGACTACCGTAGCATCCCTTCCAGATGACACAATGAGAAAAGAACACTGGCCCCTGGTTGATAGTCTCACAGGTCTTTCTAGCACCCATGAAGAAATATCATTTGAGGGAAATGAAATTGAAGAGATTGTAATGATTTCACTTTGGGACTGTAAAAGGACCTTTAGGGTGAAGCTCATAGGATTTGATATCCCTGCTATGCCAAGCAATGTCCCTGAACTTGTCCATGTTGAAGCCACAATTATTTATGGCAGCAAGGTGGTGTCATCAGTTTGTTCTTCATCAAAGGTCTTTGCAGAAGAGGTTCTGTGGAACACCTGGCTGGAGTTTGACATCCAGCTCAGGGATATACCTCGTGGAGCTAAATTAGGCTTCACAATTTATTCCAGCATGGTTGCCACCCAATCTAGAAAATCCAAATCTTCTTCCAAAGGAGGCAAAGTTTCAGGCCTCCATAAACGAAAAGTCTTATACTTTGTAAACCTCCAGTTGATTGACCACAGGTCTCTTCTGAGCCAGGGCTTGCACAGTTTGCATATGTGGTCCTTTGCAGAACAGGAGGAAGAAGCATTCACATATGAAGCAGACAAGCTCACCACTTCCACTAACCCTGATGTGTCCAATTCCATGGCAATCACATTTCTGCTGGATCGCTACAGCTTTCCTGTCGTTCTCCCTCATAGCAGGATGTCTTCTAATACCCTGTGTCCTCCAAGTGCAGCATCCCCTTCATCTGATCCCAGCTTACTTCTTCATACATCCTCCACAGGTTTGACTTCTCCAACAGCACCTTCTGTCACAGACCATCTGAAGAGGTTTAGGGAGGAGAGTGTTCGCTATGCTTCAAACCTTCCACAGTTTCTCCTTACTATAGACTGGTTGGTGCCAAATTCTGTTCAAGATGTTCACTGGCTACTGGAACAATGGAAACCTCAAAACTTGGAATTGCATGTAGCTTTGGAGCTGCTGAGTGTTGTCTACATAGATGAGAAGGTCAGACGTTTGGCCGTCCAAAGGCTGGAGATGATGTCCAATGAGGAGGTACTAAGGTACCTATTACAGCTAGTCCAGGTAAAAACACAAGAACAACTGATAATAAGACCCATCTGAGTTGACAAGTATTTTGGACCTCTCTGAAGGTTAAACTGCTGTTTGAGAAATAATACACATATTTTACATATCATTGCTGTCCAAAAAGGAGATGTTTTCAAAATGGTAACTTTGTAGAGGAGAAAGCAAAAATGTTTATTTTTTACTTCTGTTCTGAGTCAATGTAATATTTGGAGCTTTTCCATTGGTTCATTTCAATGTAAAGGCCAGGTGCTGTGTTTAAATCATAGAAATGGTAAAAATGGCTTTTTTGGACAATGACAAAATATTATCAAATATTTTGTTCCATAGACCTTGAAGGTAGAGCCATACCATGACAGCAGTCTGGCAAGATTCCTAATTCAAAGAGCACTCAGGGTAATTTAGCTGGGTTTTTTTCTTCCAGATTTATACATCTGAGTCTCATCATGTAACATGTTCTAACTTTCAAAATCTGTTCATCAGAGCAAGCGTATTGGGCATTTCTTTTTCTGGTACTTGAGGAGTGAGGTGGCAGGTTGCCCATTTTTTCGTCAGCGGATGGCGGTCTTATTGGAGGCCTATCTCCTCGGCTGCGGTGAGGCCATGCTAACAAGCTTTCAACGTCAAGTTCAAGTTGTCAAGGTCCTCACTGATGTTGCCATCAAGGTGAAAACGCTGTATCCAGAGAAAACATCCCTTTCATCATCAGGTAACAAAAGAGCACAAATTCTTTCAAATCTCAGTATAATAGAGTACAAACAACAAAAACAGAATATCAATAATAAACCAAATCTTTATTGTTCTCATTGTTTACTCTCTGTGTCAGCTGCACAGAAACTGCAAGAAATACTACAGGAGTATAGCTTTCCTCCTGACTTCCAGGTCCCTTTTGATCCCCGGGTCAGAGCAGGCACACTACTAGTGAGTTCTGTATTGCACACTGCAGTGCTTAAACATTGATAAACCTCCCATTTGTTTTAAAGAGTTTAAAACATAACAATATCCATCCATCTTTGATTATCCTGAACGCCTACACATTTTTAATGTAAGTTAATCAGATGCTAAATACCCTCTTTCACAGCTCACAGAATGCAAAGTGATGGCCTCCAAGAAGAAGCCTCTCTGGCTTGAGTTCTCTTGTGTGTCAGATTCAGAGGCACCTGCTGGACCTCCTATTGGTATTATCTTCAAGCAAGGTGATGACCTCAGACAGGACATGCTCATCATCCAGGTATGTTTTTCAAGAATGGAATCTACAATGTTCAAAAAAGGGAACTGTAACTATGTACATATTTTAAGAAAAAGTCAAGACAATGTGTACTGGGTCAATCCAACTTAAAAATAAGGAGTAAAGGAATATGGTACAATAATGTTTTATTTTCTGAAGGCGTACCCTTAGGGTACCACAACTGCGACAGTTTAGAAACTTTTTCAGAGACTGTACACAGAGGAGCATCTACATTTTGGCCAGGTGCTGATTTACGCACACTTGTCATGTCTGCTTACTCATAGCAAGCTTACTCGTGAAATTTTATATTTCTGAATAATAATGATTAGCACATTTTTTAAATTCTTTTGGCTGACGCTTTTATCCAAAGCGACTTCCAAGATGTGGAGCAGTGCAGTGGGATGGTTTCTTGCTCAAGGGAACCTCAGTGGGGCCTGGGCCAGGCCTAGAACCTGCGACCTTCAGGTCTCAAGCGCAATGTCCTAACCACTAGGCCACCACCGCCCCTAGTAGTAATTTTATTTATATCATAGTTTTTTATTCTATCTGAAATCCTAGGCTTAACTTATTCTAAGCACATGCAGCCAAAACCTTGCACCATATTCTTATTTTCAGTCACTTAAAAGACTTTGTGTTACAATTTATTCCTTACTTCTAAAAAGAAAAATGGTCGTTCCATTATAATTATAACTTATGTGTGATTTTATATTGCATTTTAGACACTGATGGTGATGGACTCAATTTGGCAGGAAAACTGTCTGGACCTCAACCTTGTTCCTTATGGCTGTATATCTACAGGATATAACATAGGTATTTAAACAAACATATTTATTTTTGTTGACCACATTATTATTATTATTATTATAGTAATAAAATTTTAAGTTTATTTAATATCTCTCTTTACCTCTCAGAAACTGCTTTTGTTACAGTTCCTTTAAGACTGATTTATGTAAATGAGCTCTGTTCTGGCTGGCTACCTTGCCGTATTGTGACTTCTTTAAAAACCATTGTGGGATGAAAAACACTCTGTAAAACTTCAACGTGAATTGGTGAATTTAAAAGGCTGTAGGCTGAGTAGGTTGATGTATGTAAGTGTGACATCAGAAAAACAATATATTAAATACTTTTTTTTCTTTTTGGATATGTAATTACTATATTTGGGCTGTATGGATTGGAGAATGAACACTGTTCTTTAAAGATTTAACAATGTTCATACACTACTGAAATGTTTCTTTTGAAAAAGTGAGGAAAATTAGTTTTTCCATGACGTGGACTCTTTAATGTCAGAATCTACACAGAAAATTAAGAGAAGCATAACTATGGTTGCCCTTAAAATTCTGTATTTTTCTGTGATGCAGGTATGATTGAAATTGTTCGGAATGCTGTTACAATTGCTGCTATTCAGAGGAACCAAGGGGGGACAACAGGGGCATTTAAAAATAATGCCCTTTATGAATGGCTCAAGGAAAAGTGTCCCCTACAAGAGAAGGTAGAAATGCTGTACACCTCTGAATTAAGTCAATTTGATGCATCACTCTTTAAGTTTATCAACAATAGGCAAGTTTATTTATATAGCACATTATTTTTATACACACAGAGGTCATTCAATGTGCTTTACAGAAATAAAGTAAGCATAAAAAGACAACCATGCAATAAAATTAGAAATAAAATCAGATTACTGAAAATAAAAGACTTAAAACAAATTAAAACAATAAAAGTGCATGAAAAAGTAAAATCAGAAATACGAATAAGACTTAAAATAAACTAAGACCATAAAAGTGTATGATAAAGGTTAAATCAAAAATAAGAATAAGATCTTAAAATCTTTTTTAAGCTGTCAACAGTTGGAAAAATACACATACTTTTTCGTATGACTTATCTCGATTTCCCAATTCCTTCCCCATCTCCCTCTTGCTCTGGCTTTCTCAATCATCTCTGATACATCAGCAATACCAAGCAATGGAGAAGTTTGTCAACTCCTGCGCTGGTTATTGTGTGGCCACATACGTGTTGGGCATAGGTGATCGACACAATGACAACATCATGATAACAAACCAAGGTAAGAGAAACAGTGAGTTAAGGTCTTCAATGTAAACCTGTCAAAAAATAAGAAAAATAATTTAAATAAATGCACTTTCACAAGCTCATGATTTTAGATAGTTATCTACCATAAATACAAATTTGGCTTGAAGGTGCAACATTTTACAACATAACCTGCACAGTTTTACCCATGCTGTGTTAAGCGAATGTCTTCAGAGTGACATTCAAGGGAAACTCTGCAGGAGTTAAACACTTAATGCTAGTGATTTTACCGCATTGGCTGTTAGAAGAGGGAACATTCATTTACACAGTGAGAGGTCAATGGCAAAGAAAGAAAGAATGGAAGAACTGGAATAGAACAAAAATGAGCGTTGGCAGTAATTGCTTGCCCAGCTTCTGTGGCTTCCTGTAGGCAGGTGATTAAGAGAAACTCTTGTTAAACTTTTTTGTTGCTTGATGCAATCTGTTTTGTTTTTGAAAGGGAATCTGTTCCACATTGATTTTGGACACATCCTGGGGAACACTAAGAGTTTTTTGGGTGTGAGTAGGGAAAGAGTTCCTTTTGTCCTTACTCCTGACTTCCTGTATGTCATGGGCAGAGTGAAAGGGGAATCAAGCCTCTACTTCCGGAAATTTAAGGCAAGTAGTTCAATGAAACCAAAAAAGCAAGAAAGGTACTGTGCGTTATTTACATGTGTATGGTAACTTTTTTAATACCTGTACTAGTACTTTGTTTTTGATACCAATTAATGTTACATACACATTTATACACATATACACACATACATATACACATGTACAAATACATATACATATACATAGTGTATGTACATACACACAGACACACACACAGATGTCTTAAAAATGGGAAATATGTTTAAAAGTCTAAAATATATAAACGCCACCATGTTAAGGGTTTCAACCCGCCTCCACATACATTGTTTGTATCTTTTTAAGGTGAACTAATCTTGTTTTTCACTGGCTTCATCCCATTCTTTAGGACAACTGCATCCAGGCCTATTTGTCTCTTCGCGGCCAATCCCGACTGCTTCTCACACTGTTCTCACTCATGCTGCTCACTGGTATCCCTGAGCTTAGTGCAGCACAGGACCTGCGCTACCTGCGGAATGCGCTGCAGGAGGAGCAGAGTGAAGAGGAGGCACGTCAGCATTTCCTGCAGCAGATCAACCTGTGTGAGCAGAAGGGCTGGACTGTCCAGGCCAACTGGTGGATCCATTTGGTGGCTGGCATCAAGTAGAGCAGGGGAGCAATGAAATCAGCATGTTTACTGATATGTGCTTGTATATTAGAGTTTTACATTTGCATACTATGTATTATTGCATTTTAGCTTTGCTACTCTACACCAGAGTTAGTGCTTTGTTTAAGCTGCATAGGATGTCATGGCTAAAAATGTGTCAGTGGCTAATTTGAATAAACTGGCATAATCCTTTTCCATATATTCATTCTATTTTTTCTTCCCTGTAGTCATAATTAAAGTCAAAGGTATAGTTTCAGTGACTACAGATTAAGTGAAAATAAGTGCCTGTAGAAGCTCTATACTTCAGTTATTGCTTTTTACTCACATTAAACACATAAAAGTGGGAAATACACCACTTACATAATATTTGGTCAATGATGGTCTTATGGTGGTCCATTTCAACTGATGGGTGGAGTAGAGGGAGGGTGTTAAACTGTGCAACTGTCTGCACCTGTGTACATACAAAGTGCACCTATACACAGGGGTTCATTTTGGATTTTAAGGTTATGACCTATTTTTTTCATGCGTGACAATGTTGGGCAGTGGTGGCCTAATGGTTGGGACCTTGCCCTTGTGAACTGAAGGTTGCAGGTTCAAGTCCCAGCCCAGGTACCACTGAGGTACCCTTGAGCTAAGTACCGTCCTGCTACACTGCTCCCTGGGCACTGCTGATAGCTCCCCGTTGCTCCATGTATGATGGGTTAAATGTAATAGTCACATTTCGATGTGATGCTTGAGTGTGTTCGCAATGACAAATAGTCTTTTTCACTTCAGTTGTTGGAAGAGTAGGCCTCAGATTCTCTGCTCTGATATAAAGGAAATGGCCCTAAAACTTAATAGCTTATTGTTTATGTTTTAATGGCTTAGGTCAGTTTACATTGTTGATTTAGTTATTCCTTTTTGTCCAGTTTTAGCCTTTAAACTAGCAAAATGAGCCGTTTCCTAGTGGTTAGGGACTTACCCTTGGGATCAGAGGGTTAAGTCATTCCTGGCCCAGGTTACACTAAGGTACCCTTGAGCAAGCTTGCTACACTGCTCCCTGGGTGCGGTTGACAGCTGGCTGCTGTTCCACATCTTGAAGATGGGATGTGTTCACAATTATACACTTTCACGAGGATGCCACTCACCTCATATCAAGAGTCTTTCCTGTCATTCGTAAAATCCCAGCCATCCTACCTAACATACCTAACTGTGTTGAACCAATGGAGCTAATTCCATAAACAGTAGCAACCCAGACATGCTCTCTATGGTTTATCTTCACACAGCTTACAGCACTAGTTTTGAAATAAGCCTTTCATGTCTACAGAGGGCAGTGTGGCTCATGCTCACAGTCGCAGTGCATTCATTTTAAATGCAACACGAGGCAATATGTATGTAATGCTTTAAATGGGCAATAAGCTGGTAATGACTTTACTGCCATTACTATGTTTGTACATAGTACATCTTTTTTTTCATAAAGCCAGTCTGAATTGGGTCATTTTGGCTTGTGTGTTGTGTGGGCAGCATTAAGAGTAAAGCAAGTATGAAAAAAATCAGCAAGTCATACACAATTCATTAAATTGTGTAAAATAAAGGAACATAAAACCTTTACAAGGCTGCTGTTGCTGATAGCATGGAGGCAGTAGCGAGGAAGAGGAGGGGTACTAGAAGGGGGGTATCTTTGAGGGTGCAGGGGTGTTGTCAGTAGTTAAGGGGGGGCATGGGGTAGGGGGATGTCAGAGCTGTCTGAGAGGCTGCAGTCTAGTCTGCATGCTAGCTTCTCTTTTACCGCATCTGCACCCATCTTCCTTCCCTCCACTCGATTTTCATCTTTTCTTTCTTTAATTCAGTGTTTTATATTTTAGCCTGTTTATTTACAGCTAGATTTTTCTATCCTTTGTCCATTTCCTCTAGATTTTTCCTTTCTCCATCCATGCTTCCTCCTCCTCCCTGTCTGTCTGTCTGTCTGCCTCTTAGCTTAAACACACACACACACACACACACACACACACACACACACACACACACACACACACACACACACACATTCGCACACTTTGAGACATAGAGACTGACTGAGTGCAACTGATGTGGTGAGCACATGGTCAGACCACACACTGACTGTATTTTTCTGGAACTGTGCAATACTCACTTACAGAAGAATTTAGACGCTAACGGCGGACTCTATTTAGAGGTAAGTCTATAACAAGTTTAAGTCTTCAGTCTTTTTTTTTAGCAATGCCAACATGCCAGTCTAGCATGGCACCATTTACAAGTCCAGCCACAACAGCCAGGGGGCATGGAAATGAATATATGGAAATTGCTCAACAACATGAAATTATTTTATTTGAAATAGACAGACAGACAGATAGATAGATAGATAGATAGATTGATTGATTGATTGATTGATTGACTGATTGTTTTTAATTGTCCACAATGTGAAAATTTGTCTTTGGTGACCTATGGTCATGCTACACATACAAATCCTCGTGGTGACGCCATATAATAACTGTTTGGTTGCCCAAAGGCCTTTAAAATGGCTTTAAAGTTCTTTCAAAAAATGTGAAATACTTTATATTCTACAAATATAAAGAACTTCATCACAATGTAAAGGTCTCACCACTTAAAGGTTATATTTGTGTGCAAAAATACGAGATGGTCAATTTAGAAATGATCATCTGGAGGATTAGTAACCAATTAGTCGTTGACATGCAAAGCAAACAAAAGTTTGTCCCAGGATGACCTCTAATTGTCGCTATTAATGCTGAAAGCTGCTGTAGCAAAGGTGTTGGTCCTTTTGTTAAATTTCCAAGAACTGATGTGACCTGCTGTCCAACAAGAAGTTGAAACATTTTACTAATTCTTTATCGAGGTCCACTAAGATCAACTGAGGTGGCTTGAAGAGAGAGTGTGTATCAGTGAGACTGTAGAGCATCATTTCCACAGCGTCCTTCAGTCTTTAAAACCACTGTATCAGTGGTTATTACATTCACTGAAGCCTGACAAGAGCCCACTATCACACTCTTCTTCTCCTTTCAGAGTCGAAGCATTGACTTGCCAGAAAACTCAGTAAAATAATAAACATTTGCATGCATTTAATGTAATTATGACACTAGTCAATAAAAAAAATATACTTACTGCATACAATTAAATTAAACTACACTTAAAATCAAATGTGTTTGCAATTTTCAGTCTGTATGAGCATTCATAAACTGTAGTGTGAGTGCACGTGGAATGCAGAGCAAAAACAGCAATGGTTCTGGCAAGAGTGTTGACCTAATTCAGGTCTGACTGACAGCTCTCCCTGCCCTCTGAGTGTGTGTGTGTGTGTGTGTATGAGAATTTTATTGCAACTATAGTTTGCACCCCGTGTTTACCTGCTCATATTTATGAGCTTTCCAATGCAGTAAACCTAAAGTTGGATTGCAGTGAAATTCACTACAGTAAATATCCCTGTCTCTTATTGTTCAGATTCCTGCATTTTACTGTTATGTTATGTTTGTGTAATGATGTTGGTGTGGATTTATCTACTGAAGTTCAGTGGTTAGACCAATTTCCAGTCTCTTTTAATACCTAAGAAATAAACAGAGTGTTTGTGTTGTTATGCCTTTAATTCTAATTCTGTAACTTTATTGTGAATGGGTGTGGCTAAATTGCTGTAGACTGAATGGGCAGATATATGTAAATGAATTGATTATCGCATCAGATTTTATTGACCATGAGACCTTGAACTTGTATCCTTCCTTTCCATCATTACACATACTTTTCATATCATGTAGATCATAAATAATTTAACAGATTTGTTGTTCAAAGATAACAATGGTCAAGTCCAGACTCAAGTCTGAAGATACAGAATGTAAATTAAATGCAAATTTAATTGATAACTCACTGTAATTATGTGAAAACAAGAACTGTGTAGCAAAACACCAGTAATAACTAATAGCGGTTTAAAATGTTTGTGTCCATTTATATGTTGATAGATGATGTACATCAATGTATAGTGAGTGAGCGTAATCATGTATGTTCGTGTGTGAGAATGTATACATGCGTACTCATTACTGCTCTCCTCTTACACAGACGTGCTGCTCACGCTGGCTCTGGGAGGTCCTCTCTTTTCAGCGCTGATGGCCCATGTCTAAGCTGCTTTGACACACTTTGGCGTCCCTCAGCCCCCCAGGAAGGGGTGCAATTTTGAACATAGAAGGCCACTGACATACTACAAGAGACAACTCCAGAGACGGAGACCCATGATATGGTCATACATTCCTAGTTTTCCTGAAGGACCTTTCAATTGATAGTACTTTATAAAAAAAAAATTGTAAAACTCAGAAATAACACATACTGCTGAGACTCTAGTACAAGTAAGCTTAGTAAAATAACTAACAAAGACCGTTATCTTGTTCCTAAGGCATCTACTCTGCCTCACTTGTTGCTTTTGTGTTGGATTATTGTCTGTAAATATTTTCAGTCCATTTGTTCCTTCAGTGTACTCACGCTGCAGTGCCACACAAACATTGTGGAAACAAAAAGCCTCACCCTTTTCCAGCCTGACTGATTTCCTCTGGTGTTCAGAGTGGACTGGAGTTTTCTAGCACCATTTGAAATCGGTCGGGCTGAAAGGCATGCCGCCCCCTGCAGACGAGGAGGCAGAATTGGTAAATTAACTTTGGTTTAGAGACATGCCCAGCACTAATCCTGGTGATCACTCTGGATAGTTCACATCCAACACAGTGACTTTCATATTTATTTCTCAGATCTGTATTTCATAGATCTGTGTTTTCATCACTAATGTACTTTAAGGGTGGCACTGTGGTGCAGGGGTTAGCGCTGACACCTCACAGCAAGAAGGTCCTGGGTTTGATTCCCAGTTTGACTATGAGTGCCTTTCTGTGCAGAGTTTGCAAGCTCTCCCCGTGTTTGCGTGCATTTCCTCCAGGTGCTCCAGGTTTCCTCCCACTGTCCAAAGGCTACAATAGGTTAATTGGATTCTCTAAATTGCTTGTAAAACCCCACCTTGGGCCTTTAGCTTCAACTTCCCTGCGACTCTAAATGGAAGAAGTGTTTAGAATTATGTACTGTAATTACACAGATAATCAGTCTAAAAGAGCTTTATTGAAGAATTGAATGCACAGTCTATACTATAAACAGTATTTTATGAGGAATAAGATGTTAAATATTTACATTATCTTCTGCAACAGGACTTTCTTGAACCTTATTAGATGTTTTTTTTTTAAGCAAACACATCAAATCTCAATGGACTGGAAAATTGTTTATTTGTAGTTCTGTATAATAACATTTATTCTAGTTTTTTAACTAATTAATCCTTACTGTTCATATCCTGTACTATGCAAATGTAAGAAACTACACTTTTAGATTACATAGAAAAATCTACTCATAAAGAAGAGGAAATAAAAACAGATCTATGAATAACAGGTTTCTCAAACTTGTTATTCAAAAAATAATGAAAATATGTAGTGAAAGACTTCTTACAAGACCTGGTAGATCACCAAAAGTAGCTCCACCAGATAGAAAACACAAACAGACCAAAAAGAAGAAAATCAGCACTAGAAAGCCCAAACTGGACATCTGAGATACGCTGTAAAGTACGCACACACACACATGATGAAAAATGGATAAGCATAAGGATTTAAGACACTTTGACAAGGGCCTTACTGTGATGGCTAGACGACAGAGGTGGAGTGTTCCAAGTATAGTTACCAAAGGTATGCAGTAATACCTACCAAAAGTGATCCAAGGAAGGACAACTGCTCAATCAGCAACAGGGTCAAAGGCTCCCAGGTCTCACTGAGACATGTGGGGACTGAAGGCTAGTCTATCTGATCTGATCCTACAGAAGAGCTACTGTGGTTTAAAAAAATGAATGCTGATTGATAGAAAGGGGTCAGAGCACACACTGAACAAAATGTGCAACAAAAAATTACTTGATTTAAATGTGTACACTCGTTCCACCTTAATTCAATATTTTACACCAAACCAATAACTGCCTTTCATTTACTATGTTTGGCAGTAATTATGTTGGTGTAATATATTGCAGTCATGAGGGACTAACGTACACATTTGAAATGGATCATTCAAAGCACTTTTTTCAGTGCACAGAGCTGTTTCAGCAGCATGAGAGGGACCTACTCACTATTAGGCAGGTGGTTCCAATGTTATAGTACATTGGTATAAATGAATGTTTGTGATTAAAATTGTGATCCTTTTGCATTAACATTGCACATTACTCCACTCTTTGATCTTTTCATTTCTTTTTGCTGCATCACAGAACTCAGGGTTAGAATTACAGAAACTGTGTGTGTTTAATAATTGACTCTGTGAGCCAAGTTTTTCAATTATTAAACACACACAGTTTCTGTAATTGTAGCGAGGCCAACAATAGGAATTATGTACGACTATGCCACCTGGGGAATCTCACCCCAACAAATATAATCAGTTTAAATTAAGGATAGAGATCCGTGTACCATGTACAAGCCTTGAGACCTGTTCCACTAATCAATCATTATTACAAAAACATTAAAAGCACATTTAATAAAATCTCCCCAAATTCTTACTTGCCAATGGATCAATACATAAAAAGCAAAAGGGAAAAAAATGTAAACAAAAAAAAATCAGGAGCCTTCAAAGTTGGGTCTTACCAGTTACAAAGTTGACAATGCAGGCTGTTCCCAGCTAAAAAGGTTTTCACCAAGAGAATACTGGAGTTAACACACGCACACACTCAACCACACTAGTGTCACCAACACACGGCACACTGTGAAAAGAAACACCACCCCCCAGGACCAGTCGGTCTAAAGTGCTCCTCCCTGTAATACAGAATGACAACAAGAAGGGATCCCAGCCTGATTCATAACAATTGCAAACGTACAATACAAAGAACACATACATAAAGTAAAAATAAATTACACTTAAATAATGTACAAAGACAAACAATATCATCATAAGGACAAATTCCAATATTACAAGCCACTATCAATCCAGGTAGCAGGCCAAGGGACCTTAACAGGTCACAGAAACTTTAATGGTCATGAATTGGCCCAAAAGTTAGAAAATTAAAGCATTTGTAGCTCCTGGAATAGATAGTGATGCAAGCATTTAATAAGGACAAAAAAACAACAACCCTTTAACACAGTCATACTAAAGAGAAACAAACATGAACTAGAACTGCAAGCAGTTATGACAGGGGTCCAAATGAATCCAATGCATCGGCCCTCTGGTAGGCTCGCCACCAGTCTTAAATTCCTCATTCAAATAGTATTGCACGTAATGATCATGACAAACCTGAAATGCTTCAAAAGTTGAGATGTAGGCTTAAAAAAAAAAAAAAAAAGACAAGAATGCCATCTTAAAATAAATGTAAGCATTGTTACGTTTAAGGTTTTTTTTTTCAAAAATTCACCAAAAATTGAAAATTTATCCAAAGATCTCCAAAATAATCACATAGGAGTAGCTTATTGCACGGATCATCATTTTATTTCATGCCCATACCTTGAAAACTCTTTAAAATAAAAATACAAACATTTATTAATAACATAGCGAGAACATTAAAACTTCTACAATACACACATAGCTTGACCAATCCAAATAAAAATCAGAAGGCTCAATATGGGTGGTCCAGAGAAAAGATATGCAAAGTTTTATACCAATTAAAGTAAGTTGTGAAAATACATTTACCTGTTTTTCAAACCTCTGAAAAAGTAGTGATAGACTTTAAAATACAGCAAGATAGAGCATATGAAATTTTCAGGATAAGCCAAGGAATGTGTCTGTAAAATCCTAACTCTGGGTTACAACTGTGATTTTCAAGAATATTTACATTTAGTTTAATCATAAACCACACCCACTTTTTTAAATCAAT
Source organism: Arnoldichthys spilopterus (assembly GCA_037974385.1). Taxonomy (NCBI): domain Eukaryota; kingdom Metazoa; phylum Chordata; class Actinopteri; order Characiformes; family Lepidarchidae; genus Arnoldichthys; species Arnoldichthys spilopterus. The sequence goes on along the minus strand of JBBPDA010000132.1, from coordinate 24,960,305 downwards.
ACCATAATCACATGGGTGGACAATGGTGCCCTAACTACACATCTGGAGTTTGGTAAAAATCTATCAAGCCATTTCTGTGATATAAACTGCTCAGCTTTAAAGTGCCTCCTAGTATTTGCAAATAACCAAAATTGATACACTACCTCAATATTGTGTTGTGAACTTCTTCCATGAATTTGGTGTGATCTGCTATTATGGCAGAGGTATTCACAATTTCAATTTTGATAGCTAGCAATTAAAAACTGGCTTAAATATAACTTGCATGTTTTTGATAAAAGCAACTTTTCCTTAATAATCTCTATTGACTTATGTAGATGAAATACCAAAAGTTTTGCGCCAATCAGGCCTTAACCCTAGGACGAGTTAGAGTTATTAGAGTTTTCTAATAATTTGTGCAAAAATGGTTCAAAATTTGTACAAGTGTCACTATAAAAAATACTCAGAAAAACTCAGTGATTATAGAAATATGAAGCTTTAGGGTGTGCGATATGTGATTTGAGAGTTAGAGGTCAAAACGCATTGACCAGCTACGCTTGGACCCCTAATGAGTAGCAGCTGAATACATATAACCCATCTAGCCTAACCTAGCTTAGCCCTCCATCATACCTGGAAATTATAATTGCACACCTGATGCCAACCACACCCCTTCAGGCTGAGCAGGCTGCAAATGTAAACATAACTAATCACACACTAAACATGACCAGCAATAATCAATCACTGATGTCAAAAACAAACCTAAACATACCCAAAATTAAGCCGTGGTCGACGCTACACTATGCCCCGCCAGGGAGAGAGGAAGCGTGAAAGAGAGCTGCCAAGCAGCCACGCACGCTAGCCGTGTGTCCCAATCAGGGCCCCAACAGGTGTCCCTACTCATGCCATTTTATAGCAACGCCAATCAGGTAAAAAGTCAGGGGCAGGTGGAAAGGAAACAACCCTTCACTAGATACTGTCAAACAAAGTGCAATGTTAATAATTAAACACCAAGTGTAATCCTGCTACATAACGAACAAACATTACAGTCCCTGGGAAGCAGGAAGATTCAGGTGCTCTTTGTCACCAGAGCAACCATGTCTCTATGGACCTCACAAGCTCCCCTTCACCCTGTCTGTGCCGATTCAGGCTGATCAGAGCCGAAGAGCCACACGTAAGAACACTTAATCCTCTGTGCTTCCTCTGATTATTATTTATGTAACAAAACCTAATTTCTCCAACAATAGACACTTATAGAAAACTACTTACACCATTATTATTCACTGTAATGCAAATTAATGTAACAATATTTTAAATTGTTTTGTACCTATAGCACCTATGAGGCAAACAAGAGAGACTCAGGAGGCTTTTCTCTCCTCAGGCATTAAGACTCTAATTGTTAACTTTATTTAAATTTGCACAGTCCCAGGAACAATCAAGGAACATGTTGTACATTGCATAGCTATGTAAGTGACAAATCTTGAATCCTGAAGTCAGTTAGTCAATTTATTATAAAATTAGCAGCAAAAACATAAAGATCAGGCAGAATTCTAATGTAACAATAAAAACAAGCTTGTGAGAATGATTTATGAGGTTGGGTTTGACAGTTGTTGTTGTTGTTGTTGTTGTTAGTATCTGCCTCTACTGCAGTGCTCTTTTTGTGTCTGAAAACAGTTTTTGCCATCAAACATTAAGGATGACTGACCAGAGCACAGACGCCTACTCAGGCAATGCACTGCCTCTGTGTGACTACAGAGAGTACCTGCACAGGTATTCAGTACCAACAGTGTGTGTATGCGCACGTGTGCATGTGTCATGTACATATGTGTGTATTTGTATGTGTAAGTAAAGTCAGTGAATGCAAAAACTGCTAATGTGTTACATGATAAGCTCTCTCTCTCTCTCTCTCTCTCTCTCTCTCTCTCTCTGTGTCTCTGTATATGTGTGGGTGTGTGCATTGTGTGTTTTAGAGTGTTTGGGGAAGAAACTGCAGAGTATTTCCTCAATCTCGACTCCCCTTCCCAAAACTTTCCTGTCTGGTACACACAGATGAAGGACAGCATGAGCGGTAGCACATTTACCACAATTGCTAATGACAGCACTGAATTATATATATATTTTTTATAATTTGTAAAGTCTTTAACAAAACAATGCCCTAAGTTGTTAATTATTGTTTGTTTTTATTATAATGTATTATTAATAAGTAATATTTTATTTACTATAATGTAGAATACTGGTTCATCAGTTGGCTCTCATCACATATACTACACACACTTCTTCTTTTATTAGATCAGGTAAGTGCAGAGGCACTGCTGGATGCACAGAGGCAGCGATCTGCTCAAATACTGAAGGAAATGGAGACCAAACCCTCTCAGGTATGCCCACAGCAAGAGCAGACCCCATGCAAAAAATATATATGTTTACATGTACAGATGAGACAAAAACATTTTGCCTAATGCCAGGTTCTTTGAAAATAGCTCCAACCTGCTGAGGCCTAGACTCTGGTCTCTGAGGGTGTTGTGTTTTCTTGCAGCAGCAGGCCCTTTAAGTTGCTAGGTGGAGCTGCCATGAATCTGATTTGTTCCAACATATCCCATAGATGCCTGATTGGATGGGGAACTTGAGATTGGTCAGGATGCTCAAAGTGAAAGTGAATGTGAAAGCCAGATTATGTGGCACTCATATACTGTGCGCAGTGAGCAGGGAATTTGTCCTGTACATTTAACTTGTGAACATATACAATGAGTGCATAAGAAGTGTGCTGCACATCTGCACCTGAGAGGCAACTAGGGGGTTTGGTGCCATGCCCAATGGCACTATATCCATGGATGTGGGCAGGGAAAAGCCATGGTAACTTACTCACAACCCCTTCATTTCCGCTGCTCATCCTGGGAATTGAACCGGTGACCCTCACAAGCCCTCTTCACCAACCATTAGACCATAACTGCCCCCTGAATGCCATAAACAGTTTTGTGATTGGTTAGAGGGTACAGTTGTCTGCTGAATGCTTCTATGATGTTGATATTACAAATAATATTGCCTATATTACAGTAATAAATATAAAAATATATACTGTGGAGTCCTGTGCTGGTATCTCATAAAACATTGAAGTACTGTACTTCAGCAGGCCAAGACGTTGTTGACTGATTGGGAGGGGCAAAGAAGACAGGACCACCTGCAGCGTCTATTTGCAATCAGGATGATGTTCCGTTCTGCCCAGATTAACCAGGCCTATACTTCATTTCTCCTGGATAAAAAGCCTCTATCTCCTCTCTGTAACCCAGAGACAGTTGAGCGATGCAGTAAATATCCATCAGAAAATAGCACAAAACCAAAAGAATAAGAAAAAAGCTGCAGTCACTTCAGTACCAAGGACTGCTCCGCTCTCATGTGACATGCTAAAAACATGCTAAATGCTGGGTTGCAATTTGTCAATAGTTGAGTAAAAGTGCATCCCTCCTTATGTTCTTCACTTTAGTTAGTGTCACTGTAAAAAGGGCTTTTCCTATAAACCGACTAGTAGAGACCCACTGTTCTGAACATTTTAGTGTTTTTCTTGCTTTAACACACCCAGTTCCACTCAGTGAGGGGTTGCTATTAAGCTATTTAGTTGGTTCAGGTGTTCTAAACCCCTTAAAGGACAGAGAAACACTGCTATGTGTTTCCAGCACAAGACCTCATCATCATCTGTGTTTTGCATCTTACCTCAGTAGCTAAGACAGGATGTGCGTTAGCCCAGTAGTGCCACAAGAGGGCAGTAGGCCATTGACAGACTCAGTGTAGGAGTTAATTTAAAGATTAACTGTTCACACGCCTCTGTTGAATGGCCATTCAGAGTGTAATAAGGCTACAACAGTCTCTTATTTTGTACAGTTTACAAATGTCAGATTTTAAATGCATTTTTTTTTACCATTGTTGGAGCACTCTCCTCAGTTTCTCGAGTTATAAAGACAAACAAAACCTGTAATTGTAGTGGTGCTAGAATAAAAGTGCTTACATATAGAAGTGAGGGTGATGTTAAAGGGTGAAGTTATCTTAAAAATTTTGTTTTCGTTGTTTATTTTTGTAATGTATTTTTATCTGACTGACAAACTCTGTTAAAAACTAATTTTCACTACATACATTTATACACAGGCTTGTTTTGATTGCATGGAGCTAATTACCTGATTAAAACAGAATAGAAACTAAAACATTGTAATGTGTTGTGTTGATATTTTTTTTACAGATTTTCTCGGCTGCATAAACAAAACTAAAAGGTTTCCACAGTTGTTAAGCATTTAGAACATTTATCAAGCTAAATATAGATTTCAACAACATTCACATAGATTTTTTTCAGTAGTTCATTCTGAAAATAAAGAAATAGATGAATAGAATAGGAAAATTAAGAATTGGTTGTCTTTTGTGCATAGAATTATAAGGTGTAAAATTTTCTTCACAGGTCACCTATAGGGAAAACCTTTTTCATCTACAACAAAGCAGCTGCATACCAGTCGCTGTGTGTGGAGGGGGCCTTTATTAAGAGAGAACTTTAAATGTGCAATCTCAGCTCTGACCTCTAACCCATTCTATTCATGCCTCAGTGTGTCTTTCAACAACATTTAGGATTATAATCCACTGTTCAGTCAATGTCCAGTTATCTTTTGGGAATTATTTAAGGATAACCAGGAACATAATCTAACCCATAAACACACAGTTGGCAAATGCAAACTTGTTTAGTACCAGAAGCAGTGCAGTAATACGGTAAAAGCTTTTTGCTTTTTAACACCAGTCACTCACAAGGGAAATTTGTGAAGAACTACAAACACTGGCAACTTTACCCCTGGTTTAAAATCTCCTTCACTTTGCACATGCACCCAAAACAACATTGAAGATTCTGTTTTTTTTATTATCCCAAGACTAAGAAAAAACAGCACCTCAAGACTGAGGCCATTACCAAGAACAGAATAAAGGACCATTCATTCAGAATAGAAAAGAATAGAATAGAAAAGAATACAATAGAATAGAATATATTGAAAAAGTACAGTAAAATTTATATTTGTATTTGTATAAGCATTTGTATTTGATGTTACTGGCAATTTTCCAAAAACAAGTCAATAAACATTGCTCAGAATCATTTATAATTACATGTGAGTTATATTATTACATTAATAACACTTGTAGTGCAAGTTAATGTGGAGAGGACCAGTCCTGTGAATAGTTTTTTCTTTCAAACGTAATTAAATAATGTTACTGATTTGTGTGCAAAAAGTAATTAGTTGCTAGGTAAAATAACTTTTGCAAACAGCCGATGCTGTTTAAGCTGTTAAAGAAAAACAAGCCTTTCTGCCTCAAGTGTTCTTATGTGGGCCTGGGCCGCTGCACTGAATACACTCACATCTCACTTTCAATTTCATACTAAAACAAACAAATAATTCAACAACAACTATGGCCGCAGAAAGAGGAATTCATTCGCAGAGCAATCTAAAAAGCTTCAGTTAAAAATGGTTTGGATTTTGGTCAGTTGAACCTCGAGATATAGCTGTATTAGCCTAGCATTCCTCTTACAGGCATAATCTGCAAAAACAGATATTCAAATGGTTAGAAGGAATAATTAAATGTTATTTTTGACCTCTTTTAACAGCACCATTGTACATTAATATTGTGACAGTGCAGGCCACTGAACTTCTCAGCGAGTTCAAGTTCACTTTGTTCTGTGTGCTCTGTAAGTTATATGTGCTTTAAATTAGTTCTGTGTGTGTTAAGTTGATAAATGCGTCCTTTGTTGTTTACCAATGTATTTGTGTAGTCACTGTTTAATTGACTTCTGTGTCCATGTTAAGCTTACTATGCCCCTAGTATGCAGCACGCAGGCTCATATGTTGCAGCCAAAAATAGGTTTTATGGTCTGTGTTAATTTAGGTTGCTGATATTTGACTTTTTCTGCACTGGTACAATGATTGAGGGACTTTAGGACAGTTGACAAATTAAAAACATCTGTAAATACAGTACCTCAGCATGCCATTCAGCCAAGTGCTGCAGTAAACAGCTTGGGACCTACTGGCTTTTGTGGGTTGAACTGAACTGAACTGAACTGAACTGAATAGAACTGAATAGAACTGAATAGAACTGAGCTGAAGTGAAGTGAAGTGAAGTAAAGCAAAGTGAAGTGAAGTGAACTAAACTAAACTAAACTAAACTAAACTAAACTAAACTAAACTAAACTAAACTAAACTTAAACTAACCTGAACTGAACTGAACTGAACTGAACTGAAGTAAAGTGAACTGAACTGAAATGAACTGAACTGAATTGAACTGAACTGATCTGAACTGAACTGAGGTGAACTAAACTAAACTGAACTGAACTAAACAGGACTGAGCTGAAACGAACTGAAGTGAACTACACTGAATTGAACTGAAGTGAAGTGAACTAAAGTGAAGTGAACTAAACTAAACTGAATAAAACTGAAGTGAAGTGAAGTGAAGTGAAGTGAAGTGAAGTGAAGTGAAGTGAACTGAACTAAACTAAACTAAACTAAACTGAACTGAACTGAACTGAACTGAACTGCACGGAACTGCACTGAACTGAACTGAACTGAACTGAACTGAACTGAACTGAACTGAACTGAACTGCACTGCACTGAACTGCACTGAACTGAACTAAACTGAACTGAACTGCACTGAACTGAACTGAACTGAACTGAACTGAACTGAACTGAACTGAACTGCACTGAACTGAACTGAACTGAACTGAACTGCACGGAAC
>JBBPDA010000132.1:24932720-24953490 GCA_037974385.1 Arnoldichthys spilopterus | reverse complement strand
TGAACTGCACTGAACTGAACTAAACTGAACTGAACTGCACTGAACTGAACTGAACTGAACTGAACTGAACTGAACTGCACTGAACTGAACTGAACTGAACTGAACTGCACGGAACTGCACTGAACTGAACTAAACTAAACTGAACTAAACTGAATAAAACTGAACTGAACTGAACTGAACTGCACTGCACTGCACTGAACTGAACTGAACTGAACTGAACTGAACTGCACTGAACTGAACTGAACTGCACGGAACTGAACTGAACTGAACTGAACTGAACTGCACTGAACTGAACTGCACGGAACTGAACTGCACGGAACTGAACTAAACTGAACTGCACTAAACTCAATCAAACTAAATGGACTTGAGCGTTTTCTGACAAGCCCCGCCTCTGCTAGGATTGGTTCGCTCGCGTCCCGTGCTTCTATTGGGTGACTTGTAATAAGCCACCCAATCTTAGCACAGGTGACAGCATGGTACAAGCCGCCAAACGAGGCGGGGACTATCTGAAAACGGGTGGGGTGGATGAATCCGACAACTTTCACGTCCTGACTACCGCGACATGACGCCACAGAAACATCTGAAACGGCGGCACGCACCGCTGGAGGTCACAGTGGCGGTACACAGCAGCGAGAGAGCGGGTGAGAAACAGTACTTGCTTTAACATTTACTTTTACCAAGTTGGTTGTGGATATTTACATGTGTGAATTTCAGTCCGTGCTTAGGACGTTTTGCACTGCACACACCTGCACACAGTGAGTGTAGGACACAGGTGGGTCTCAAAGTCACATTTACTCAGTGGCTTGAACTTAACTAACTTTTTCACTGAGGAAAACCTTAGGGTAAACCTTCGTTTACTGGTAAAAAGTTCAGATGCAGAGACTGTGCACTGCTGTGTAAGCGACCGTAAAGGAGTGAAGAAAGAAACCTGACTTCAGTTCATGTGCTGATAGATGCTGGATGCACTGCAGATCTGTAGGAAACTGCTTTGAGCTGACACTCTTTCACTCCGGGCTGTGGTTACTTGGCAGCTTCTTGTACATGAGTCATTATTTCACTGAAGATCACTTTGCCTTGAGTGTAGTTTTAGGCTCATTTGCCCACCTGTGTGGTCTTAAATCACAGTATATAAAAGGGGCAGATTTTACACCGGCCTTGGATATACCTGAAGAGTTTTTATCATTGTTTTTCTATGAGCTATTTTTTTTATTTTATTTTTTTTATTGATTGATGTTTCATGATGGTCTTGTCTATTTCTGTGAGAGGATTTATTTATCAATCACTCAGTCAATCAATCAAAAAATTAATAAATCATTATATATATCTATCTATGAATTAAAAAATATAAAACAAACGAACTAAATTTCACTTACTCTGGACAAAGGTATTTATTTTTAATAGTGGTTAGGACGTTGCCCTAGTGAACTAAAGGATGCAGGTTCAAGTCCTGGCCCTGGCACCACTGAAGTTCCTTTGAGCAAGGTCCCACTACACTGCTCCTTGGGCGCTGTTGGTAGCTGCCAATGCTGCACGTGTGCATGTGTGATGGGTTAAATGCAGAGGTCATTTCGTTGTGGTGCTTGAGTGTGTTCACAATGTCTAGGCAGCAATATCATTACATCCTAAATATTGACAAGCAGTCGCAGAAGGACTAATCTTGGATCACATCACTCTGTATTTAGAACTATTGTTGCACAAAAAACTTATTCAAATGCTAGAACTAGATCAGTGCCTACATCTGATGTGATTTTGTGGAAACAGACCCTATTGTCTAAAAAAACTGCAGACAAGAAATGTTGGTGAAGCATTTTTATGGTAAATAACTGTGTGGCTATTGAGAGTTTGTTAGAAAAGTCTTAACTACAAAAAAGATAAATTTCAACATGTTTTGGTTGATCAGCTACATCTAGGATAAGTGGAAAATTGTTTAAACTTCTTAGGAATATCTGTGAATTTTTCCTCCCATTAACACTTAGTTTTTTTAACTATTTAATACCCTCATTCATGTTCACCCATTCATGAACTAAGTTCGCAGTTCACTGCAATATTACTATGCAGCATGCAGTAGCAGTCAGCGATGATGAAGGTGGCGAAAGAGGAGTGTGTTTTGTAAGTCTGTACATGTATCTACTGGGCATTGGCTAAACTGTTGCCCAGATTATTAATGTGATGCCTGCATGAGACGTGTAAAGATCACATTTCTGTTGTTAATCTATTGCAGCCCCTCTAAAACACTAATTTATAGATCATGACTACATGATTAAATTTGTAGACATCTTGACCCCTTGTTTCTTTCATTAATTTTTTCAATCTTTTCAATTGTTCTCCACAATGAGCTATTTCATTTCATACTGTGAATGAGTGTTTACATCTCAGCTATTAAATTATGTAAACCTTTTAAAAAATTTATAAAATTCCACTTTCAGTTTTTAATTTTTGTGTAGGATACGTATAGGTATGTAGCCTATTACTGAGTATATTACAGTTTGGATTTTCACAGCGTAACTGTTCATGCCTTTGAAGCTGTTTGATGTGCTGTCCTTTATTTCTGGGATTTAATCACTTTAAGAGACATTAAGCTGGACTTATTCCCTTGTGATGCTGGTGGCGCTCGCTGTTGACCTTGGTCACCTTTCAGCACTGCAGTTCTATGACCCAGTTACCTTAACCTACATATTTCTCCTAGCAAAGTTCACAACTAAGATGGAAAATCTTAGAAGAGCAATGCACAGATTTATATATGATCCTTTCTAATGCATGTTTTCACTTTTTTTCCATCAACTTAAATGTGTCATTTAGTTACTATGTGATTATTTGTGGTTGTAATGTGAAAGATTGGGGAATGAAGGTTAAACTCATAAATAGAAGATTTTAAGAGAAGGCTTATTAAAAGATCTGCAGAAAGATTTCAGATTGGATGAGTTGTCTGTTACAGCCATAGAACTCCTTATTAGCGCAGCTGGAGTACCAAAGCATGGGAAAATATGCTTTTTTCCAGATATCACTTTAATCGGCTCTGTTCTGACCTTTGGCCTTGTTACTGTGGGTGAGTTTTAAGGTTAAAGAGTTCCACCTCTGAAAGGGATTTAGGTTCACTGTTTAGCTTTTCTGTTTTTTACCAATAGTTTATAACTGACACTATTAAAACAGTTCTTCGCATGAATAAAGTCCTAGAAAAAAAATTCAGCAACTTTTAATTAGCATAGGACTACATGATGTGAAGGTTTTTACTTACTTTGTTCACTTACACCAGCACTGAAGTTATAAAGGGAGACTTAAATCAACAATTTTTTCCCTGCCCGCTGGTGCACATGGATGTAATCAAAACCCCAAATACATTTTAATATTTTTTTCTTTTAAACTGTATGATATGAATCCTGCTTAGCACGGCCAAGGTCATGAAACTATGAAGATAAAAAGGTCCGTTTTGATTTCAGGTTGACTTTAAAGAGGCATTCTTTAGAAAGCAAAAGTTGTTGCTTTATGGCATCACTCCAAAGAAATACTTTACAGCACCATGAATTTTTCAAGAGGGTCTTTTTACAGTAAAAAAGCTGTTTTTCTACAGTGTATGCTACATTTATCGACACAAATACCTTCTGCAGGATTTCAGAGATTTCAGATATGCAGTTGCTGAAATACACACATGCACGCACACACATCCTGTACAGACAAGTTTATTTTATTTAGGAAAGGCTTGATTGCATGTGAGACATATCTTTTTTTAATACCAGGAAATAATTACACCCATTTAAGGGAGACGCTGTCAAAATATCCTGTGCACCTAATCTATCTGTATGCTCTGCTGGATGTTGTTTTCCTACTGAGACTCTTTTAGAAAATACGTCACTGATTTGTGTTAACAGAGGGCTATAGCATGCTTTCTCAGTTAGGGTTCAGATTTGATGACTTTTTTATGACAAAATAATTCTTTAGATTTTGTTTCCTCTCCTTTTGGAAAGATGACACGTGTTTGTTGGGTTTCTAATTATAAAAAAGACACATTGCATGATTCAAAACAGTTACTGTCTTTAAAGGGACTTGTTTTTGTGTTGATGTAGCACATTTTATTTATTTGCACCCAATTGAGCATTTGAATGACATGTAAAGTACCATTTATTTAATTGAATATGTACTATAGCGCTCATTGTATTATATGTAGTATCTTACTGTGTTATTCATGTTATGTGAAGTCATGTATTTTATTATCTTTGACTAGTACTCTGATTACCTACACACCTGTGCAAACATAAAAGCAATAAAACTACATATAAAGATGAATTGGGACTAAATCATCATAGCTACAAACTGATTGGGTTTACTGGTAAATGTAGTAACCCTTTAGGCTGTTTTATTTGGGTTCTTAGTGCACTGTGCCACACTTACAGGCATTTTGAGCGGAATGTAGAGAATTAGAGAGTTCCGGATCGTCACTCATCATCCTTCTGAAAATTCCATGTAATGGCTCACCATGGAATGCCCGCTCGTGTGTCTTTCATTCAAAGCTATTAGAGTGGACAGCCTTTAAACTTGTGTCCTTCAAAGAAGCTCAAAGTTGGACATCAAGTAAAACATTTGATCAAATCTTTACACGTACATGCCTTGTCAAGCAGATCTCTTTTCAATGTCCTTTCAGTGACCACAGGTCATCATTCTAATTCCATTCAATAAGAGAATTTTACTCACTGCAAAGAGATTTTGGAACAGTCTTTCACACAGCAGTCACAGATAGGTGTAGAGCAAGTGATTTGTCTACAATTTTCAGGATGTTCAATGGGAGCAATAACAATGGACAGTAAAAAAAAAAGCATATTAATGGAATACAATTGCAGTTTCAATTTATCTTTTTCTACATGCAGTTAGTTACCATTTTCATTTTAAAGCATTTTTCTATGCTTAATACAGGGAGACAGTATGTTTCCAGTTACTGTTAAAATGCTTATTCATTTAAAATTGGTTCAATTAAAAAAAGTATTGCTTTGTGATTACAGTTTAAACAATGGTCTTATAAAGCCATGTTATGCTTTAAGAAGTAAAATGAAATTTTTTTTTTTGTAAATTGTTATTTTTTTAGATTATTATTTTTATATATTTTTGTTTTTTCTTCTCCTTTTCTTTTCTCTTCTCTTTTTCTTTTATTTATTATTGCTATCCAGTGTCAACTAGGGTAGGATGGGTTCTGATGGATTCTGAGCTTTGGTTCCTGCCAAGGTTCCTTCCTACAGCCTAAGGAGTTTTTCCTTGCCTCTGTCACTTTTGGCTTGCTCATTAGGGCCTTGGAACTGGAATCTGCTTTGTGACAATGTCAGTTGTAAAATTGACTTGAATACGGAAACCCACACCAGCAGGATCCCTTAAAGATTTCTTAAAAACAAATTTCATATATATATATTAGTAAAATAAAACAAAAAGTATGTTAATAAATTGTATGTATATGATTACTTCATGAGGACTTCTGCTCTTACAGGAAAACACATCAAATTTGTTTTCTCTGGAAACATTCTACTTCATACATTTGCAAAATATAGTGATTAGGTTAAAAAATGCAGGAGTGTCCTTTAATTACCATGACCTTTTTGCACAAATGCATTGCAGCAAACATACGATCATTTTGTTGTATTCAAGGGTCATTCAATACTATGAATCTTTGGAAAAATGATACCCAGCCCATATTGGTGTATTATTAGAAGTTCACATACCTGCATATAATGCTATTTAACAAGATGAAGCATGTTATTTCCAGCCCTGATATCAAATGCATACTGGGCCATGTGTTGACCCAGGAAAAAAGCTGAAGTACTGAGTTAAGGTGTAAGGTTTCTTCTTGGCTACTGTTTGGTCTTGTTCTCCAGAAGAACTAGAGACAATGAACTCAGTGGAAATACTTCAGATGCTTCAGTATATCTGGTTACAGATTAATATGTGGGATAACTTGTGGGCCTCTATTAGAGATATAGTGCTGGAGGCACTGGGGGAAATTGGAAGATGAGAGGGGGAATATTTATATGGCATGAAGTATCATATTCAAAGTAAAAGCTGAAGTGCTAACTTGAACATTAAAAAATAGTGCAATTTTTAGCTGCAAATGATAATCATTTCTACAACTATTGTTTAAATGTTAATCATTGTATTCACTATTGTCTTAATAAGTTCTGGGGGGTGTGAATAGCTTTTGGGTTTAACCTAATAATGATGACTGGCACATTACATGTGGGCAGTGGTGGCCAAGTGCTTAGGACATTGCCCTTGGGACCTGAAGTTTGCACGTTCAACTCCCAGCCTGGGCACCACTAAGGTACCCTTGAGCAAGGTACTGTCCTGCTACACTGCTCTCCAGGCGCTGTTGACAGCTGCTTGATGCTCCACGTGTGATGGGTTAAATGCAGAGGTCAAATTTCCTTGTGCTTGAGTGTGTTCACAATGACAAATTGTCACTTTCATCCAGTCACAAAAAAATGGATGTGAATATCATGGTGGTGAAAGAGGCCTGGAACTGAAGTTCCAATAAGTCACAATAATCACAATATTGATTCCAAAAAATCAGAAATGAAATTTATTCAACCTTAGAATATGACATCTGGTCTGAAGTTTATAGAACACAGAGACATCTAATCAGGAGCTCAAGGTCAGCCAAGAGTGTGTAGAGGCATTCACATTGCAGGTGACTTAGACACACTGTCTGGTCTAAAAGTTAATTACAATTTTTGGTGTTACGTAAAAGGCAGCAGTAGGAAGAGGTCTGGAAAACAGACGTAGGATCCAAGAGAGTTTCCATAGTTGTACATGGACACGATGCCCTGAAATTCTGGGCTCTTGGGGGCAGGGCTTACGTTCAATTGTATGTTGTACTAAAGCTGAGAACAGCACATTAGTGCATTCTTGCCATAGCAGGGTAACATGTGAGGCACATAGAATTTTTGTTTGTGTGAAGAAGGCCTGTATTTGAAACATATCATTAATTTTACATTGTTATATAACCTGAATGTGAAATATCACAAATTTCCTTTCTAGTAAGGTCAGTGACTTGCATATTAAAATATTGCATATATATAAGCATGAATCATATAAATATATATCATGTAAATATATGAATAAACAGCACATCTGATTAACAAAGCGTGTAATAGCCAAACCATGTTCTGAATAATAACTGAAAATGATTTGAATGTGTTATAATACAATTGTGTTTTCTGTGCAAATAATTATGTATTACCCAGTGAAACAGCTTGTAAATGTAAATGTATCAGGTGCCTAAAATGTAATGTATTGTATATGGAGAGAATCTGCTCAGTGTTATATAAAGAGAGATCTTAGGCAGTAAAAAAATACACATTAACATTAAATGCAACTACACTAGCACTTTTCGTGCTGCTCATTTATTTGAATTTTTAGGAAGAAATTTTTGACACTAAATTTCACTAATGTTCACATTTCAACCTCTGCCTCTTTCCAACAAATCCTCTCCTGTTTTGTACTAATACATTCCATTTCTCTATGGCATAGTGTATGCCCGTATGCCCTTGAACACTGCAAGATAAGGCAGACAAGCCTTAGCAAATGTAGACAAAACATAAACCAGATCTAATGCTGTATAACCCTATACATAAATGCAGATATGAAAAGCCCCACCCCTTCCCATTCTCTCTCTGTCCCTGTCTATCTGCATGTGCTGGAGGTAAAGTTATTTTGTTGTAAGCTGTGATTTAGCAAAAGTGTAGGTTAAAAGCTGTTTAACATACATTGTATGTTGATTTCCATTGCACTTAGTGTACCACCATGAGAAACTGCATGTCTCAAGTATGAAGCTATGATATCATGAGCTGATTTGCGGGTTGGGCTGGTTTGGGTCAACTTTGCATCAAAAGTGACAAAAGCAGTCTTCAAATAACTTATTCATTGTGTGCACTAGGCTTTTTGCTGTATCCTCTCTGAAATACTAGTACAGCTTCAACCTTGGGCCACCATACATTTGCTACCGAGCCACATGGAAAGGGTAAATAATTCATTTATAAGATTTTTATTATTTTAATACATGCATAACCCCATCCCCCCACCACAGCTAATGTTCAAATATCCCCTGTTGACAATGTCTGAAGCATCAAAGCCCAAATACTGGTATTAGGAACATCCCTAGTTGTTATACATATGGCTTATATGGATGAAATTAACTTCCAGGTCTGGAAATGTTTTTTAATGTGGTGTCAAACTTAATATTTAACTTAATATTGCCACACTACTTAAAAAAAATATTCCAAACAGTCACAATGTCAAAACTACTTTTACTGAACTTAAACCAGAACTACCAAACTGGTGCAGTAGTTCAAAGCAATTCAGCCTTTTAGCTACCTTTTGCATAACAGAGCTGTTTGGTTGTAGAGGGGTAGTTTATGTGGGCTCCACTTTCCCTTACAAAGGCCACATATTTTTTTGAAAGCATACAGAACATGAACACTGTCAGGTACAACAGCCAGTCAGCCACTGGAAATAAGCAGGAGACAGACAGTGGAAGCTTGCCAGAAATCTCTCTGGACTTTTTTGTCATGTTTTTAATTTTCATCACTTTATGTGTTGGTCATAGAAGCAGGGAGTTTTGCTCCTCGATATTGCTTGAGATTTTGCTGCTTGACAGGCATGGTCAGTTTTTTGTGGGCTGACTGGGACTCTCATTGACTGTGGTTGGTCTCTGGGATAATACTTTGCTCTTTTTCTCAATGGCTGAAAGAGCAAGCTGATGGCTTTATGAATGAACCATTCAGTCAAGCCTAATGTCAGCACAAAGCATCTCTTAAAGTACTGACACTTCACATGCTTACCTAAAGGTACTGGTGTAGAAGTCCCATGTTTAAAAAGCATCAACATTTAAATCATTTGTTTTAAATTGTGACATATTCACCCACATTACTCTTTGTTACTGACCAGCTCAGTTCCAAACAACCCCTTTCTGTAATGCTCCAAAAATAACTACACATTAGGCCTGTTCTAGTTATTGCATAACCACCTAATTATACTTTTTTGAGATCAGTTATATTAGCTGGCAGTCATTTTCCACAGTCATTTCCCACAGTCATTAAAATTTCCTGAATAAAATGCAAAATGTGCAAAAAAAAAAAGCAAACTGTGAACTGGGTGAATCGGATTAAGGAAAATAAAGGGATATTTAAAACAGAGCAATAAAAACCTTCACTGAGACACATCACAGTGTTAGTTCACTCATTAGCCATGTAGCTATTTCTAACATGTAAGCATGTGTGCTAGCAGAACAAGTTTTTAAACTATATTTTCCCTTAAAAATCATAATGTGATGTGTGTGATTACCAACGATTATTAGCCAATTTTGCAACTTGAGGCTTATAATTAATATTAGCAAAAGAATACAATTAAATTATTAATTACAATTATGCATATGGCAGTTATTATTAGGTAAACTGATCCTGTCATGGAGTCATGGAGATTTCCCATCCATGACCCATTCAGAGTTTTGCATGAAAACACAATGCGATGAAGGCTGCATTAGTGTTGGACAAGTCTTTCAGTTTCAAGGTCAGCGGGCAAGGTCAAGTGACATACAAATACAATGTTGGATTAGGAGATTTTACTCAATGGAGCATATCCTTTAGAACATTTTGCATTAATGACTTTTAATGATGATTAATAATGATAGTTCAGTTTTAATAATAATTAAATACAGTGTTTGTGTTTTTTATCTTGTAGCATAAAAAATAGCAGCCAGTGGGCAGCTGCCTCATTACTGTGTCTTCTGTTATTAGTATGTTTCAAGTGAGCTAGTTTACTGTGCTTTCGCATATACAGGGACATCATTGTCCATAATAATCACTGGTATACTACAGACATGGCAGGTAGAGACTTCCATTCCAGAGTTTTCCATTTTGTTCTTTCTCATTAAACATTTGTACAAGTTTGATTCAGGGAGTGGCTTTGCTTTCTGTGGATGTCATGTGAGATCCATGAGTTGAATATTTGGAGGGAAGACTGACTATGGGGTGCTGGGAAGGCCACTGCAGCGCTGCCCTCCCCACTTCACCCCTAACCAGTGCGAACCCTGCCCAATTAATGGACAAGTGCATTCCGCCTGCCTGGAGACCGGCTAACCCTTTTTACACAGCCGCTTTTCAGAGTGACAGCCACATTTGAATAAGAATCGGCATCCATTCACCCTATTGCTGCGGTGACATGAGGAGAGGGAGGGGGAAGAGGCCTTTAGCCACTCTGATTGGTCAGCAGTGTCCAGTCTGTTTTTACACCTCAAAGGCCTGTTGTGCTTGCAAAGTTTTCTTCCCCTTTTTTACCGTTATACGCACACACATGCACGCACACACACACACATACACACACACACACATTTTTTACACAACCACTCTCCCTTACTCTACTCCGCTCTCCCTGCCCACACACACTGAAAGTAAAGCCTGCAGGGAGAGAGAGGATCTGTACAGAGGAATTTTATCACGTTGTGTGCTTGTGTGAGTACTATATGTTTTTTACTCTGATGCTTTTGATAAACAGCCAGCAGCCTTGTGCTGCTTCTGATAGACTACACACACTCTCACATGCATGTTCAGAGATGGAGGGTCACTGTCCTCCATCTCTAGATAGTTTTGACTCTGTGTTGATTGTCATAACTGATTTCTCCCTAAACCTCCCTCTAGTTTTCTTGGTCTCTGCTCTGATGAACAGCACAACACTGAGATGTCTGAATGTTTTTTCTCTTATCTTTGCTAGAAATAAATTTTTATTTGTCATGTTTACGTGTCAATATACAATGTAATATATATTTTAAAGTATTATGGATAATGTCATTCAGATCACATTTATCACATATTTCCACATAAATAAAATCTTTTACACAAACAAAACTCTGTATTTCAGATCACTTACTTTGAGTTGTGTTGCTTACTAATCGTGCTGATGTAATAAACACTGTAATCCTCATTGCTAAACTAGTTTGAGTGAAGAGAATGTAACATATTTATCAGTTATACTAAACACCTATGTCTTTTACAGCAGAAGAATCATATTTGCAGTTTTAAGTAAAATAAACTGTCCGTGACAGATTTACTGCAACATGAGTTATTGTTTTATGTTTGATGTCATTAGGAAGATAGCTGGAAGGCCTGAAATTAGTAATTGTAGATGCTGTACAGCCATTTGTTCATTACCTATGGAGCAGTACAATAGTTGGTATCAACTTTTCTATGATAGCGATCTTCATCATCTGCTTTTAACTTCATTAGCATTGATATAATTATGGTGAGTAATGGAGATTAGTATATTAAGGTGCATCAACTAAAAATATTCGCATTGTCTTAATAAGTTAAGTGTTAAGCAGTTAAACTACAGAGATGTAGCTTTAAACCATCTAAGTTCTACAGTCTTCTGACTTTAGATTCTATAAGCTTAATATTATGGCAGCTGAATAATTTGTGCAGGTTTACAGTGCATGACAAAATGAGGTACACAATCATGGCTTCACTGATGAGGGTTAATTTTAGCAACCTAGCAAAAAGATTTGGGAACAAAATGGTCCTCAAAATAAAGTGCTGAGTACATGTCCCCAGCCTCCCCAACATGAATGACACCTATGCATTTATTGAATCAGTACATTTATCCAGGCCTTATCTGTTTGCATCGTGCTCTCTTCAATATAACGTGCAGACAGATATCACACTTTATGAAGAAATCTATTAAACAGCTGTGCTATTGGTTTTGTTACTCTGTCTTGTTGTGAACTGTCTGCTTTCTGCCCTGTGGGTTTTACTGTTGGCATAAGAAGAATCACTCTTCACAATAATTACTGTCTGTGTGAAGGAAGTTCGTTAACCCCTTAACCCCTCGAAGTCAAAAGATATTGCTTTCATTTTGCTTTACTATTCAAATGTGTTTACCTGATAACAAATATAAATACATTTTAACATAATGACATTTAATTTACATTCTGTTTCAACAGGTTTGTGTTTATGGCAAGAAATGATAAAAAGTAAAAATGTAGAGAGTGTTTTTTTGTTAATGTCTGTCTCTCTGTGCACTTGTTGTATGTTTGTCTCTCTGTACACTTGTTGTATATCTGTGTCTCTGTGCTTTTGTATGCCTATCTCTCTGTGCAGTTGTAGAATAAGCAATTTACTCCAGGATCAATAAAGGTTTTCTGATTCTGATATAATGTAAGTTCTATGTAAGCTTTAATTGGCCGAAAGTTGGATGAACAACTCAAAAATCCAAATTAAGCTAATGAACCTCATTAAGTATGGCTACAAAACCTTTGCCTGATGTTGCCTTGATAACTTGAGATCTTTCGCCAGTTTCCCATTTACATTGGAGAATTCCTACACTTGTATCAATGACTTACAAGTGAGGAGTCATTCATATACAATTATTAACTCATTTGTAAGAGTTGCATTTAAGGCTTATTACTATGTTATTTATGTTATAATTTATTTTTCAGTAGTTACTGTGAAACTGTTATGAGGTTATGAGAATGAGGTATTAAAGTGTAGTTACACATGCAGGCCTTTGCACTTTCAGGAGTTTCTAAGTTGACCTAGCTTGACTGTTTGATAATAGTGGTGAGTGTGGGGGGTTGGGGTGAAGGCTGTGGTATTGTGTAGAGGCGCTGTGCTGTCAGTCTCGCCACCAGGATGGAGAACCTGAAAGCCAGAGGCTCAGCCTGTTAGTGTACAACCTCACACACAGCAAAACCACAGTGATAATGTGTGTATTTCCCTTTTATCATTATCAGATTAGTAAAATAAATAGTGTTCATGTATTCAAAACAGAATAATATGTAACTGTGTAATTATGTTTATGCAAACTCTGTAGAGTCTTCATTTAACACACAGTCTAGGGAGGTTTACAGTACTTACCCCCAAAAGAAGCTGATATTAAAGCATTAAACTGCAGTTTTATCATTTGGTTATTATTTTTGAGGCTTTGTATCCAGTAAACACTATAAATTGTTTAGTAATTGTGAAGTGCAGCGCCCAGGAGCAGTGTAGCAGGACAGTACCATGCTCAAAGGTTGCTCAATGGTATCATGGCCAGGACTTGCACCTGCAACCCTCTGATCACAAGGGCAAGTCCTTAAACACTAGGCTACCACTGCCCTCCTGGTATCCCTGGGTGGGCATAATTATGTGTCAGCTATGTTTCAGTATAATTATATAGTTAAAATAGAAATAAAGTCATTCAGAGCAGATGTGACTCTGTAGATTCTTAACGAATTAGAACTATTTACAGTGGCAGTGATAGGAACCAGACATCTGAAGTTTATACCTCTAAATACCTCAAAAAGCTTCTTCACAGAAAGTTACATATAATGCTCATTAAGATGCTGCCTGATGCCTTAGATACAGTTTTACACTACAGTTTATATAGGTTTTTGGCTTAAGTGAAATATTATTTATCATCATGAACACACCACACAGCCCGTCACAACAAAATGTGACCTCTGCATTTAACCCATCTGTGTAGGAACAGTGGGCAGCCGACATGGGCAACGCCTGGGAACGGTACCTTGCATACAAGTATCTCAGTGCTACTTGTAGCGGTCTTGGATTTGAACTGGCAACTGTCAGGTCAAAGGGGCAAATTCCTGTCCATTACACCACCACTGCACAAGTATCTTTTAAAATTTATTAATGATGCCGAGGTACACTGCAGTTACTTTGAGGCAAAATATTATCCCCCCATCCATGTATTTATTTATTCTTATTTACTACTATTATCATTACCAACATTACAAATAAATACTTAGAAGACACATGTAGGTTCACTAATCTTTAGACATTGTGACCCCTGGTTTCCTATCACTGCCATTGTTAAAAAATGTATTGAAATGTAGTCAAGAATCTCAATAATTCGTTTTTTTCACAAAAAACACTCTGAATTACTTTGTTTACATTTTAACAATTGAAATAATCCAAAAAACTCCAAAAACCTCCTTCAATGGGTTCATTTTATAGCATATTTAATAAGACTAGAGCATTGATTACTCAGATCACCACTGATTTCTTAGATTTAAAATGACTAGAGCACCAATTCCTTAGATTTTCACTTCTCTATTAAAGGTTGGTCTGAAAAGTTGTTCACTGCTTTTCAGTGCACTTTGGAGAAACATTTGTGTGTCAAAGCAATGCAGATCAATAGTCACTGCACATTGGGTACAGCTGAGTACATTGCCTTAGCATGGATGTTAACTGTGTTATATTGATTATGTGATGGAAACAGCCATTGGTTTAGTGCTGAAAGCTTGAGTGAAAATACACACATTCTGGATTTGGTGCTTTTTTTAGTTAATGCAGCTTATTGTATTTGTGATCCTAAACAAAGCTTACATTTCTTTTTATTGTATTTCAGGCCTCTGGATGCCAATCTTCTCTGGTTGCATGATGTCCATGGTGGCAAGATGTCTGGCTCTCCTCATTCTTGGTATGTTGTAGGCTTATCATGTACATAATGCCGCTTTCTTCGCCTCTCAAACAGAAGCTGAACCCACAGCTTTCTTAAAGAGAGCTATGATTACAGATGACAAACACAGACAATCCTTCAACTGCTTAGTAGAATAAAAGTCTCCGGTGAACTGAGGAGAGCGTAAGCCGCTTATGAAAAGAAAAAGATCAAACACACCAAGTTCTATCTGCCCCCCTAACGCGCCCCTACCCAGATCACCTTGACTGTCTGTCCCATAAGAGCCCTTTTCAAAACACTCAGCAGCCAGTTAACTGGTTTAAACATGACATGCCTCATGTTTTAGCTCCTTTTAATACCCTCTGCTCACCTTTAGCTCCCGCCATATAAGCTGCATGTTTCTCAGTGCAGAGCAATCAGAAAAACTGTCCCAGGGCACATGGTCTTTGGGCTTTCTGATGAGAGGTGACTACAGTGCAGAGGGGAAACTGGGAGGCACCCAGGAGCCATATGCATCGCTTAGTGTACACAAATTTTTCAGTGTTTGCTTAACCTTGAGTGAATGGGCACTACTATGACAACCATTGAAACATTTTCTCATAAATGTATAGGAGGCCTTTGAACACAATGGCGTAACTTTGTAAGATTGTGTACCTTTTTAGGTCTTTCCGACTTACTGCATTCACTTTTTATGGCTTTTGTCCGAGTGTTTGGCAGCAAACGCAGGCAGGACTGACAGTGAAACACGAGGGTTTATTAACATAAAAGGGGGAGACACAGGGACAACGTTGGATGAGGAGGGACGTCCATGAAAGCCCTTTAAGCCCTTGGCTAATTGCCCACAGCTGTGCCCGTAGCCCAGCTCAGCTGTGGAGGCGGGGCCTGGATGTCCTCCTGACATGCCCCCCTCCTAGGAACACCGTCCCAAAAAGGGGGGGGGGACACAGGGCGCACCACAGACATCTGAACTTCAACACACACATGCCACCCAGCACCCCCTAAAAAACCCAGGGAAACCATGCTGGGGGCAGAAACAAAGTCCCGGACCGCGCACACAACGTCCTACGGAAACTGGGCTGCTTCCGTGACTTGTTGGGCCGGTTCTCCCAATCGTGGCACGCAGCCTGGACTCGCGAGCGGCGCCACTCACCTCTCCTCGCGGCTCGCAGCTTGGGCTTGGTTGCTGCAGGCCCAGAGCTAGCCCTTTCTGCTAGCCCCTCACTGGCCCTGGGAAGCTCTCCTTCCGGTGTCGTCTGGCACGCTCGCCCCCTCGGCTAAGCCAGTCAGCCACCATACTCACGCCGAGATCGTAGTGGCGTCGTGCCACTGCTGTCAAGGCGTGGTCCAACGTTCTGTCACGATCCGGATGTGTTTGGCAGCAAACTGATGGACTGATGGTGAAACATGAAGGTTTATTAAACATAAAGGGGGAGACACAGGGACATGGACCATAACGAGGAGGGACGTCCATGAAAGCCCTTTAAGCCCTTGGCTAATTGCCCACAGCTGTGCCCGTAGCCCGGCTCAGCTGTGGGGGCGGGGCCTGGACGTCCTCCTGACAGCTTTGTAGCACTTGATTCAGAAATTACATAATTGTTATACCTCTAAACCATTGTTCATTTTTAAAGGACCACTTCCAATCTCTGACCACCTTTAGTGCAATTAAATTTCAATGCAATTGCACTTTTCACTGCAATAATACATTCACTTTCTGACAGCCAGGAAGAGCACATTTAATTTATTTTGTCAGTTACAAATGAAGACAATACACAGTTTTGGATCTTCCAGGTGCAAGAAGCAGGTTTGGCAAAGATGCAACAATGTTACAGAGAGAGGTCAGATGTAAACATGACACAGGAAGTAGGGCAAGGACAGCATAATGTTAAATATCAATAATAACTATAAGAATTAAAAATTAAAAATTCCCACATAGAGAATATGAAGAAATATAATAACTGTAATAACTGAATTCATTTAAGCAAACACATAAGCAGTGAAAGTTAGCAAGTATTCATTGTATCAAAAATCCTTGTTTATTTATATTTTATTTAGATTTAAGTCTTTATAACACCATTTTTTTTGTTTCCCCTTGTTGTACTGAGTTGCATATCAGTTCTCAGTTTCTATTTTTCTCTCCTTCTCTCTTTTTCAAACTATGTCTGTTTGAACTGAGAATCAGCCTCCCAATCTTGCTATACCACAGTGTTAATCTCTTATTTCCCAAACAGAGCAGGAGCATGCAGAGTCCACTCTCAGCAGGGCACCCAGGATTATTTAATTCAGTCGACCTCAGAGCCTGCAGTGTAAGAAAGGCCTGCTTGGTTTAGACATTTTATTCATTTGAAGCAGCTGTAGTGAGACAAGAGCAGTGTTTAACTGTGTAAAGAACACAATGGCAGTGACATGAGAGAGGCAAATATGAGAGAGTGGTTTAAGAACATACATTTATTCATTTGGTTGACGCTTTTATCCAAAGCGACTTCCAGGACAGAGGAAACAATCAAGCATTAGCGCTGCATAGGGCAACACTGAAGGTGGTGCTACAAGGAAGATCAACACATTTCTCGTAATTGTAAAATAAATAACAGACGCAACGTCTATAATACATACATATGCCAAGTGCTTACAATAACTACAGAGAACAACTACTACAAAATACATATGCCAAAGTGCTTACAGTAACTACCAATGCAAGAACGTGTCCTGTGTTCTACGTTAGAGGTGGAAGAAGGATATGAATAAACCTTTTATAGAAGTTTAGCTTTGTGTTACATCACCTTTCCTATTAAATACACTGTTAAATCGTTTGATAAATAAGGATACAATAATTGTTGCAAGTGTTGCAAGTGGAAAGTGGATGCTCCTTTTATACCTTATCATGACACCTTTATCTGTTACCAGCTCAGCTGCTTATTGTGGCATGTTTCAGTGTAACTTAAATTTATTTTACATTTTACAAAATATTTCTATTAGATTAAATATTAAATATTAGATTAAATATTTCTCAGGGCTTCTGCTGAGCCTTAAAATGTCTTAAAATAAAATTTAGAAATTTGAATTTAATGCTACTTGCATCACTTTTTGGCAGTGGAGTGGGGCTATTTGAATTCCTGACCTGGGTACCACTGAGGTTCCGTTGACCAAGATACTGTTCCCCAGATGCTCTTGATAGCTACCCATTGCTCCATACACTGTACCTTGCTCAATGGTGGTACTTGGGTCGAGACTTTAACCTGCGGCCTTCTGTTCACAAGGGCAAGGTTTTAATCAGTAGGCCGCTACTGCACACCAGTGTGAACACTTTGTTTATTTTATTAGTACGTCTAAGACTCTTGGATTTTCTTTTCTGTCCTTTCTACTTTTTACCAGTGTGGACACGAAATCAAAAATTTCATTTCAAATTGAATTTAATTTGTTGAAACCTGCAGAAACCCTGTTTCTGGAATGAACTTTGTATTACAATAATGAACTAATTCCGTGGTGGTGATAGTTACCAAGTATCTCATGTCTACAATACAAAAACTACCTAAACCACAATGTGAGTTGTAATGCTGGTAATGGTAAAATAGTGGTAAATCTTAGGTTTTCATTGGGTAATTTTGCCTTAAAATGTCTTCCATGTACCTCTCCACCTTGAATTTTAAATTCATATTTTAGGCCACACCCTTTCAAAAACAATGTCTCAGACATCAGGCAGTGTATTCATAATCATTTCATTGAAGCGTTTATAGGCATTAAATGCTTATAAATCTTGGTTTCTATCACCACCACTACAGAACATTTCACATCAAACCACTCTGAATGACTGTTCTTATATCTTTATGCTATAATTATACAGAAAAGATGAAAGATGAAAAATCAGTAGAGTTCACCTTTAATTGTCGAGAAACTTTTCATGTACCTCATTATAAACCAGTGATGTTTGCTCAGTAAGGGGTGAGTCTAGTGCACACCTGCTTTTTTAGGTTTTCCTGTGGTTTTGTAATGGCACATCAAGTAATGGGAAGGAACCTAATATGTAATTTCCATCTTTCTCTTCCTCTTTCTTCTATTTCTGTCTTTCTCTTCCAATCCTAATCATCATGTCTGATTCACATTGTCTGCAAAGTGATGACAGGCTGCCTGTGAATGAACTCTAATATAAATCTTTCCGGGCAGATCCTGTAATGAAGATTTAGGAAGGTGCAGACTCTTATACTGTTATAAAATCATAAACAGAGACCTTGCTATCTACTCTACTGGACTCCTTTTTTGAGGTTTCATGATGCTACTTTTTTAAGAAAAGTTAAAGTAATATCTATTCCAGTATTACTTGTCAGTTGTTCAGATTTGCAGTTTTTTTGTGAAGAAAAGTGACCTTATGTATTCCGCTGTCTAGCTAACATGCTTACGTTTATGAAAACTGTATCTGGAGAAAGGAATGGTTTGAAGAATCTTCTGTTTGATGGCAGTATACTCCTCTCCTACGTGCAGTTTTCCACAGGAAGTTACTGATAGTCCTGATGGAGGCAGATTACAGGTTCGTGTGATTTTCTTGTCCTGACATGGGCAGCAGCTCATTATCCACCCCTTGTGCCCGCTTCTCTTTAACTGCACCAACCTGGGTCAGGGAGAACACAATGCGTGTGTTAATGATTGTTCAAGACAGGTGATCAAGAAGGGTGTGAGCACATGTGTATCTGTGCACACTCTAGCTTCCTTCAGTGTACAATAAGCATATTCACAAAATGCACTTTCTGCTCATTGTGAAGTATTCGTGCTCTCACAATGCTTCACTGTGAAAGTTACCACTTAGATCTCTAGAGAACTGAACTTTCTGATCTATTAAGCATCAACCCTTCAGCCAGTGCCTTAAGAACTGAGTTTGCTTTTTTATTTTAAGCCACAAACAGGGATGACTGCAATGCACTGAGCAGTTTATTGGCCCCTTTTATATAAATGGTAGCAGTGTAAAACATAGCTCATCAAAAATTTTAATTACAAAATTTACAATCTTAGATCAATTATAGCTCATAGGCTCATTCTGGTGTTCAAAAGATTTTTCTGAATTTTGTCTGTACTTTTTCAGTTTGTATAGACAACAGTATGTCAGCAATCACATAAGCAACTTTATTTAAGATTACATAGTTACACCTTGCTTATGCCATGCTGGATTTTCATTTATTAGGAAGAGTCAGATGCATATAAATAAAAGAAAACAGAAAATGAGTTTACTGAGACGCATCATGGGAAGAAAACAACAAAAGTTGTTACTTCTGGTTCTATTACACATGTAGTGGTATGTAATGCTTGTTTACTGAGCCCAGGGTGCGTCTGTGACAGCTAATTGGCCAATTTGTAACGAGCCAAAAAAGTCAAACCTCTGGGCAGTGGTGGCTTAGTGGGTAGGATATTGCCCTTGTAAACAGATGGTTGCAGGTTCAAGTCCCGTACCACTGAAGTACTCTTGAGCAAGGTACCGTCCTGCTACATTGTTGGGTTCATGAGTTAAATTTTGTTGTGGTGCACTTTTGTGTGATTGAATGTATTCTCAATGACAAAATCTATCTTTACTAATAAATCTTTACTTTTCATTTAAACAAGAATAACATAAACATGTTAATCATAGTTATTTATATGGTATTTAATCTTTAGCTAAAATTTAACGAATTGTATATGTTTTTAATGTGATATTTTGATGCATTTGGAGGTATACAGGCTCTCAGTGGGCCTATTTGCATGCTTCAGAAGTTAGACTTAGTGGTTCTAAATATTAGTAAAAAAAAAAAAAATAGCAAGTAGGATTATCATGAACTCTTTTTAGAATTTAGTGTTCTTACAAACACAGTATGTCCAGGAGCTGGTGGACTTTTGAAAAGACTGTGGATAGTGAAAGCAAAGTGGGCAATTTGCACAGTAGCCAATCCTTTCACTCACTGAAAAGGCAATCTGTCTTGCTGTCTACCCCTTTCAAGCTGATGGTCAGGTCCTTTGCTGACCCCTCACCAGTCCTTCCCATGTACAGCATAGGGTGGTACGTGTGAGGACTGGCCCTGTGCCCCTCTCTACAGCATTCCACAGGTAAAGCAGGACATTTTGAAAGGGATGTTTCAGAGGCAGTTAGCAGCAGATATTGTAACACCTGGAATGTTTTTCTAATGTGTAACATTTACCCACTCTGCTCACATTCCTGCAATAGTGCTGCTTTTCTGCCGCCAACCTTCTGCTTCTGCTGTGTCAGGATACACTGTTGTTTGTGCATCCTTGGGCTGCAGTGGGACAGCTGCTTCTAGGCATGTGTGTGTGTGTGTGTGTGTGTGTGTGTGTGTGTGTGTGTGTGTGTGTGTGTGTGTGTGTGTGTGTGTGTGTG
>JBBPDA010000132.1:24889154-24928028 GCA_037974385.1 Arnoldichthys spilopterus | reverse complement strand
CTAATGAAACATTTCTAGTGCATATATCTATTCCCAATCCAAAACAGTACCACCAGGGTTCTGTATATATACTTTGTCTTTATCGTTTTAAAGATTAATATGGATACTTGAATTGTTGATATCTGCATTTTGTGGTTTCTCCAATGTAGCAGTCAGATAAGTGCTTCAAGTGTTACTCTCGAAGGCCCTATGACTCCATCCAACACAGAGCCAGCCATCAGGTGGAAAATGTTATCTATCTGAAGGACAACAGAGGCGATCTCACCTGGTGGCAGTCTGTCAATGGTGAGCATGAAAACAATATGCTTATGTTTGCTTAGCTTTGGCACTTGAATATGAAACCTTTGTGATGGCCATAAAAAATGAACAACCTGAATTGTAGACAAATTCAAAGACTGAATAAGAGAAAGTTTTACTAAAGCTGTTCTATCCAAGTCTTATTCAACACTGAAATAGTGGAGCAACAAATATTGGGTTATTTTCTGCATGACTAGACAGGAATAAAATAATTAATTCATCTTTACATACATACATAGTTTAAGGGGAATTTTTACAGATTTGCAGGTTTATTTTCAAATTTCATTGTCTATAGAATTTATAAAAATGTTCTAAAAAATGATGTTTGCTTAAATGTTTACTGATGGAATTCAGCAACCGCCCACTGACGTCCATTATGACTGTCATTTATTTTTAAGAAATACATTAAAACAATTTCTTTTATAATAATTGGTATGATACAGATGTGGCAGCCTGTAAAAACTTGTGTGTTGTTTTTAGGAGAGGAGAGTGTCAGTATCAGGCTCAGTCTGGAAGCAGAGTTCCACTTTACTCATCTTATCATGAAGTTCAAGGTGTGCCATTGTGTTCATTTGATGCTGAGGTGTTTGATTACTTTCATGGCTATGTTAAGTGCTATAAGTCAAAAAGACACTTTGCCATAGCTGTGTGTGCAAACTTTGCCCCCTCTTTTTTGTTCCGTAGACTTTCAGGCCTGCAGGCATGTTGATTGAGCGCTCTGTAGATTTTGGGCGTTCCTGGAGGCCCTACCGCTATTTTGCCTACAACTGCTCCAGGACCTTCCCTCAAGTCCCAGCGCGTTCTCTGCTGCTCATCGATGATGTAATATGTGAAGAGCGCTATTCTGATATAGAGCCATCCACAGAGGGAGAGGTAACAGAAAACTAAGGCCATCCCTGTTTTTTTTTTGTTTTTTTTAGAAAAATAGGACACATATTGTCATTGAAATAAGGTGCACTACTGGTAAGATCATGCTGATGTGTGTTCCTGGCAGTTTACTCCATCTCAGTATCTATGTTAACATGCACACAATTCTCCAAATGTCTTTTTGAGATGTTTAACATGAAGGAAGTCTCTTCCTCTTTGCCAAGTGTTAGAGTGAGAAAATACAATAAATCCATCCAAATCAAAACATTGCTGTTGCTGTAAATACTCTATGTTAGTGGGTGCTAGATTTAAACCATCTAGGTGAAGGGCTTGTTTTATTTTTTCTTAGTATTCTGTTACATGCCAGATACTGCATGGAAAAAAATGATCATTTGTTTTACTTCAGGTCATTTACAAAGTGCTTGATCCTGCAATCCATGTCAGTGACCCCTACAATACTAATATTCAAGGTGAGTGTTGTGAAAGAGTCGCATAGGAAAACCTGTTAAAACCTTTTTATCTAGCGAGTAATCACAGTAACAGCACTGTCTGTGTTTGTATGTAGACCTGCTGCGCATCACTAACCTGCGCATCAACTTTACCAAGCTCCACACTCTGGGAGATAACCTGCTGGACAGACGACCAGACGTACTGCAGAAGTATTACTATGCCTTGTATGAGCTGGTGGTGCGTGGCAGCTGCTTTTGCTACGGCCATGCCTCTGAATGTGCCCCAGTCCCTGGAGTGGGTGCCAGGGAAAGTGGGATGGTGAGTAGCTAAATGCACACACAGTCTATCAAAAGTTTGAATAAAATGTTTATGATGTTTTAAATTGTTCTTTTATACAAAACTGCTTATACTAAGTAGGGGTGTAAATCTCAAATTTCATCACGATTCAATCCTTCATTGATTAATTTAGCCAATGGTCCGATACATTTTAGATATTTAAAAATTTGCAGTTATGTGATTCAGTTTCATGTGATTTTGGTTGATCCAGTTTAATTTTTGGGTCTGCGATCAGTTTAAATTATGATGAAATTTCACACAATCTGCTACAGTCTACTTTCCATTAACTCACACATGCAGACAATAAATAATGTGAACATTTTATTATTAAAGGTCAAATACAGCAGTGTGGTCATATGCAGAAGCAGCTTCTCAGTACAAAACACAGCTCACAGTAAAACTAAGTAAAATTATTGAGGAGTGGACACACACACATTATTTTTTCTGTCACATCGATACGTCGGATCATGCACTAATTTAATCAATGAATTGATTAATAAAGATTGATCCATTGTTACAGCCCTAATAATAAGTCTGTTTTTGTTACGTTTGCAAAAAATAGACATATTAATGACTTGCAAGACATACACTGACAAAGCCAAAAACACATTTGCAGTAGTACTTTCTTAGGAATGATACCAAACCTCACTTACTTTATCCCTTTTTTATAAAGTCAGCACTCTGACACTCAAACCTTTCAGATGTTTTAATCAGCTTCAGGCCAATATGTTCTTTTAACAATAGATTAGAATCCTTAGAATCTTTATTTAGGCAAAAACATTCTTCACACCAAAGAACATGAAGCTCTGGGTTGAAAAATGCATTTAAAGTGTCTTAAATTTGCATTTAAAACTGAGTTCCAATTTTTTATTATTCAATGTAATTTTATTAATTTATTCATTTATTTATTCATTCATCCAAACACCTTCTTCCATTTTGGGTAACAGGAAAGCTGGTGCCAATCTCAGCTGACTATTGGCCCAGGTTGGGGAAAGAAATGTAATTTAATTTTCAAAATATATCCCACAAACTTCACATTGGCAGAAATGTCAGGCTTTCATTTTGTCTCATTGTGTCAACTTCAAAAGAAGCACACCTGTACCTCTTCTTTTTGATTGTATCTTCCTATAGCTCTATGTTTCTATGTTCCATTTTTAGTTCCCCTACTTTACCATCTGCTCCCTGTTCACACTATCCCTCAGTAGTTTCTCTGTTCATTAAGGGGCATTTCAGCCTTCTAGCTAACTCCAGCCCATGTTGAGTTCTCTAACATCCTACAGTCATACAGTCTCTACTTCTACTATAACTTTGTGTTGAGGGTGTGATCCAGCCACAAACAGCAAGTTTTTGAAGAATTTACACAAGCCAGAAGTCTTTATAAGACTCAATATTTCATAAAAATATAATCCAATGACATTTTTCTTAATAGTCAGTTTCGCAACATCTAAAAATCTCTTGTTGGTTTGGGTGGAACAAACAACTTTTTGTTTTGTGTGATAAGCCTGTGCTGTGATTGGACAGATTCATGGGCACTGTGTGTGTAAGCATAACACTGAGGGTCTGAACTGCGAACGCTGCAAAGATTTCTACCAAGACCTGCCCTGGAGACCCGCCGAGGCTGATAACCCTCACACCTGCAGAGGCAAGACGTACACAAACACACACATACACACTCTAAACACAAACATCCACATGTTCTCCAATTGTTTATCTCTTGCCTTTAATCAGAGTGCAGCTGTAACGGACACTCCAACAATTGTCACTTTGACATGGCGGTGTATCTGGCCACGGGGAACGTTAGCGGAGGTGTGTGTGATAACTGTCTCCACAACACCATGGGCCGCAACTGTGAGACCTGCAAACCATTCTATTATCAGGATTCAGCCCGGGATATCAGGGACCCGGCCGCATGCATTTGTAAGTTAAGGTTTACACAGATCTTACACAGAATCCTACATCTTACATCTTACAGTTACAAATACTTATATAAATAAAAGAACTGACATTTAATTATTTATGTTATCAAGTACATTTAGTACATTGTTTTTCAAGTTTAAAATATTTAACTTCAGTATATTTATATGCAAACTAAGGTGTTGTGTGTAAATACAGTATATGATTTTTTAAACTTATATATATATATATATATATAATCTGTGTGGTTATGATGCTAGCAGTTAGCAGTTTGTACAGATGCAGTGCCACCTGAAGTGGCTCATGAAAGTGGAAGCACTCCTAGCCTTCACCTTCACAATGCTGATAATATTGCATATTGTGTGTTAAGAGGAGACTTAGCTAATTGGTGACCAAACTTGGGGCAAATCTGGGCAAAGATCGTCTCTAATTTAGTTACTAACAAAACAAAGATGTAAGTAAAAAAATCTGAATTTGTCATTTAAAAATGGTTTTGAGGTCTTGTTTTGGGAAACTGAGAATTTACTAGTTGACTATGGCCTACTGTTCAAACAGCAATTCCATTTAGATTTCCTCCTTGTTTTTCATGCTCTTTCTCTCTATATCTGTCTCTCTTTCTCTGTCTCTGTCTCTCTTTCTCTCTCTCTCTTTCTCTCTCTCTCTTTCTCTCTCTCTCTATCTATCTCTGTCTGTCTCTCTTTCTTTCTTTCTATATCTACCTAACTTTCTTATTTTTTGTTTTTGCGTGTGTGTAGCGTGTGACTGTGACCCAGTGGGCTCTGTGGAGGGAGGTGTGTGTGACAGCCACACTGATTTGGATCTGGGCATGATTGGTGGTCAGTGTCGCTGTAAGGCCAACGTCAGGGGTCAGCGCTGTGACTACTGCAATGAGGGACACTATGGCCTAAGCCAAAATGACCCTCTGGGGTGCCAACGTAAGTGTTTGTGTGTGTGTGTGTGTGTGTGTGTGAGGGGTGTATGTTGCAGTACTTCAGTGGTTGTGAATCTTCTGCTGAATGCTAATGGAACAGGGGAGATCTCAGAACTTTGTTTGTGTAGGTAACTATGTGTGTATGTCATGCTTCAGCAGAGTTTGCATGTGTTAGAGTTTGTGGGGGATCTGTAGCTGATATATACTCTCCTTAATGTGTTTGACAGCATGTAATTGTGACCCACGTGGCATCACCATGCTCGGAGCTCCGTGTGATCAAATCAGTGGAGACTGCTCCTGCAAGAGATACGTGACAGGCCGCTACTGCAGCCAGTGCATAGTAAGAACTTCACTTCACAAGTGACTAATGCTACATTCACATTACAGGGACACAGACTAGTTAAATACCAACAAACATCAAGGTGAATGCACACGAACACCACCAGTGTCATAATCACTTGTGGGAAATCCCAGTTTTCCAGGTTGAGAGTTGTGAAAAACACAATGGTAGCTGCTGATAGTTCTGTTATAAACTGTGTATTTTAGTTAGCCCCACATGAGCATTGCAGGTTGGAATAATCTTACGTAAAATGCATAGTTCCTAGCATGTCCATCTTGTTTCTGGACAAAACTACTTTACCTTATGTCATATTTATGGCCATTTGTGTATTTTTCTGAGGAAGACCTGAAGGAAGCACAAGCATAGCTATAGTTCATATATCAAGCTACTCATAGTGACTGTTCAAATGCAGTAGTAAATTAATGCTTTTGTGTGTGTGTGTGTGTGTGTGTGCAGCCAGAGTACTGGGGAATCAGTACTGACCTTTCAGGCTGTAGACCCTGTGAATGTGACATTGGTGGAGCGTACAGCAACAAGTAAGGTTTCTTGTAACATTTCTGCAGCTTTTGTATGTGTGTGTATTTGTATATGCTAAGGTGAGAGATAAAGCTGCCAAGAGGTGTTAGTACTGTGCAAAAAATGCCTTCCAACTCAACTCTTTCCAACGCATCCCAAAGGTGTTCCAGGAAGCTCCATTGCTGCAGAGAACACAGTTCCACTGCTCCACAGCCAATTGATGGAGGCCTTATAAACCTTTACCCGACACTTGGCACTGGGGAGGGAGCTCCACCATTTTTCTATAAAGATTATACAAACTGTGTGCTTGGGGTTGGTAGAGGATGTTTGCATTAATGAACAAAACAAAATTTGAATAAGCAAAAATTAGTCAGCAGTTTGCAAGATAAATTTTAAATTCTCCAACTTAATGGGGGTGGTGGCCTAGTGGTTAAGCAAGGTACCGTCCCGCTACACAGCTCCCCTGTTGACAGCTGCCCATTGCTCCACCTGAGGATGGGTTAAATGCAGAGGTCACATTTCATTGTGATGCACTTTGTGTGGTTGCGTTCACAATGACAGATAAGTCACTTTCACTTCACTTAATTCTCTTCCAGTAAGAAACAGAGCCTAATTGACACATCCATTTATATGCCTGTTTTGCCACATACAAACCCCATTTCCAGAAAAGTTGGGATTTTTATGAAATGAAATAAAAAGAAAAATGTGCAATGTGTTAACGCTTTTGAACTTTTTTTTAAGAAAAAGTAGAAAAGATTTGCAGTGTTTTCACTAATCAACATGTATTTTGTAAATATAAACAAATTTAGAATCAGACGCATTACACTCAAAAAAAAATGGAGAACTTATATATGTGCATAAGCCTTATTTCAAGTCTCAAATTCCTCCTGTGGTATCTATTTACAAAATAATATTTTAAGATTTATTTAACATTAATTTAAACTATTTTATTATTTAAACAAAAACTGATTACTTGGTGAACTGGCAGTAAGTGTAGTCTATAGTTTAGAGAATCTTCACAACTTTAGATATAATGCTTCAAATTCAGCTGTTCCTGACTTATGGCTATCACAGGTGCAATATGGACAATGGCCAGTGTGATTGTCGGCCTAACCTCGTTGGCCGCCAGTGCTCAGATGTGGAGGCTGGGTACTTCTGTGCTGCGCTGGACTACAACAAATACGAGGCTGAAGGAGCAACTGGCCATTCTCCTGATGACCCTTCTCTTCCCGTAAGTACTGCAAACTGACCAAACCTTACAGTCTGGAACATTGGTAGTGTTTCTAAATAGCACTGACACATTGTGTTCCTGCTTTGACATATTAGCTTCTTTTGTAGACAAACATCCACACACCTGGAAGTTTTAGACACAGACTCACATCTTTTTCTAATCAGCTAGATTTGGGATAAGGACAAATAGCATAAATTAGATTTTTCGTTTATTTAATTTCTTTTCCTTGAATTACTACTTTTAAGAGACTTATCACGCTTAAGAGCACACTGCTTTTGCGCTGGTAGATTAAGAATTGTGCTGAAAAAAGGTGGTTAACATTGTTAACTTGGCCAGTAGTATTTTTACCAACCTATTTGAACCAAATAATTTTCTAGCTTCTTCCATCGGTTCAATGAGTATACAGTATACAGGGCCCCTCATACTGAAATGTGCTTGAGCTCGAGTCAAAACAACAGCAATGGGAACTGCAGCTTATCTGATCATCACCGTATCACCTGTGTGTCCCCAGGGGCAGGCCCAGACACACAACACACAAAATAATGGAATGTAAACTGTGAGGTATCTGTGGGTTTGAAGCATGTGAATAATGTGAATAGTGCTGCAGTATAGTGCTGATATTTTGCCAGCGGTTTGTTCAAGTTCAGTTTATTAATAATGTGTATGTTAACGTTGGGTCAACAGTACAATGAAATGTGTTGGCAAGAAGAACCAGTAAACTCAGCAGAATAAACAATAATATGCTAAGTTTACACAGAGCTCTTATCCAGTTATGCCTTGGACATACTGCCCAACTTTCAAAATCATTCGATTTATCAGATTGCTGAACTGTTCACACTACACAACTAGTCTTTTTCTAATCAGGGGTCGTTAAGCCATTGTGGTTTGCATGCAACATGACTGATCAGCGACAAAGGGCTCACACATCACAAGATCATTCACAAGGAGGAATCTCCCATGAGCCTGACTGGTCTCCAAACCAGGTTTTGTCACTAAAACACATGTATATGAAATACATGTATACAATATAATACACATGAAATAACATGATACCATGCCCAGGATAGGGATTTTTTATAATTAAAGATAAAATTTCTCCCTATCTCTCCTCTTTCTCGACACAGTTGTGGTACAAGCCAACTGAAAGACATTGGAGCTTTTGCCAAAGCTCCACTAACTTTTCTTCAGTTTCTTGGGTCCATGCAGGCCACAGAATTTTTGCTGCAGCCATGCTTGTTAATGTTGTACAAGTCCTCCCCCCGGTTACCCCCTGTCCCTAATTTATCTAGCATGCACTTGTCTTATGCCAGTGAAACCTTGTCAACTGTCTCGGACAGCATCTTTCTACAGTTCACACAAAGTGATCGAGAGCTGATTTGCGACCCCCAAGCCAATTTGCCTCTGATCTGAGGTTTCTGACCATCATCACCAATGGGAGCTTCTGCCCATATGTTCAGCCTGATCTACCGCCACCACTGCCTACCTACCTGTACACTAGAAACTGCTGCGCTTGCATTCAGGAGTTTTTTACCTCCATTGCTTTTGGTTTGCTCATTAAAGGCTCGGACCTGGATTCTGTGAATCTGCTTTGTGTTAAAACTTTTGTTTTTGAATGGAATTTCAATAAACTGTTGGTGAGCAGAAAATCAGGGCTTAAATCACATAGTATAAACATAGCATTATAGTACAGTGCTGGAAAAAACTGTTAACTGGCTCGTACGTATTTGTCCCTCAAGTGACAAACGACATGCACCTTTCAGCCAGTCACGTTTGAGTAGAACTATTAGCAGTATAATGATATTTCTTCAGTTGATTTGATTGATTTGAATTGATTTTTCTAACTTTAAAATACATTTCTAGGGCTTCAAAAGTTTCTGTTGTATATCTTTATCATCTTCTGCCATTTGATTTTGGTTTTTGTACATTTGTGTATTTAGTAAATTTCAGCACAAATATTTCGTAACTGTGTGAAGTGAATTCATGGTGGACTTTATATTATTGATGATGTATTGAGTAATTTCCTAAGAACTGAGCTGAATCGAATAGTTTTGAGGTGAGAGACCTACAACATAGCTATACCATGTTCTAGAAACCAGGCAGTGCTGGTTTTGCAGAACAGTACACACTCACAGACTGTGATGTGACCAGGCCATAGCTGAAGTGACCCAGAATAACATCTGAAAATGGAGGAGATGCCAGCCTGTCAAATAGAGTTAGTTATGCCTCCCTCACATGCAAACACACAGATTCCCTACCTCTCTCTCTCACCCACCTCCTCTCTCTTTTTGTCTGTTCTTCTTTCTCTCCTACAAAAACATATTTTCGGAGCCCCCCATTGCAACACATTCCTTTATTCGCTGTCTGTCATAACACAACCACCTCCAACATGTACGTTCCCAGCTCTGTTTCTTATATCTCTTTCTCTTTATGTCTCTGCTCTCTCACTCATACACTGCCATGTGGGATTTTTCTGTATGACTTCACACTGCTTACTGTACTTGTAAACCTTGTGCCCATGCACTCTAAGGTAATAGTTCTGTGAGCCATATTCTCGTATAGACTTTCAACTATGCAGAATGATGAATAAATATTCCTGCTGTCTTGTACTGAAGAAGCAGTTACTCTTTTAGAAGAAAAAAAAATGAATTATCAAAGATATTCTTAATAAATTCCAGTTATATGTGTTATAAACAATTAATCTGACTGGTTACATGTATACTGCATATGTGCATAGGTTGCATATGCGTGCACAATGCAGATTCTATAAAAAAGACCCATTTTCCCATTCCCTTACTTTTTCTGTACTTATTTCTCTCTCTCTCTCTCTCTCTCTCTTCCTCTCTCTCCCTCTCTCTCTCGCTCCCTCTCTCTCTCGCTCCCTCTCTCTCTCGCTCCCTCTCTCTCTCTCTCTCTCTCTCTCTCTCTCTCTCTCTCTCTGTTGTTCAGGGAAATCCACGGCCTCAAGCAGGAAATAACTGCGCAGAGCATCTAAACAACCAGCTGAGGAGACACAAGCGTCACCGGCGTATTGCCCAGCAGCAGAGGGCAGCACTGAGACGCATCCGCCAGCTGCAACAGACTGTATGCCTCTCTGTCCATTTTTTCTAAATAGTTCAGCCAATATTCATCTTTATTACATTTTTTCCCTTATACCTAATGTAGTCAGCCAAGACATTAGTGTTACACAAACATCAGTAGGATGTATTCAACAAACTTGTCTGTTTTTATATATGACAGAGTGTTATAAAGTTTCAGAAAAGCACTTAAGAAAGTCCTTTTGAGATTACTTAAAAAATAGCACATTTTGAGTTGAAGGAAAGGCTTTTATTGCATTAAAATGTTATTTAGTTGTTTTGTCTGTCTGCTGTGTTTGTGTTCACTTGTCTCTTTGTGTTGGTGATTCTACAGCCTGATGTGACAACTGTGCACAGAGAGAGGCAGCCTAGACAGATGATCACCTGGACTGGACCAGGCTTCGCTCGTGTTAAAGATGGAGCTGGGCTCATCTTCACCATTGACAACATTGTTTACGCCATGGAGTATGACATCATGATTCGCTATGAGCCAGAGGTCAGCCCTGAGTCTTTAGGAATTCACTATATACACTTACTGTTAAAAGCTTGTGCACATTTTCCCTTCTTTTGGTTGTCACTGTTACTTTTAATTTCACTTAAGTACGAAAAATATATACAATATATATGTTTTTTTTGTTGTTTTAACATAAAACAGCATTTCCTAATACTTCAAATGTATCTTGGAAGTTCATGTTTATCAAAGTGTTGAGTATGTTTCACCTAAATAATGTTATGACAGTTTTCTTTTTAACTGTTGTTGAAAATCTATGGCCATGTTTAAAGCTTTTGTGCTTACGTCCTCACAAGAAGATATAAAAAAATGTAGGATTAAGGATTAAGTATTACTCATAACCCATTACTGATAAATATCGTCTTAAGTTTTTATGTCTTCTCTTAAATTGTACCTGTTTAAGCTTTAAGATATTAGACATTTTAGAAAGCTTGATGTCCTCAGATATTCTACAGTTTGTGCATATTTATAAACATGTATTACTGTCTTATAAAAAATATGGGTCCCTTTTTTTATTAAGTGTCAATTATAACTGTAATTACACATTAATAACATGTTATTACAAGTATTCAGGATTACAGTAGTACAGCTTATGTAATTGCACAAATGTATGAACTGCTGTTTTTGCCAGTGTAATTACACAAGTGTATCCAATGTAATAACATGTAATTACACAGGTGTGTCCTATGACTAGTACGTGATTTAAAAGTGAAATGAATAAATATGTAATTACATAAGATGCAATTGTAGCAGTGAATACATCACCATTAGTTACACAGTTTTCACATTATTATAGTGTAATTACACAGTTATTACAGATGCTAAATAAAGAACACTTGTATACAGTCCACAGAAGACTGGGAGGCTATTGTGAGTATTACATCTGTCTCGCTGCCCACCAGCCCTCGCTGCGGAAACCTGCTGCCCACTGAGCAGATGTACACAGTCACCCTACCCCACCACAAAAGGTAACATCATCTGTGTGTGTGCTGTGTGCTTGTCTGTGATTGGCATGTTTGGTGTCATGGATTGTATGTAAGTGTGTTGTATGTGTGACAAGGTTGTGAGTGTGTCTAAGAGTATGTACTGATTTTTTCAATGCTTTGCAAGTGTGCACTAGTACGATAATGTCAATTGAGCACTGGTTCCACTCCGCAGCTTTTGGGTACTTTCCAGCACAATGGAGCGTGTTTGTGTGTGTTTTTGTAATACGACTAATCGGATCTCTGGCTCTGGCCCAGGCGTCTGGCAATGCCTTCCTTCAGGGCAAATGAAACTCAGTGTGAGGCTATAAATCCTCTTTACAAAGACAGAATGAACTGAAAACAGATCCCCAGCTGAGGGCACTGAGATTGAGGTGAGTTTAGTGAGTCTGGAAAGCTCAGGTGCGATGGATTGCTCATGTGTCTTGTGATGGGGCAGGTGAACACCTGCCAGCAGGTACCATTTTATAAGAGAGTAGTGGAGAGCAGCGGGTTATCTGTCAGGGGTTATCTGTCTCTCTGTCTGTCAGTCCATCTTTGAGAAAAGAAGGGAATATTTTGAACTGCCAAGTCATGTTTTCCAGTACCAATTGTTCTTCAGCACTCATTCCAAACCAGAGATACTAATGGGTTTGCCCTGCAAAAGGTGTGTTGAAATAACTAAGAAGGGATTGAAATTTTTACTCAAGTGTGTAATCTATAAGCTGATTTTAAAGGGAATTCCAGCACAGGCATGTGTATGTAAGATCTGATAGGCTCACTGTGCTATGTTTTCCTCAGCTCTGGATGTGTGTGTGTGGGTGACTTATTCAGTACTGTGTTTGCTCCTGCTGCTGTGTCCTGCTGCTGTGGGCTCAGGCAGAACCAATTAGCAGCCTTAGTTGAAAATGAGCTGCAGGGTCTAGAAAAGCTTGTGTGTGTGTGAGAGAGAGAGAAAGAGAGCAAGAGCTTGATGCTTGAAGTATAAACTGCATTTGAACTGAATTGGTACCAGTATTTGGCTAAAATGATCAGTTGATTGCAACTATGTTTGATTACAGTTGCTAAAGTGTATTGAAGTCAGATACCAGTAAAGTGAACAGTTTACCCCTTTTTTAACACTTTTACATCATTTAATTGCATTCAAAGTGTTTTTAAATCCCATGATAAGGACCAAAATCAGCTGGCCCTGCATTCTGAAGTGAATGGTGATCTGGACCCATATAATTTTCCTCCTTGAGATCTACTAATGACATTTGCATGGTTTTATACACTAAAAGTTTGTCATTAACTTTTGCACAACTATTTTCCAACCTCCCTCTGTCTTTTTTAAATAAAGATTTAAACATCTGATCCTCTGTTTGACTGCATTGAATTTATTCCAGACAGTCTGGACTTCAACATTAATACATGGAGATAAACTCTTTCGGGCTGACATATGAAATAAACGGTTTTCATTACATTCAATTCAAAATGGACCATTTTTCTGTGGCAAAGTTCTTTCGAAATGTATTTGCTCTAAGTTGGCTGAAGAGGAAGTGATAAGTCAGTGCCTGTAGGTCTGAAGATAACACTCTTTGTGTTCAAATGCATTGTCTCTTCTATCTTTGTGGTTTAATTGTCCAAAGCCACTCCTGTGTGGCCTAGAGGAGTTTAGTGTTGAGTCTGGAGAGAGAGAGAGAGAGAGAGAGAGAGAGAGAGAGAGAGAAAGAGAGTAAACACCCAGTTAACACCCCC
Organism: Arnoldichthys spilopterus; assembly: GCA_037974385.1. Lineage (NCBI taxonomy): Eukaryota > Metazoa > Chordata > Actinopteri > Characiformes > Lepidarchidae > Arnoldichthys > Arnoldichthys spilopterus. Next base: position 24,914,862 of record JBBPDA010000132.1, on the reverse strand, counting down.
AGTACTATTTTGTCTGTTTTGGCTTAAGACATTTACATTTACTCATTTGGCTGACGCTTTTATCCAAAGCGACTTCCAGGACAGAGGAAACAATCAAGCTTTCACTTTGCATAGAGTAACACTGAGAGTGGTGCTACACGGAGACCAACACATTGTTCATAGTTCTAAAATAAATAACAGACAAAAAAAACTAATGCTAATACTAATACTATAAATAACAGATGCAATTACTGTAATACGTACATACGCCAAGTGCTTATAAAACTACAGAGAGCAACTACTGCAATAAATAAACACGCCAAGATCCTAACTACCACCAAGAGGAACTGCGATACATACTTATGCCAAGTTCTCTACAACTACAGAGAGCAACTACAATAACTACATGCATACATAGGTGCTTACACTAGCTACAGAGAGTTAAGAGAACAATGGAGCTTGGTGTATAATTAGTCTGCCTGTAAGTTTAATGCATATTCAGATATTAGAATAAAATAATAAAACATGTCCATGTGTTCCTGTTTTCAGTCCCATGGTATGGTGTTAAATTGCTTTTCTTTTCTTTTCCCAACCCCATTAACCACATACAATTCTACACAGGTACATGCAGATGCCTCGGCCTTTCTGTTTCGAGCCGAACAACCGCTATGTGGTTGCCATTCGCTTCCAGCGCCATGCAGTCTCTTACAGACACCTCACTGCCTACATCCTCGTTGACTCGGTTAGTACTACAGTTCTTCAGTCAGTATTTAGTGATCAGAATATGTGTTTAAACATAAGTCACACAAGCTGCTACTTTGCTGATGTGCCTGAGCAAGTTATCTTCTTAAACTTTGTTAAGCTGGTTCAGACTTTCTTCTCCTAATATAACCAGTTTGCATTGTTGTAATAAAGAATAATTCTTATAATGTAATAAAATTAATAAGGTTTAAGAGGTTAAGTAGTAATTAAATGTTTCATATTAAGAAAAGATGGCTCTTAGCCTATTTAAAAAAGCCTTTTGCATCAAATACAATGCCCTTTAGCAATAAAGTCAATAAAGGAAGGAACTCCCAAGCAAGAATATAGCAAAGTACTGCCATCTTGTGGTCATATGACATAGATACTGTTGTTGGTTACTGCTATTTTATAGTTAAAAATGTACTTAACTCCTTAACAGATAAAACAATAGGGCGCACTGACCTCTATTGCTTAGTTCACATTTAACAATGGGCCTCATTATTCAATTTCTTGAAAAAGAAAAGTTTTTTCTTAATGTTTTCCTTGAGAAATGTCTTTTAAATTGTATGACAAATATGTGTTTTCATGCACTATTTCTTGTACTGGTTTCTTAGTCTTGGTGTTCAGTCATATGTTAAAAAAAGCTTTAAACTATCCTGCTCACATTTACTACCAAAACCCTCAAACCTTACAGAAGACCTAGACCTTAATTTTGGAAGTAAGCGCGAGCAGGGTAGTTTAAAGGTTTTATTAACATACGACTGAACACTAAGACTACTTACAAATAAACATCGCATGGACACAGAAACCAGTACAAGAAATAGTGCACAAAAACAGAAGACTAGACAAGGACTAAACCAAACACAGGAACTTTTATACCCTAATGAATTACCTGGATGAGGGAGACATAAAACAAGGGGCAGGCCTACGGCGGAGCTAAATGTAATCATAAACACAAGGACAAAAGCGCATGGAAACACAACATCCAGACGTGACCCGGACACATACGTAATATCAGTGTCAGAATTGCGAAAAGTTTTTTAAAGAAAAAAATTGCTTCTTTAGAAAAGTGGGTAAATGAAGTTAATTTCAGATTAGTCCTTTAGATCAGGAATTTAAGTAGCAGTACAATTCACTAATAAGTAAAAGAGCCATTGTGACTTTAATGTCTTTTCCCTCTCCCGCTCTAGCTTGTTTTGATGCCCAAGTATGAAGAGCTGCCGGGTTTTCAGAGTAATGACCCCCTGGCACAGCAGCGGCGAGAGGAGATGGCACGCTACATGTGTGTGGAATCCTTCATGGCTGCTCCTATGCCCCCCTTGGCTGAAATGTGCATTAAACTCATCTGCAGCATCTCTTCTCTGATCCATGATGGAGCACTGCGTGAGTTCTATAGGGCCAATAGTCTCATATTAGAGTGGTCAGGGCTGTAAACACACTCATTTAAAATGGTTGTAATAACTTGGGTACAGAATTGAAAATGAAAAAAAAAATTACTAAATTATAAATAAATTAGTCTTATTTATTTATTATATATAAGGGTTGGTGCAGTAAACATTGAAAAAGTACATTTTGAGAAGTCTGCAAATGGTGAACTGATATAAGGCAACTATTTAGCACAAAACCTGGTACTCTGCAAACTCCTAATTTATAAATTATGTATTCTTTACTCACTGAATTAAATTTTGATTAAACCATTCAAATTATATGGTCCCTGAAATTATATCTATCGTTCCCAAGTGTTATTATGTGTATAGTTACCCAAGTGTTTCTCCATTGTTACTGAAATTGTTAGTATGAATCCATTGTTTCTTGTTTGCTTGATTATTTTTTCTCTGTAGCTTGTCACTGTGACCCTCAGGGTTCACTGACGGCACAGTGTGACAAGGTCGGAGGTCAGTGTCAATGCAAACCCAATGTGATTGGCCGGAACTGTGACCAGTGTGCACCGAGAACATATGGATTTGGACCTTATGGCTGCACTGGTAAGATGCTTTAGGGCAGTGACTCCTAACTTCAGTACTAGAACCCCAGAGCTCTGCGTATTTGAATGTTTTTTCCACATTAGCGCATCTGACCCAGCGCAAGCAGAGCTTTTTCATTTGTATATGAACTGAGTCAAGTTTGCTATAAGAGGAAAACCACAAAAAATGTGTGTAGTGGTAGGACCAGAAGTGAAAGAATTTGGCAACCCCTACATTTGTGTCATTTGGTCACACCAGTACTACTGATTTCACTATAGTTGGTGTCAAAAACCTTGTATCTCCAAAATGGAAACTTTACAAGAAAAGCCCAAAACCATCGTAACTTTTAATGGAGATAATGTAAAATGTAATTTTTGAAGTAATTTAGAACTGTTTCTTTTGTTCCATTTATTGTGAAGTGTTGACAACGTAAATGTCAGTAATTGCTTTAAAATTCTGTAATAATGTAACAAGGCTTTGGTCCAACATGGAAACTGGGCTACTGGCTTAAATCCTGATGATAGTTGGCTCTGCTGCTGTCTATGTGTGAGGTATACCTTAGTTTCTCAGCCAAGTGCACGTATCAGTATGTGCACAATGGTAAGGATTTGTTCTGCATAAATGCAGATGTTCTAACTGCTGGTAGGAAATGGGAAACAATTTATTATGCTACATATTAGAAATGCATGATAATTGCTAAAACGAACACAGAATCACTGCACTGGCCTCTCAGAACAGACGCTTGTTAAAAGAATATTACAGCATTTCTGTTGAACTGTAAAAAACATCTTGCAAAATTTGAACACCTCCTTTTTTCCCTCAGCATGCGACTGCCACCTTGATGGCTCAGCAGGCCAACAGTGTGATCCCTCAACTGGGCAATGCCCATGTAATGCTGGAGCACATGGACGCCAATGCTTTGACTGCCAGCCCGGCCATTGGGGCTTCCCCAACTGCAGACCATGCCAGTGTAATGGGCACGCAGAGAGCTGTGACCCACATACTGGAGCCTGCCACATGTGCAGAGACCATACAGCAGGTCATTACTGTGAAAGGTCAGTCACAGCTGTGCGGTAAATTTCCCTCATCCAGTCTTAACATTGATCCTTTATTCTTACGATTTGATTCATTACCATACTTTAGGTGTACGAATGGTTTCTATGGTAACCCTGTGTTGGGTTCAGGGGAGCACTGTCGTCCCTGTCCATGTCCAGGTAATCCAGGCAGTGGTCACTCCAACGGAGAGTCCTGCCATCTGGACCCGGCCTCCACCCAAATCATCTGCCGCTGCAAGCAAGGATACACAGGTGAGCTTTATCAGTCAACCAAGCAGTCATTGAATGAGTAAAGGAATCAATTAATCAGTCAATAAATCAATAAATCAATCAAATCTGTTTTATTTCTGTTGTTTATTCATAAACCACTTTTTAAAATAATAAATGAGTGCAGGGGATGGGCAGTGGTGTCCTGGTGATTAGGACACTGTCCTTGGGACCTGAAGGTTGCAGGTTTGAGTCCCGGACCAGGCACCACTAAGGAACCCTTGAGCGAGGTACCGTCCCGCTACACTGCTCCCCGGACGCTGTTGTTAGCTGCCCGCTGTTCCATGTATGCACGTGTGATGGGTTAAATGCAGAGGTCACATTTCATTGTGGTGCTTGAGTGTGTTTACAATGACAAATTATACTTTTAGACTTTTATAGATTAATAATTAATACAAATCTGAGAAATTAAAGACCAGGACTAAAATAAAACAACCCACATTAAAAGACAATGCAGCACAATAATTACATAAAACATTGAAGAATGTGTACATTATTTTCACATGAATAATATATCAACACAATTATGGTCAGACACAAGTAAACTGCATTGTGTTGATATTTGATTTATGTGGGATGTACGTTCATAATGTATGTAAGGGTTTAGTTGTTGGAAGTAAGCGCAAGTCTTGAAGGGATTTCATGAGTTTTATTTCTCTCTAAGCAAATGCTAACACTAAGCACAAATTAAGCATAGAACCTGGATGTACTCACTTACAGGAGTAAACAGGGAGACCTTCACTGACACTGATAGGAACTTAACAGAGACCAGACAAGGATTACACCAAACACACAAACCTATATACAGGAAACATGGCACACCTGGGCATGATAATAAAGAAGCAGGGCTAAGAAAGGGCACATGGCTTGGAAAAATAACAAGACTAGAATAACAGAACACAGAAGCATGACAGTGATCAGGAAAAAAAACAAAACAAAACAAGTCGTAATACCAGGGGGATGTTACAATTAATGTATTTGAAATCACCTCATTTTTGGTTGGATCTCCAAAAATCAGGGTTTACTCCCACTACTGACACTTGTAAAACCTACCTTTCTCTTTGGCCCATTTTTTTGTGTTTTGCACATTTATAAAATTTTATTTTATTTTATTTATTTATTCATTTATTTTCCCTTTATTTTACCAGACAAGGCATTAGGAAAACATACTTATTAACAACAACACCCTGGACATTTTACTTTTAGATAGATTTCTATGTTTTATTTTATTATACTGTGTAACAGCTCCATTATGTACTGAAAATTAATGTGAAAATACCTTGTTTTACATATGTACATTAGGAATGTACATTCAACACGAATAATATATATCAACACAATTATAGTCGGACATAGGTAAACTGCATAGTGTCGATTCCTCGTTTTATTCCATTGAATTACATTAGCCACACAACTGAATCAGTCAGTCAGTCAATTGATTAATCAATCACTAGTCTTCCAGCTGATGTGTGTGTGCCTGGTTTTGCCCCATTAACATCCATTGTGCATCTAACTCATTATTCAATTGTAAAATTAATTTTCATATTTTAATGTCAGAACTGTTTCTATAACTGTGATGACATTTAATAATGTTGACATGTTTCTCTCAGGACCTCGCTGTGACCGCTGTGCTCCTGGTTATTATGGTGATCCAGAGCAGGCTGGTGGAGAGTGTCGGCCATGCGATTGTAATGGGAACATAGTTGCAGAGGACCCGGACTCATGTGATCCTCGCACGGGCCAGTGCCTAAAGTGCCTGTACAACACAGATGGGCCTTCCTGCTCCGAGTGCAAGCCTGGGTATTATGGCAATGCACTGTCCAGGGACTGCAGGCGTGAGTAGAGCCAGAAATATCTCTAATGCTTGGAGTATATCTATCAACTCATAGGGCTCTATTATAGCAATCTAATACACAGCATAACGTAGGAGGCACAAGTAATATTTATGGGTGTGTCCAAATCCATTTTGCTATTTTGATGGCAGAAAAATCATTCAAAATGTGTGAGCACATTATTATCAGTTCCAAGAATGCCTTTAGAGGAAATGCAGATGTGGGATGAAGTATCAGGGAGTTTGTTTTTACTTCAATTTTGCAACTCCAAATAGAAAAGTGCAATCTTTGTTTAAGCAACATACAGTAAAGGCATTAGGGCTTTTAGGGCATTTACCCTTAGTTACTAAAACATGAAGCTTTAATATGGTTTATTAATATTCCTCTGCCATGCAGGTTGCACATGTATGACACTGGGGACACAGCAGGCCTACTGCAGTGATGAGTTGTGTCAATGTGAAAGGCAAACCGGGGCATGTCACTGCAAGCAAAATGTTGAAGGCCATAACTGTGATCAGTGTGCCTCTAACCACTGGAACCTGGGCATGGACCATGGCTGCGATGCCTGCATGTGCCATACACAGAACTCCCTCAGCCCTCACTGCAACCTCGTATGTCTAACACTTCTTTACATTTGGCATATGTTGAGCATTTGCTGAATGATCTCTCACTCACAATCAATCCTTTTTCCCCCTGTGTGGGTGTAGATCAGTGGTCAGTGTCACTGCAGGCCTGGTTTTGGAGGGAAGCAGTGTACGGAGTGTGAGCCACTTCACTGGGGGAACCCAAATGTGCGATGTGAGGGTAAGTGTCAGGAGCGGCAGGTGTAAAAACCCAAGAGTAGACACACAGCAAAGGGTTGAAAAAAATATTTTGTTATTGACAGAATCTTACAGGGAGAGACAGTGGGCAAAAATACTAGTCCAAAAGGTAGAAAAAAGGAGAGAAGTAGTAGCCAGGCCATGAAGCAAAAACACTGATTTGAGACAAAAGGGCTGGTAATAGTGAGTCTTGATTGGTCTATGATGATGATGATGAAAGGTCAAAAAAGCAAGAACCTATGAAAACATACGGCTTAGTAAGGGGTAGTACAACATGAGACTTTGCACTTTGTGAGAGTCCTTCCAATTCTCATATAATCTGACCTGACCCAGCTGGGGAGGGGCGTTCCCAGAGTCCGGTCAGAACTCTGGAGATCCCAACCTGCTCTGGCCAGCAGAGGGAGACCTAGTTCTCCTAACAGTGGTAGTCTCGCAACCAGAAGCACAGAAATCCTTATGGTAATCCAACAATAAGTCCATAATCCCAAAAAAACAGGCTAAAGACAGACGTTAAAAAAAAAGCACAATAAATTCACAAGTGGACAGGACCAGTAAGAGTTAAGCCACAAGTACATTTCCTCTAAATTCAGAATTTCCAACTTTATTCCAGAGAAGAACGATAAAAGAGAGAGAAAGAAAGAAGAAGAACAAATGAAAACATTTTCAGCTGGTCACAGCATTTAACACTTTTTGGGCAATATTTAAAATGTTTGGGCATTTTTCTTCTGTTCTTGTCTTCTATATCACTCTTAAAGCTGCTTTCTCTTCTTTATCTTTTCTTTCACTTTGCTGTGTCTCTGTGCAGAGTGCAGATGTGACCCGCTGGGTGCAGAAGCACTTCAGTGTGACCGCACCACAGGGGCATGTGCATGCAGAAAGGGCGCAAGCGGGCACCACTGTAACGAGTGTGCCCGAGGTTACACCGGAGCCTTTCCCAAATGTGTTCCCTGTCACCCCTGCTTCCAGCAGTGGGATGACATTGTGTGCCAGGTCCAGCGTGATCTGGACAGCATCCGCTACATCATAACTAAGATTCTGGAGACAGGCACAATGCCCGGGGTTGGCGATGGCCAAATACGTGAGTTGGAGAAGAAGCTGGCTGAAGTTCAAGACCTGCTGAAGGACGGAGACCGAGACAGAGACAGGCTGTATCAGCTCATCAGCCAGGCTATTGATGACCTTAGGTAATGCAATTAGACTGAGCAGCCACTAGAGGGCAGTGCAGTAAAGTGATTTCTTCCTTATTTCCCATCCACTAAGATCAGGGAAAAGGCTGTCTAACAAAGAAAATACATAGACCAGGAGCTTGAAAGGAACAGAGGGAAAAATACATACATATGAACAAGCAGTTCCATTAAGCATATTCAACAATTTAGGTACATGTTTAGTTTTGGGAAGAAAATTACAGCATTTCAAACAAAAACAACATAAATATATGTAAAACTGGATTTCAACAGAGAAAGAAGATAAGGAGAGGAAATTTGTCACATCATTAGTTATATAATTGTAATTTAATAAAGAGCAAAAATTAATGGTTTGTACATTTTTTCACCATTAAACTTGAAATTGCTGAAATTGCTGTAGTCCATGTTAACAAGCTTCAGCTAACGTAAGCTAATGTAGGGGAGTGTTTCAGTCAATGTACAGTTTTCTTTATTATTACATTAATTAATATTCAAAATATTTTCAATAATGTAAGTCTTTTCTTAATAAAATAATACAAACAGCACTTTGATTGGATTTTTCCAGGTGATTTAATAATGTTCTAACTGTGACCTGTCTTTGGCACAGGGCTGAGATAGCTGTAACTGATGGCCGTTTGATGGGTGTAGAGAGAGAGATGAATGCCACAGCAGAGCAGGACAACATCTTGAAACGAAATTTGACATCAATGGAGCAGGACCTCATGGACCTTAACGACACTCTGGCTAAACGGCGTGGAGACCTGGAGAACTACCTCACTGCTGGACTTGCAGGTACACCAGTGAAGAAAGCTTCTTTCCATGTTTATGAACTTGAAATGCATGTGTGTTAGTCAGGTTATCTTGTTTGATAATGTACTTTATAACTGTACACAGCTTCACTCATTTTTGCACATCCTGCTACCTCACACCTGGTGGACCCATAATGTCTGTCTTTGCACATCTTTGCACCCAATGCACTTTATGTTGATAGTTGTGTAGTGTTTGTGGTCCTGTGTTTCATGGAAGACCGTGGTCCTGGAGAAACATTGTTTTGTTTCACCATGTACTGTGTGAACTGTATATGGTTTAAATGACAATAAAAGCCTACTTGACTTGACTTGACTTGACTTGACTTGACTTGACTTTACTGCCATTTGGGTTGGCTTTTGTGGCAAGAGAAATCCCTTGTATATCTTTTACTTCGTGAGAGAAAATGATTCTACTTCTGATTCTGACTGTGACCATATTCTGAAGATGTTACTGTCTGCCCCTGCCCAGATCAGTTTGAGAAGGTGCAAAAGTACTACCAGCAATCCCTGGATGCTGAGAAGCGCTGCAATGCTTCTGTGTATGGGCCCGAGAGCCCAGTGGAGCAGTCTCAAGACACACGTAATCTCACAGAGACTCTGCTGAGGCAGAACAAAGACCGACTCCTGCGCACAGTCACCGCTCAGAACAAGTCCCTGTCTGAGCTGAAAAAGAAGGTGGAAAACGTGGATGACAAGGTTCATCAGCTCAGCCAAAAGGTAAAACTGTTCTCTGTTGAGAGAATCTTCATAAAGACACAGCCATGCCACTGAGAAATCGCAATAGAAATGCTGAAACACAAATTATTATCAGTAAATAAGATTATGAGTTCTCACCACCAGCCTTCAAAAAGTGTTGTAATATATTTCAAAAATGTTTTTAATAAATGAGCTTGTTTAACAAACCCCTTTCTCTGAAACAAACGAGAATGAGATTTATTAATTGTCTTGAACCTCATTTAACTGACAAAGGACAAAGAAAGCATTTCCAATGTTTTCACAACACTTTTCATGTATTTTGTAAAAATACATGTGCCTGTGACACATTAAAAAAAGTTTGGACAGAGGCATGAGAACCACTTTGTTTTAAAACCTTTACTTGTACTTACACTTTCAAATCATTTGGGAACTGAAGAGACTAATTGTTGCAGTTTGCAAGTGAAATCTTTCCTGCCTGATACAAGACATCAGCTGCTCAATGGTGCATGGTCCCCACTGTCTGTTCCCCCTCTTCATGATATGCCATTTATATTTGGCATTTTGGCATATTTGTTAGGCAGATAAAGTTTTAAGAGGATTTGTAAGTTGCAGATTTCTAATTTTATTGCACTTTGCACAACATCCCTACCTTTCCAGAAATGGGGTTTGTAATTGTTATCATGAATATTTACACTTGTGATGCATCCTTGAAACAAATCTTGATGTATATGAATATCATTGCAGACTGAAAAAGAAAATGTGGTAAACTGTGTTTAAAACATTTAGAAAAGTTATTTGGCAATCTAGTTATTTGTAAATCTAGTATACTGCTCGGATCTAGACACCATTGCGGATATTGCATATGTCAGAGCTTTGAAGCATCACTGTTCTTCTTTGCTCATTTCACAGGTGTGTGGTGGCAGTGCTGATGTGAGTGCTAACAGTTCATGTTCAGACAGCTCTTGTGGAGGTGCTGGCTGTAAGGACAGTGATGGCAAGCTGCTGTGTGGAGGGCCACTCTGTAACGGTACTGTTGGGGCCTCACTTAGGGCACTACAGGATGCTGATGAGGTCACTAAGAACCTGACAGCTGCCAGTGACAATCTCATGAACATTGCAAAGAAGGTATGGATCTGTGTGTGGATACTAAGAAATGTAATTGTGTTCAAACTGATGCAGAAGATTCACTGAACGTCAACACTACCTTTCAGCACCAGTTTAAAGAGAGTGTGAGTTATCTATATCTGTATGTATGTACAGTTGAGGCTAAGATTATTAGCCCCCCTCTTGATTTCTCCATGAAAATGACCATTAACAAGTGTTTGTTATTTTGGAAACAAATCCACTATAAAAAACAATGTCCACTTAGTTTAATTAGGATATTTTATTGATACACCGAGTTGAGACAAGAAAGGGCAAAAATGAGACATCCAAAATTATTAGCCCCCTGGCCATTAATAGTAAATAGTGTACCCTTTCTGAGCCACAACTGACAACAATCTCAGAGTAGTTCTTTACTAGGTTGGCACAGGTCTCCTGAGGGATTTTGGCCCATTCCTAATTGCAAATTGTTCAAGCTGGTCGAAATTGCATGGTTTCCGAACATGGACATTCACTTTGAGCACCCACCACAGATTCTGAATAGGATTGAGGTCTGGGCTCTGTGCGGGCCACTCCAGGATCTTGATTTTGGTATCTTTGAGGAACTGTTGGATTAATTTTGATGTATACTTTGGGTCATTGTCTTGTTGGAAGACCCAGCAACAACCTAAGCCTAGACTATGAGCAGATATCTGCATACTCTCCCAAATGTCAACAAACTTTTCTTTTTTCATGATGCCATGCACCTGAACAAGGCTCCCTGTGCCTGAGGCTGCAAAACAGCCCCAAAGAATGATGTTCCCACCACCATTTTTACCCATGGGAACTGTGTTCCTAGGGTTGAAGGCCACTCCCTTTTTTTGGCAAACATATGCAACATCCATGTGCCCAAACAGTTCCAGTTTAGTCTCATTAGACCAACGCTCATCATTACCTTTTAAATGTTCATGGGCAAACCTCAATTGGGCTGTGATATGCCACTCTTTGAGTAAAGGGGTTCTTTTGGGACGATGGCCCTGAAGCCAATTATGATGAAGAGCCCTCACAACTGTGTTCCTTGAAACATCAACTCCAGAAGAGGCCAGGTCAGCAACAATCATCTTGGCAGAAGTCCGTTGGCAGTTCTAGATACTGTGAATCACTTGGAAATGGCAGTGTAGCCTTCCCCCTTATCAGGAGCCTCTACTATCTTCTTTCTGAGCTTTAGACTGATTTCCTTTGTCAGTGACATGGTGAGTAACAGTAGTCCCTCTTATGTGTTCAAGTGCCCTGTTCCTTGGAATCTTTTTATACTGGTTGAATGTTAGTAGGAAGCCAATTAACTGCACAGGTGTGGTTTAAAAGCTGATTGGTTAATTACTAATATTGCAAACTAATAATAAAAGCTAATACTTTTGGCCTCATCTGTAAATACACTATGTTAACCTGTGTCTGATGTTTGTCACAGCTGCAGGACATTGCCACACTTACTCAGAATGTGAAGACCCAAGCCATGAACACTCTGGACAAAGCCCAGAAGAAGAAAGAGTTTTTTGAAAACTCCAATAAGAAACTGAAGGATTTCATCCAGAAGATCAAAGACTTTTTGACTGGTCAGTGCTTCATCAGTTCATTACTGAGCCACAGCCATCGTTTATTAAGTAGACTTTCTAACTGTTAGCTGTAAACAGCTTGCGTTTTGTCTCATAATTTTATATCCTATTCACCTCTACCAATCACCTGTGTGGTGTATTTTATTACAATAAGCTACAACCTGCTCAGTGTTTGGACTTGTACATGTGTGTTGTGTTCAGAAGAGGGAGCAGACCCTGAGAGCATAGAGAAAGTTGCCCAGCAGGTGCTGGCCATTGAATTGCCAGTCAACCGGACTTTGCTGGACCATGTAGTGCAACAGATCAAAGACAACATTGCCAACCTCACTGATGTGGAGAGAGTCTTCAACCACACCTCTGGGCAGCTGGCCATGGCCAGAGAGCTGCTCAATAGAGCCCAAAATGCAAAGTAAGACAAAATTTTGACACTTTTCAAGAGCATGTAGGGCTCAGTCTGAATGAAACTGCATGTAATGTAGGTTTAAGTCTCTGTGGCGTCTTTACTGAAAAACAAAGTACACACCTCTCCTCACATACTTCTAGATTTGTAGGAGGACCACTCTTAATAATAATCATAATCTTTGAACATTACATTTGATAGATTTTTGTCAAATAGTGTCACTCAAACATCTGTGGAATTCTCTTCACCTCTTAAAAACAGCAGTAGTCTATAAACAGAAGAGTTAATAACAGAAGTGTTGTATCAGCTAGACACATGCTAAAAATGATTTGCACATTTCATTACAGCATTTCAAATCTATTTCAGATCTAGTTTACTCAGTGACTCATATGACTTTACTTTTCCATGTTATTATTTCCTAAATTCTGTTGTTGAGCTAAATTAGAATTACAACAATCCAGAATATTGTGGGGAGAAAAAACTTTTTTATTTACAACCCAAATTCAAAAAAAGTTGAGACGCTGTGTAAAATGTCAATTAAAAACAGAATGCAATGATCTGCAAATCTCATAAACCCATATTTTATTTTCAATTTGTCTCCATTGCACAGAGAATTCTCCAAATTCTCTGAAACTTTTAATGACATTATGTACTGCAGATGATGACATGTTTAATGTTTTTGCAATTTTATGTTGGAGGAACATTATTCTAAAATTGTTGCATCATTTGTAGACAGTTTTTGCAGACTGATGAACATCTGCCCATGTTTACTTCTGAGAGACTCTGCCTCTCTAAGATGGTCTTTTTATACCCAGTCATGTTACTGACCTGTTACCAGTTAACCAAAATTGTTGCAAAATGTTCCTCCAGCTGTTTAATTTTAGTAACACTTATTTTTCCAGTATTTTGTTGTCCCGTCCCAACTTTGAGACATGTTGCTTTCATTAAATTCAAAATTAATTAATAATATGTCTCACTTTCTACATGTAAATGTTTTCTATGCTTAAATAAATATATTTTAATAAAATATTGGTTTATGAGATGTTGACAGATTCTGTTTTTATTCACAATTTACATGGCGTTTTGGAATTGTGGTTGTATTAACATCTCTTTATTGTCTGCCTTTTGTGTTTTGTTTTTTTTCAAAGCTAACTGAATAGCTGAAGCTAAACCTGACTAACTTCGTCGGCTGTGTGTAGCCATATGAATAGCTACAGGCTATGTTAATATTAATTTCAGATTGTGCATGTTTTTTGCAGTCACAGCAAGTCATATTTTGCTCTTCAACCTGTAGATTAACAGATAAATCTGACCGATTTGTGTGTGTTTGTGTGTGTAGGGCTCAAGCAGAAGGAGTTAGTGATGCTATCAGTAAGACTAACGAAGCACTGAACAACTCTCAGGAGGCTATACAGAAGGCGGAGAAAGCAATAGAGTTAGCCATGGAAAACCTCAACACCACACAGAATGTTACTGCCACGGTATGCTATGACTGTTCTCATACATGTTCATCTACATTTACATGTGTGTGTCAAGTGTGTGTGTGTGTGTGTGTGTGGTTGGCTGTCTGTGTTGCCCTGGAATGGGTGACTTGGGTGTACCCTGCCTTGGGCCCATAGTCAGCTGGGATTGGCTCCATGTGTGTGTTTGTTACATTCTTATATGTGCTCTCCGATTTGGTTAGGATGTCATCACATATGGTTTGTCACATCCACCTTTGTGAACTGACTCTTCACGAAAAGATCTTGCCTTTCTCTCTCTTATCTCTTATTCTTTCTGTAACACTGCTTTTTAACCAGGTGGGTGAAAAGATGGCAAATCTAGAGAAGAACCTGATGGATATCATGTCGCGATTAGCAAATTTATCTCTAGGGGTGGAGATGTTAAAGAATAAGACAGAGCAGAACAGACAACAGGCACAGGAGGCCAAGGCCCTGGCTGATAATGCAACTCAGGCTGCTTCAGCACTAAGCAAGGTTTGTCTATGGTGCATTTTTGTCTTTATTCCACTATGCTGAAGTAGTTCATTATTTTGCAGTGTTTTTATGCTCATGTGTCTTTGTACTAGGACATGTCAGAAGCCGAGAGTCTGTACAAGGAGCTGAAGGATAAAGTAGACTCTCTGGGAGGTTCTGGTGCAGGCAACATTACCCAGAGAGCGATAGACATGAAGAACGAGGCAGAGGCGCTGCTGAAAAAGGCTAACAAGGACATGGAAACGCTTAAAAGTATGTGCACTTGTTTATGGCTGGTAAGAATAATATATCAGTGCTTTGCAGTAGCTGAGCTGTCTACAGCAGGAGCACAGACCACATTTACAATGTGGTCAGAGTTAAAAATTTAAGGGGGTCTAAATACTTTACGTACCCACTGTATATGAATGGAGGAACCAAATTTACCTCTGCCACCTCTAACCTAAATATGTGATCAGTGAGGAAGTAAAGTGCAGCACCATCTAGTGTCTTCTTGGTGCCTCTAGTAATGTTAGGGGACCTATTTCTCACTCAAAGACTGTAACATCATTGTGACCACTATGTTTTTTTGTGTCCAGAGCTGGAGAAAAAGTTCATGAAGAACGAGAAGAAGATACAGGATCAGCAGAGAGAGATTGAGGAGCTGGAAATGAATGCTACAGTTGTCCGAGATGTTATCCATGAGAAAGTTAAAGGCTACAACAACTGTTAGTAATAGAGGACTATGAGAATGTCAGAATAAGCTTTGCCCATCCCAATGATGCGAATTATCATCATTAATCAGTGAAATTGTTTATAAGAGTTTTCAAAGTGCATCAGTGACTTCTGTCACTACTAATGGTGTCGTTCCCTGTTTATGTTGTTCCTTATATCTGCCTGTCTGCTGACCTGCTTGAAAAGTGTCTTTCCCTGAAATTGTATGAAACAAATTAACATCAAATACTATTTATTTTGACCTCTTCAGAGTTATCTTTAACGATGTTGAAGGGCATTTTCCGCCTTGACTGTTTCTGTGGATGTGAGATCAGTAAAACTGTGATGAACAGTTTTCACATAAATAAAACATCAATGCAATTATTACGAAAGGTTATCACAGCTGTGTTGATGTAATATATTTTATTCATGTGGAAATCATGTGCACATGTGAATCAAACATATTCAGTATGTTCCTTTTTCAGTGCATGGTTGAAGAGCAATAACACCTTGTCAAAATTGTACTAAACCAAATTGTGACTTCAGGCCCTCAAGGGTTCATGACATTAGACATTTTGGTTTTGGCCCTTCCTTTCCTTCTACTTAACAAGGTCACTTGAGTCCCTAAATAAAGTGTCCTAATGCTGCAGTGTCTAAAGATAAATGGTATTTGTCTGGACTTCCTGGAAATGAATACTCCAGCCATTTTGTCTTTGCTTTTGAATTGACCTAGATAATAGGTTTTGTCAAAACTAGCACAAGATTTTTTCACATGCTGAACACCAACAGACGTGCCTTAACCACACAGGTTCATGCCTTTACCCTTGATTCTTTCTGTTCATGTGGGAGATCTCTATGAAGCAAATAAATGTACCTTTGATGCGATATTTAACATGAGTGGTTCCTTTTCGTTCTTCAGTTTCTGTCCATTCTAGTTGCAGACACACAATAGCAAATGAGGCAAGCAGAGTCATGGGTGGACATTAAAACGTTTTTACTCATAATTCAGGGGAAAAAAAAGAAAAATAACTCCTATAGGCATCAGGGTGGGTTTAACATAAACAGCTCACAGGTGCCTTCTAGTGGCCAGGTACCCCAGTCTAGCCACTGGCCTAACAAACACACCATTCCTAGCAAATGGACTACGGAGGAGGAAGAGGCCCTATTGTAGCAGAACTAGACTCGATTTGCGATTTTTGAACAATGTTAAAAACCAAACAGAAAAGGGAATAATGGAGAACAGAACAGGCTGTAGGAGGCACTGTACACTTACAAGCAGAAAAGAACAGTATGACCACGTCTAGGCCTCAAAAAATTAGAGAAGCACAAAGACAGGGTGAGAAAATAAATAAAAACACTGCAAGTGGCCTTGCTGAGGGATTTTTAAGTAGGCAACACATACAGAAAGAAGAATAAAGGTTGTGTGGGGCCATGTGACCTTTGACCTATGTGGGCGAGCATGCTCCAAAAAGCCCAGAGTGGTAATGGTAACTGGAAAGGGGTGTGTAGCTGTATTTGGCTAATAATCCAAACCTGTGCTCTCTACTCCTTTACTGCACGCCTGCCATTTCACTCTCTTGGGCCAAACCAGTGGTTCCTAGTCCTGGTCTTATAAGCTGTTAAATCAGCTTTAATGTCCTTGCAGACTTTGCCTCATTATTTGGAGGAGCGTAGTGCCCATATTACACAAATGGCGACTCGCAGGAAAATGGGGAAAATGAACAACTAGTGGATTTTTCAGTTATGTCTCAATTGCCTGCGAGGCCAGAGAATATACAGCGAACTTAGCCAAGGTCTGTTCTTTAGCATACCTGTCAATCTACAGACAACTTGTAGAATTTTGAAAAAAAAAAAACATTTATAACTGAGCTTAGTAATTAACTGTAAGAAAATTTGGGCCCGTGTGTGTAAATTTGTCCCAAGTACTGCACTGTTTTGTGCGAGCCTGCTCTGATTAGCATTAACTCATGAGGCTACAATGTTAAACACACCTACATACTTTACACAGTTCATATAGTTCCCACAGTTTTACTTCTTGAAACACACCATTCAGGAGGTTTCTCTGTTGTATATAAGGGCCTTTGAGCTGCTCTTATAAGCCAGTGTGCAAAATTAACACAAACCTCCACAGTGGCAAGTTGTCATGCTACAAACAGCATTGAAATAGGCCAGGACTTGGGAACCACTTGGTCAAACCCATGGCCATCATCATCGTCATTATTATCATCACCATCCTCACCAAACCCTCTATTAATTCCATCCTTGTCCCATTCAAGCAAGCGAATGAACCTGAATGCAAAGGCGAAACATTCTGAGATTGTTCACCTCTGATCCTCCTGAGGATTTGAGCGATGGCACACACACATACACACACACGCACAGACACAATGTATGACAAACACATATGCACAGATACAGGCATAGATGGACAAACAGACACACAGTCACACATACATACACAGACCTCATTCAGTTTTATTCTGAGGTGGGTCAAGAGTTTGCGACTCCTGCACGACTCTTATGATAAAATAAAAAGACAACTTTTTGGCACAGAAAACAAACATAAACAAAAATGAAATTTTCAGAAGGAAAGAAAATTAGCAAGAGTTTCTAAAATGTTACTGAGGGAAAAAAAAGTAAATAAAAGGCCTTCAAATATATTTGTGAAGTCTATTATCAACACCTTGTCAGTGACATCTGAGATCTACTCAACGA
Organism: Arnoldichthys spilopterus; assembly: GCA_037974385.1. Taxonomy (NCBI): domain Eukaryota; kingdom Metazoa; phylum Chordata; class Actinopteri; order Characiformes; family Lepidarchidae; genus Arnoldichthys; species Arnoldichthys spilopterus. Next base: position 24,897,040 of record JBBPDA010000132.1, on the reverse strand, counting down.
AGTTCGATTGTGGAGGTGTGTAAATGTACTATACTCAGCAAGATAGCGTTTAGCATCATGAAGCGTTTACACTTATACATTCCAGTCCACACTCAACTAAAAATCCCTTACGGCTCCCAGAAGAAAAAAATACTGTTTCAGTACTTCAGCTGTAGGTTGGCAATAAGCAAAAATAGTTTTATTGCAGAGTTGTGGAGATGGCTACTTACAATACACGTTACGTGAGACACATCTGGGGAAAGTTAACGGCAGAAGACAGAACAGGCGAGTGTGTGCTTGTCGTGTGTTTTCATCATGTCTGAATTTAGCACCATTGTTTTGATTTAAACTCCAGACACAAAGAGGTTAAAATGCATGGAAGGTTTCTGTCGAAATATAAACTGCATATAAAAAATACTCCCAAAGTTTGCTCGTCTCAGTCTTCAATGCTCTTGTGTTTGTTCGGTATCTTCACCTGAGATGTGTCTTGATCATAGGTTTACATATTACAGACCCCGATAGATGACAGCGGTCGCAGTACTTTAAAATATATGACCAATACATTCGTTTTCTACAATGAACATCTTCAAAATCTGTGAACCCATAATAAACTGTGAGCTGTACTTTCTAAAGGGGTGTATTCAAGAATAATAGAATGTTTATGCAAAATCTACCCCAAATATGATAATTAAAGGGACATTCCAGCCAAAATATATATATAAAAAAAACGTCGCGACTGTTGAACACATGCCTACTTAAGTCATGGCAATTTACTACATTTTTTATAAAACCCTCCCTTTTGATGATGCACCTTGAAGGTAAAACAAATGTTTTAAAAACTACAACTGGATTTTTGACAGCAAGCTGTTTAAAATTCGGTACCTGCCCAATGCATAAGGATACATACAGTTACAGATGGCGAATTAACTATCCTCCAAATTAGATCATCAGGAAAGAAGCCAAAATCAGCTTGTTCGATGAGGAGGACAAGCCAAAAGGCAAATTTAGCATGGCTGCTACTAGGCTATGTGGATCTCTTATTTTTTACAATAAGTTATGCTAATGCTAGCTTGGTTGTATTTATTAGCCCACAGGTCAGTGGCAAGAAGTCAGAAATGGTTGACTTTTCTGGGATTCCCAGTGACTGCATGATGTATTTGGGTCATGCATGCTGGGTACTTTAGTGCGATAATAGTGATGAATAAAAATCATAGGGCTGCTCCGATATGGGGATTTGTAGACCAATGCTGATATCTGATATTTTGCCAATGCTAAAAAAAACATTTTAAATTTAAAAATTGGGACTTGATGGATTTGATAACATTAACTTGAGTAACTTTCATATAACTTTTATAACTTTCATCAATTTCTAAAAGCTTACAAATTAGGTTAGATGATAAAAGATTTAAGCATATTAGCATGGTATTCCAAGGTCACTTGAATAATCTGGGCTCTCAGAGTGCAATAAATGCATGTTGAAATACTGGTTTGAAATATCGGTCAAATGTTCCAAGATATTTTTTCAGACAAATATCTGCTGATACCAATATGATTCTGACATCATCACACATCCCTAGAAAGTGGGGAACAAACTGATGAGGCTAATGGTTGCAATACTACACTAGTGAGTGCTGCGCTAACACTGCAAGTACCATTAAAGGCTAGTTTTAGGCTAGAATGTCCCTTCAGGTAGAAATGTATTTGCAAAATCCAACATATCCAACATCGTTTACTAAGTTAAACTATGAAATAATGGCTGAGGTAACAGTAGCCTAGTATAGGCTATATGGAGCTTGAAGATTTACTCGTAATTTTTACACAGATACATACATCTTGTCACAAATTGCCTTAAATTAGTTATTACTATAGGTGGAAGTGATTGCACACCTCTGAATTTTGGTTACATGTGCTTTTTTTCTTAGGAATTGGTTTGCATCCTGTTCACAGGCAGCCGTTCATTTTACACCTTGGAGAAAAAAGGCGAATAACAGAGTCATCAGCTATCTAGGTCTGCAATACATATATCTATGCCTGTGATGCCTCCTTGGTGCTAGGACCTTTTCCCAGTGTACAGAAACCCCTTTCCCTGTGTTTTCACTAAGCATGCTCACCCCCACCGGCCCCCACAGAGAAAGAGAGGAAAAACAGAAGGCCGCAGAGTCTTCAAGTATTAACACAGCTCGGCCCACAAAGCCTCAGACACACATGAATTAATATTAAGGACCTAGTGTTGACTCTAAGAAAGAAAAAAAAACAAGAGGAGCAGGCTAATGGTTAATTTGCATTTATCCCCCCCCACAAATATATAATATAGATTCATATATTCATATGTATATAAATAAAAATTCAGTGCTGTAAAAACGCCTCCAACTCCATAGGATCTGACCCATCGCTGATTTTTTTTCATATATATATTTTTTCTCTTTTTCCATGGTTAAAAAAATCTACTGCATGACTATGTAAACTGAACTGGATATCCCGTGTTAATCGTCCTTCATTGAGAATACAACACTGAGAAAGTGAAGACTTGTTAATTAATAGCATTTCTTTTTTTCTCGTTTTTTTTTTTTTTGGTTTAATGCAACACAAAGTAAAAGAACCCTTTCTGCGATTTTGTGTGTGGGGGGTTTGGTTTTTGGTAGCAGCAAGGCACCAAGAAAATATGTCAGCGAGTGCGCGCATGTGTGTGTGTATGAATGAAGCTAAAAACCGTTTCCTGTCCTGTAGGCGTCTGTGAACGGTGTCTCTCTCACCGTATGTACGTGTGTGTGTGTGTGTGTGTGTGTGTGTGTTTTTCTCCTCAGTCTCTGGTTGGTGCTGTAGTGTGATTATGATGCGCAGCGCCGCACATTGAATCCCTCCTCGGTGTGGACCTGCAGGTCGATGGGTCGTGCCGGTTGATCTCCTGGCCGGGCGTTCATCAGAGACAGGTTCTTTACACAGCCTGTGATGCCCGAGGAGAACTTCCCTCCCGTCAGCACTGCCATGTCTGGAGCTCCTCCTGCAGACACATAGACACTTAGAACAAGGCTGTATTACATATTTGATCTGCCCTTTCTTATAAAATGTGTTACTGGCAACACATTGAGAGACTAGGGGGATGCCCCAGCTTTAAAACTCATCAGGGATTAAATAATGGGCTGAGAATGTGGAACAATCAGCTGTAATGTTTCCTACCCGAGCACCACTGCGGTACCCTTGAGCAAGTTACCGTCCCACTACACTGCTCCCCGGGCGCTGTTGATAGCTTCCTACTGTGCCATGTGTGCACGTGTGATGGGTTAAATGCAGAGGTCACATTTCGTTGTGGCACTTGAGTGTGTTCACAATGACACATAGCTACTTTCTGTTTCACTATTTAATACTGTAGTCTAACACCTTAATGTGCGTTTCATTAGTGGTCAGTGGCGGCCTAGTGGTTAGGACCTTGCCCTCGTGAACAGAAGGTTGCAGGTTCAAGTCCCAACCCAGGTGTTTTAGTGCGTTCACAATGACAAATAAGTCACTTTCATTTCTATCTGCAGAGGCTACCATACAAATAAAGAGTTATTGCTATTGCTGCTGTTAATATTATTTTCAATAAAATAGAATAAATGGTATTTGGTAAACAGAAAGTACTTTCACTCTAGCACTGACTCTGCTTTTCAGCTGTGAAAGTCATTTATGTACTAAGCAATACACACCCAAGTATATGTTGCCTTTGGTGTTCACCATGATGCTACTGCCTTGTGAATGTCCATGTCGCTCTGATCCATCATCTACCTGGATATAGCCCTGTTTACCTTTCCTGTTAACACAAACCACACATATTTGTAATATACAGTACTGTGCAAAAATCAAAGGCCACTATTACCCTTATTGCATTTATAGTAAAAACAGCCATTAATACCAGTTAATTATCTTTCAGCTTCAGAACAAGCAGGACACATACATTTAACACAAAATTTCACAGAAGCCTTAATATTTTTCATTATGTTGTGTGTCCACCCTTTGCCCTTATTCTGATGGGCTCAGTTATGGTGGTCTCACAGGCTGTATTGTTAATTTGTTTTTTGAACTGTCACTCATTTTCCTTTGACTATTCCTTTTCTTGCGTAAGTGGATTGTCTTGTATCAGAAATCTTTACTTTGCTCATGAAGAAGAACTGGCAGCTGAGGTGTGTGTGGATAGTTGCTCAAGTGAATGTAGGTTTGTCTGAAGAGGCAGTAAAGGCTCTGAGAGCAGCTTTGGTTGAAAGGGGTTGGGTTAAAAACTGGAAGGCCTGAAGAGTTTAAGAAGCAGTAAATGCATAATATTGATTGTGTTAAATGTATGTTTCCTGCTATTTTTTTACAAACATAAACATTGCATTATATAAACATGTATATATAATTCATATTCATCATAAACATTCATCTTGAACTGTAATATAAGACCAATTAAATTCAAATAAGGCTCAAATTCCCTAAAGATCACAAAAGACACCAGTAAAAAAACGCCATTGTAAAAAAAGAAAAAATAATTAGATAAATGTTCTTATCTGTAGAAAAGTCAACAGTTTGGAATTAGATGACTGCATTGCCTATTAGCTGCAGGCAACGAAGTGGGACCGTGTTGTACCTGACTGCGGTGATTTTGTGCCAGTTTCCATCATTGATACGCTCTCTGGAGAGAATCTGTGCCTCTCCACTGCCCAGCTGGTAACTATGGGGAAAAAACAAGCAACTTTCAGGTATAAACTGTAAAATGCATGTACAAACAAAAAAGTAGACACCCAGGTTGTATTCAGCTATAGAGTCGTCTACAAGATTCACTATGTAGCATAGTAAAGGTGGTAAGTAGTAATGTTGTTGGAATTATTTCCCAGTTGTAGGTGAAAATGTTATTGTTGTGCTGTTTTACTGAAAGTAAAAACATCTTTACACATCTTTACATTTTTGCCATTTTTAATTCTATTATAATATATTAGCTGATACTAATTTATTAAGTAATCACTATAATTACTGCAAAAAACAAAAACTGTAACTTCTAAGGGTTAAAAAAAGGGTTACATGGTTTAATTATGAAAAAACCTAAAAAACAAAACAAAAATAAAATACAATATAAAACACAACTGTTGAATAAATCATTTAATCTGTTATTCATATTTATGATACTTTTTCCACAAATATTGAATGTAATGTAGAGTATGTTACTGTGGCCAAGCAACCATGGGCTTGGGAAGGATCACAAAAACCTTGAAACAATATATTTATATATGTATGCATTAATTATTAACTCAGCAAAGTTTTACCCAAAAAACCTTCTTTTTAGTAGCAGTCACTTACTGGAGCTGTGTCTCTAATGGCTGCCTACTCACTATAAACACAGGATTTAAAATCCAAAATGTGCATAACTAACTGCCATTTGGGATACAGCCATGTGTGAATAATTCCATACAGGACACATTGTGCACTTGGTGGAGAAGAATTTCATACCCGTATAAAACTCACTACATAGGAAGGACATCTGAGATTCAGCACATACACATTTGAAATATGATGCATGTAAAAATATTCTTTATGATCTTAAATGGCAGTTTTTAGTGAACAATATGGTTTGTACTTTATATTATTAACGGAAGACCAGTGTTTCCCAGCCTCAGTCCCCAGTAGTCAAGGTGGGCTAACATGTAGAAAACTATTCACACAAATAAGGATTTAGTCTCTCACCTGAAGACTAGGTGTCCGTTTTGTAAACCCAGACTTATGAAGTCCTTGGCCTTTCCTTGCTGTCCCAGTTCCTGCAAAAATGTTACAGTGAACACAGTGAAAATCTAGTTGTGCCTTTGACAAACAGTGTAGGCCAAGATGAGGCCATTACACTAGGATAAGATAAAGGATAATTCTGCTTTAATGTGATATCACGCTAAATATAAACAACAGAGATCACATGCAGTTCACATAGTGTTATACAGGTTATTCTGCTACATTCGCATCTTCTGTAAAACATGTTGACTTTGTTCATTTGGTACAGTACTGTGCAAAAGTCTTTATTTATCCAAGCAATATGTGTGTTTTACCTGTAAAATGTGTAAATAAAATAATGAATAATTTTTAAGAAAATTAATTGTAATTTTTTTTGTGATATTTCGTAAGCTGGTTAGAACGCAGGTTAGGTTCCAGATCTCTCTTCAATGTCTCCAGCTACTGCAAGATTTATATACTTGATGAAGAACTGATTCACCAAACCAGCTAGGGGTGTCAAACTCCGGTTCTGGAGGGCCAGTGTCCAGCACTACTACTACTCCCCTCCTCAAACACACTCACTAAATCTGGAACTCTTAAGATAAGTTGAATCAAATAAACTGTGCTGGCCACTTGCCCTCCAGGACCACAGTTTGACACCCCTGACTGCTATTGGCAGGTAACTCCAAGTACTACTGGGCTACCATGAGGAGAGGTCTGGAAATGGTTAAACGGAACACTGACGTGTGGATTCTCTTTCGGTATTGAAATTAGTGTTTGTTCTATCCAGATAAACTGAGACACTACAGCTATGTTCTAGTCTTCTCAACAGAAACATGTTAATTTAGGGGTCGTATTTAAAGCTAATAGCTTTAATGAAGGCTTCGCTTCCCACTCAGCACAATCCTGTCACTTATCTCGGAAAAGCTTCTTTCCTGAGGAATCCAACTCGAACATCCATTCATGTGCCACTGATGTGTTACTTTCTTCTAAAAGGCAACAGTCACACAAACGGTGCACTTTATCTGAAATAAGGCCCCCGTTTTTCCTCAAAATCAGCTTTTCTCCACATTCAGAACCTTAAACTTTAGCTTCTAGAGTGACTGCATTTAGGTTATTGTACAAGTACCTACTACACCCTGTTCTGAAGGATTACAGAAGGATTTCTAAACATCTTGATTAAGCAATAAAACGGTGAGATTTTAATAGTCTCTTCTCCTCAAAAGGCTTGTTATTTTTATATTCTAATGAAGGCATATTTAAGTAAATAGTTTTTCATTTGCATATCAGTTTCTTTCTACGGAACACAAAAAAATATTTGTACGGATATCCATAATAAACTTTCAAGTTAAAAAAAAATTCAAGGTCATATCTATCATGGTAAAAAAGACCCTATTCACCCTATTCACAAACAACTGCTACAACATTTTTTCAAACATATGCAGATGCACATCTCAGGGCTCATGCAAAATGATTTCATTCTGACAAAATGTCCTTGACGTGCGACACGAACATGCGCAGAATCGTGAATATAAATTGTGACACTATTGTTCTGCATAGCGTAGGTGTCCACATTGGCTTGGCTGCTAATCATTGTTTTATGCATGAACAGAATCAGTCAAAGCGGTAAACATTTCTAGCACAATCCCTTTCTTGACTAGCAAGTGTGCCTAGCACACAATCATTGCAAGAGTCGGGTCATTACCACATCCAATGTTAAACATACTTGAGTGTGCGCCTGCTTGCGGAGAGCGGCCACCTTTTTGCTAGCATGCAGCTTGCGGAGGCTCAGGGCGGCTGCAGGCTCCTGAGGAGGATGGGGGGGTGGGGGGTGGGTTGTAGGGTTAGTGTGGCAGAGCAAACCAGGCAACATGCAGTGCATTCACTCTCACAAGAGGCCGTGCTTTGGCAAAAAAAGTCTTATTTATTATTTAATCCCTAACCCCAAATGTAGACAAGATCCACCACGACATGTTTGTGGTTTTGCCTTGAAACTATGAAGCCAGTGTAGTTAATGAGTAATGGAAGTCTATGTGCTCTTGTGCAAACTGCCGGCCTAAGTTATTATATTATATTATTATTATTATTATATTATATTAAATTATTATATATAGTTATTATAAGTGGGCAGTGGTGGCCTAGTGGTTAGGACGCTGCCTTTGCAACCTGAAGGTCGCAGGTTCGAATCCCGGCCCGGGCAC
>JBBPDA010000132.1:24860510-24870877 GCA_037974385.1 Arnoldichthys spilopterus | reverse complement strand
GTGTGTGTGTGTGTGTGTGTGTGTCTGTGTGTGTGTGTTTGTGTGTGTGTGTGTGTGTGTGTGTGTGTGTGTGTGTGCCTGATAGATGCCACGGGACTGGGAGGAGGTGCGTGTGATAGTTGTTAGACCTGGTCCGATCCCCACCAGCAGCCCATGTGGAAACACCATTCCTGCAGATGATTTACTGACCCTCTCCTTACCCTCTGGATCCAGGTCTCTCTCTCTCTTTGTCTCTCTCTCTCTCGCTCTCGCGCTCTCTCTCTTTCTGCCAGAATTCTTACTACAGTAGATAATTTGTGTGTTGAACTGTGTGTTATGTATTAGGGGTGTAAAAAGTCATTAATGCATTGTGATTTTGTCTGATTAGATCCGCTAGAACCAATAATAATTATATAGACTTGTTTTTTTCAAACTCTTGAGCTAATTTAATATGTAAACAATACAAAAAGCAGTAAATATGTTGTTTCTCTGCTTTGACCTCACTCTAGTTCAGCTGTAGATACTGACATGGTTGTTAATGACTGTGGTTCTGCTGCAGATTCATGGTTCTGCCCCAGCCGGTGTGTTTGGAGAAAGGAGTGAGGTACAGTCTCCGTCTGGAGTTTGTTCGCTATGCAGATGGAAACAGCATTTCCAGCATTTCCAGCAGTGCAAACATACTAATAGACTCTGTAAGTAGATGGAAAAGCACAGACGGAAAAGCACAGACTGAAAAGCACAGACTGCTGTTTTCTCACCCCAGCTTCTCTTCTTCCAGATCACCCTTCTTCCTCGTTATTCCTCCTTAGAGATGTTTGTAGCGGGCGACTCTGCCTCTCTCGCCCGGAAGCAGAGTTATGAACGCTACCGATGCCATGAAAGTGCGAAGAGTGTGTCTCGTCCAGCCTTGAGTGATGTGTGTGCCAAACTCATCACCAGCATGTCGGCCGTCATTAACGATGGAGCACTGTGTGAGTAGCAGTAGATGGAGTAAAGTCAGTGTCACCGAGATCATTGTTCTGTAGTAACGTGTGTGTTTATGTTATTTATTTACATTAAATGTGTGTATGTGTGTGTTTCCTCTCCTTCCAGCCTGCCAGTGTGATCCTCAGGGCTCAGTCAGTTCTGAATGTGATGTTCATGGAGGTCAATGCCGCTGTAGGCCGAATGTGGTTGGAAGGCGCTGTGATAAATGTGCTCCAGGAACCTACGGCTTCGGCCCTTCAGGATGCAAATGTGAGATTTAACCCTGACCTCTGTCTGACACATCTGTATTGAACTGTCACTTATGAAAGATTTTGATGTTTGTCTGAATTTCAGATTTTCTAATGGATTCATCGCTGTCGTTTTTTTGGCTTTTATTGAAATTATTCAAATAATTTCTGTTACACTCTAAAAGTGAATCCATGGTAAAGTCTCTGTCTGTCTGTCTGTCTGTCTATCTGTCTGTCTGTCTGTCTATCTGTCTAGTGTGTGAGTGTAGTCAAGAGGGCTCTCGCAGTCGTTTCTGTGATGCATATATGGGACAGTGTCCATGTCTGCCAGGCGCGTTTGGTCAGCGGTGTGATGGCTGCCAAACTGGTCACTGGGGCTTCCCCAACTGCAGACCATGCCACTGTAATGGGCATGCAGACGAGTGCCACCAAAGGACAGGTGCCTGCATCAGCTGCAAAAGCAACACAGCAGGAGACAAGTGTGAAAAGTAAGAAAAGCTTGAAGCAACAAGCAGCATTATGTTTTTCTGCTCACTTAGATGGGAAATAATGAATATTTAATAATCAAAATTTATCAGCAGCTGAGTTTAAAGAGGTATGTCTTATTTTACAGCTTGACAAATGATGTTAGATGATATGAAAATGTTCTTCTTAAATGTAACAACTGTCTTGTTAATGCAGATGTGCTGATGGATATTATGGAAATCCAGTTTTGGGTTCAGGAAACCAGTGTCGGCCTTGCCCTTGTCCAGATGGACCCAGCAGTGGACGTCACTTTGCAGCCTCCTGTTACCAAGATAACCACAACAGACAGGTGGTCTGCAACTGCAAACAGGGCTACACAGGTGGGTGCCCCTCTCCTCTGTAGCACAAATTATAGTGATTACACTCCCTGCAGAAGCTGGTGGGATGGAAATGGAAAGAATGAGTTTTTGTATGATTTGGCATCTCAGAAATCCAAAGTGCTGGTGGGAGCTTGATCAGCTGAACGTTGTCAACTTTCCCTGAGTGCAACTAGTCATCACAGATAAACTCAGTTCTGTGGCTTTGGACTGATGTGAAGTGATGATATGTGTTGTTTCCCCCTCGACTGCACACAGGGATTGTTAAGCGCTCTGGAGGGACAGTCCTCAAGCGTGAGTAATCATGGAGACCCCACCTTGACCTCTGTCATCCAAACCCCCCACTACCCCCCTTCTCCTCCCTGCGCATGGCTTTCAGCACCTTAATCCCTTTATTGGTGCTGTACCACCACACACACCATGTTAATACACAGAGTCCCAGACACTGATCCCGCAGCCGTTGCGACTGTGTGTGAACGAACCTGCAGCCACTGCCTCTGCTCCAGTGTTTAAGGCAGGGGAACTGTCTCTGTACTGACTCGCTGTTTGCCATTTAGTGGTGCAGACATTTTTAACATATGAGTGTTGAGCTGTAGATCAGTGATGCGGCAGGAGACTTACAGCGGTAAATCCTGAAGAAGAGCAGCTTTAAACGTCTGCTTCACTCTGATGCTGTGTATTGTGAGTTGCTTCACTCTAACAGCCCTGTGAATCTGTCCCTCACGCTGGAATCTCTGGGACGTTTGTTTTTCAAGGCTTTTATAATGTTTGGGGTTCACGGCTATAACAGAACAGCCCTCTCCTGCAGTTTACACACCTTCCTCATGTCTTCATGAATCCTGTAGTAGGTGCACACATGTGAGGTGTAAAGTGATTATTCCTCCGTTCGTTAGGGAAACAGACTGTAGAGCTGTTCTGGTTCTGATCTGTGTGATGTATTTATGCCACAGAACAGGACTAAGAGAAAAGATCAGGAGAGATTTCAGGAACAGATGTGCAGCTCTAGATTCAATGCCCTTTTCAACAGCTGGGAAAAATATCAGGAAAGTTTTCTCCTCTTTTCTCTGTTGTTACTGTGTGTTGGTCAAAAACATTTGGCTAATAATCAGAGACACCAGCTGCAGTAAACCCAACGCTGCTTATCTCGGACTCTCCCTACAGTCAGAGGAGATTTATCAGGATTTTGAGTTCAGTGGATCTTTAACATGGAGAAAATGTGATGCAGTCACTCAGCTTCTTGGTGAATTGGACATGATTTGGCCGCTGGTCGGGGATATCAGACAAAGTCTTTGTGAAATACATCACTGTCATGTGGAAGCTTCTGGAAAACACAGTTGCTCTGTTTGTAGCGTTGACCTTGTTCACTCAATGCACTTTCCATATCTCTCACTGCAGCTCTGCTGTTTCTCCATATTCATCTTTATTTCTCTGTAACTTTAACTCTGCCTCCACCAGGTGTGCGCTGTGAGGAATGTGCCCCTGGTTACTATGGCAATCCGTCTCAGCCTGGTGGGAGGTGCCAGCCCTGTCGCTGCAGCAACAACATTGACCTATCAGATCCGGAGTCATGTGACCGGCGTACTGGGGAGTGTCGCAAATGCCTGTACAACACAGAGGGTCCGGACTGCAGCGTGTGTAAGAGCGGATACTACGGAGACGGGTCTCGACGCAACTGCAGGAGTGAGAAATTATCAGCTTCGTTCATTTCACCTTGAATTTAACCGAAAGGGTTTAACGGGACGTGACTTACTGTGTTTTGGGAAAATGCAGCTGTTTCTATAAATAATGTCAGAACCTTTAATAGTTTTGTTGCACATTTACTAATTTTTGGCATTTTTATCATCTTCCCAGAATGCACTTGTAATTTCCTGGGTACAGAGCACAGTCAGTGCCTTTCCCGAAATGACTGCTTGTGTCAGCGTTCCACAGGACAGTGTCAGTGCCGGCCTCACGTCACAGGCCTCTCCTGTGACCACTGCGCCCCCAACTACTGGAACCTGGCCAGTGGAAAAGGCTGTGAACCCTGTGGATGTGACCCCAGTAATGCATACACGTCTGCCTGCAATGAGGTACCTGCCCCCCCCCCCTCTCTCTCTCTCTCTGTGCCTTGTGCCTCTCAGCCTCTCTGGACTGGTGGAAACAGGAACAGTGACTGGTTTCAGAACATAATGTGACATACGAATCATTGAGACATGTTTTCCTTCAGTTCACAGGTCAGTGTCAGTGTCGTGATGGATTTGGTGGGAGGACGTGCAGAGACTGCCAAGAGAATTATTGGGGAGATCCCAGAATCCAGTGCAGAGGTACAAACCTTTACACTACAGCAAACTGAAAACAGCATTTACAGTAAAGTAACTGCAGCTTTTCGTGTGTTCAGCTCTTTCTGTTGTTACCTCTGTTATAATCTGCCTGAACTTTGTCAGTTTTTACACAACATTACGGTGAAGCTGGAGCTCAGTGTCCAGTGTCTTTAATCTTTAGTGAAGTCCTTTGTTTCATGGATCCTTCACTTCTCTTTTCAGCCTGTGACTGCAACCCTAGAGGCATTGAGAGCTCTCAGTGTAACCGTGTGACAGGACACTGTGCTTGTCGAGAGGGAGTATCTGGAGTCCGCTGTGATCAGTGCGCCCGTGGCTTTTCAGGCACTTTTCCAGACTGTCAGCCTTGTCACCAGTGTTTTGGGGACTGGGACCGCATCGTCCAAGATCTAGCTGCCAGAACGAAGGCTCTTGCGGCCCGAGCTCAGGAGATCCAGACCACTGGTCTAACTGGAGCCTATGAAAAGACATTCAAGGACCTGGAAAAAAAGCTAGCACAAGCACAAAGCATCGTCAATGCACGCAACACCACTGCTGAAGCTGTGACCAGATTAATGGGCATGATCGAGGAGCTCAGGTAGACATTTACATTTACTACATTAAACAAAGATTGTTCATATCAGCCATATTGCATTTCAATCAATGCAGACATGTGCTTGTGACATCCATGTGTACATTCTTTCTTTTGCTCTCCCAGGTCTCGAATTGGTGAGACCACAGACACACTGAATCGTCTGGAGGGAGACCTGACCACTGTGCAGGACAGCAACTATGAAGCCAGCAACGAGCTGAGTACACTAGAGAGGGAGGCCAAAGAGCTCAACCTCACCTCTGAGCAGCTGAACCGCCAGCTGGACGTCCTCAAAAACTCCAACTTCCTGGGTGAAGCTTAGATCCTTTACAAACCATGTGCATGTGTTCAAATGTTCCAAACACTGTAACAGAGTTTTAGCCACACACACTTATTAAGCTGCAAAAGTGGATCAGGGCAAAAACTAGTGTAAAATTCTTGTAAAATTTTGATTCATATAAAATATTTTCTATAGTCTTTAATATGACAGACAACAAAAACATTTAGACGCGTCTTACCACATGTTAAAAATTCCTCAGTAAGGTGCCTCTACATACTAGTCTGCCTGTAAAATCTCTACATTTTTGCTGTTTCTCTTTATAAGGAAGCTTCTTGCTTTTGTCCTCCTACTACAGGTGCGTATGATAGCATCCGTGCTTCATACAACAAGTCCCGAGATGCAGAGCGCCGTGCTAACCAGTCCACTACTGACACTCCTAGCACAGTGAGCCAATCAGCAGATACTCGCAAGAAGACTGAGCGACTCATTACAGAGAAGAAAGATGACTTCAATCGCAAGAATGCTGCCAACAAGCGAGCCCTCGCTGACCTGAACACCAAAGCTCAGGGCCTGGACATAAAGAAGATCAATGAGAAGGTCAGAAGCTTTGATTCTGCTCTTGGAAAAAGTGAAACCCTGTTTTGACCAAATCACTGTAAAGTGCAGATTAACCCTGACAGACTCAGTTCATGTTCTTCCTGTCCATCGTCCCAGGTTTGTGGAGCTACAGGTGACGTCCCATGTGGCTCTTGTGGTGGTGTTGGTTGTCGTGATGATGAACGCAGACACTGCGGGGGACTGAACTGTAACGGAGCTGTTTCAATGGCTAATAATGCTTTGGAGAGATCCAAACATGCAGAGAAGGAGCTTATCAAAGCCATGGGAGAAGTGGAGGAACTCTTCGATCAGGTAAACATCATTCTCTAACTGTGGATTAAATTTAAAATATGTTATCAGACAAAGGTGGAGCAGTAGCACCAGAAAAGAAGCACATAAAGTGATTGTTGAAGTTGTTCAGAGTATTTTTTGTATATGTTTGATATATTCAGGTGGCAGCTGCAAAGACAAAGGCTCAGGAGGCCAAGGATAAAGCTCAGGCTGCCCTGAAGAAAGCTAGTGACACCAAGAAGAAGGTGGAGCGTTCAAACAACGACTTGCGTGACCTCATTAAACAGATTCGTGCTTTTCTTATGCGTGAGTTTCTTCGTGGCTGCTTCTGGTGGGGATTTACTTGTGTATTTTTGATGAAAATGGAAATGAATTCTGTCAATAAGCTGTAGTTCATTATTTAATCACCAGGAAACAGTTTGTAGATATTAGGCTGAGTACAGTTCCAAAAAACCTCATGCTACAATGTTTTTGATCATCTAAACTTAACACTTGATAAATTTAGGGAAAAAACATATTTTTGGTAGAAGATTTCTAGTTTCATCAAAACATATTTAAACTGACTGTGCTGAATGTTTGGACTTCCCAGAAGAAGGAGCTGACCCTGACAGCATTGAAGCAGTGGCCAATCGGGTCCTTGAGCTGTCCATCCCAGCCTCACCCCAACAAATCAGACACTTGGCTGATGAGATTAAAGATCGTGTCAGGAGTTTGTCCAATGTGGACGCCATTCTGGAGCAGACACAAGACGAGGTCCGCAAAGCAGAACAGCTGCTGATGGACGCTAAAAAGGCTAGGTGTGTTGTATGTGTGTGTGTTTTTGTTGCATGGCTCTGTCAGTGTCAGTGTCATTTTCAGCTCAAAGGTTCTTGTGGTTCTCTTTTTCCTGAAGGAATAAAGCAGACAGAGCAAAGAACACAGCACACAATGTGAAACAGGCACTGGATGATGCTCATAAGGCACAGACAGCTGCTGAGAAGGCTATTCAGAGGGCAAGGGATGATATTGGCATGACTGAGAACCGACTGGCTGAGGTAGACCTTCATACGTTTTCTGGTGGTTAAACCTGAGCTGCTGAGGTTTAGAGTCTGAAAAACATTCTATTTCTATAGATTCAGTCAGAAACATCAGCGAGTGAGAAGGACCTGAATAATGCCATGGATAAGTTGGATGATTTGGGGCGACAGATAGAAGCCCTGAAGGCCAAACAGACTGGCAACAGCATGGCAGCAGCGCAGGCTAGAGACACTGCTAATATGGCTGAAGCTAAGGCTAATGAAGCAAAGCAGGTGAGATGGTCGTGTACGTTTTCTTCTGGTCGCACTGGTTTTTCTTTTTGATTTTTAAATTTTTCTTGTTTACTAACTTCTCCAACTGTCTTTGTTCAGATTCTGGATGGTGAACTTTCAGATAAGTACCGCACTGTTCAGGATCTTGTAGGCAGGAAGGCAAATGCAGTGCATGACGCTAAGAAAAAAGCAGAACAGCTCAGGGATGAAGCAAAACAGCTGCTTAAGGATGCACAGGACAAACTGCAGAGACTGGCAGGTGAGTAAAGAGGAAATTATGGGAAAACTAGAGCTTTGGGGACTGTTCCATTTTATAACATTCAGTATAAAATTCAGTTGCGCCCATTTAGTTTCAGTCGGACTCAAATGTAAACTCTGGATTTGTATTTCATCTTCTAGAAAGAAGCCAATAGAAAAGGAAGAATTCAGAAAAAAATGGTTCTATCTGTAAAGTTTCCCAAAATCACTCACTGAGTGATATTAAAACTATGGGTCAGCACTTCCCATCATTCCAGAATATTCTAACGCTCATACCTTAAGCAATCGCAAGACAAACTGTTCAGATAAAAACGGCTAAACATAGTAATCTACTCCAACAAAATTTACTCATCATCAGTGTCTCTTCACTTCTGTTAATTTCTGTGACGCTGTAGAAATATTATGGCTGTAGTGATGCTGAGCTCACCCTGTGCATCAGCTGATCTGCAACATCCTAACTTTTGGTTTCCTTCATGTGTTCTTAGAACTTGAGAAAGGTTATGAAGACAATCAGAAAAAACTGGAGGGCAAAGCCAAGCAGCTTGATGGCCTGGAAGATAAAATGAAGAATATTCTGAATGCCATTAACAAGCAGATCCAGATCTACAATACCTGCCAGTAAACTGCCAGAGGCCAGCTGGACTGATGTACTGCCCACGAGGCTCCAGAAGCAAATGGAGGACACTAGACTGGCACTAGTGTGATCAGTGTCTCAAAGTCATCAATTATTATAATTATTGTAATAAAGAGTTTAAACGATGTTGTGACGTTTCTTTGCCAAAGTCACACATTGAACGTAAGGTGAAGGTTTGCAGCTCATTCAGACCTTACACGTTAATTTCCCAAGCTCTTCTGCAGAAATTCGTTCGTTTTTGGGTTAAAGCTTTAAACAAAAGGTCGATTGGCTCAGGGAAGGAGAGTTCATACCCAGTGTTTCGCAAAATACGCCCTACCTGCCTCTACTGGTGGCCAGTGTCACCTCAGAGTCGCTTTTTCTCTGCTTCAGCACAGGTTCAACATTTGAAATCTATAATAATATGGTGTTTTGTGTTTGAACAGAAAACTGAACTGCATACTGTTGTAATGCTCCATGTCAAGCAGTGAGGTGATCACAGTCTGCTAATGTTAATAACAGCGTGCAGTTGGTGATGACAGCTGTGGGTGTATGAATCCTAAAGCTAGTTTCCCTGACTAAGATTAAACCTAAACTAAATTATATTTTCATAAAGTTTAGTTTCCGTTAACGTAATAATTCACTCACTTTTCAGCCTGGACCTTTAGCTCGACAACTCAACAACAGTGGATGCCAAGGTTGCAAGGAGAAAGACACTGTTCTCCCAAAAATAACATTTCTACTCATCTACAGTGCAAAAGATCAAATCAAATATGATTTGTGGACAGATGACACCAAAATATACATTTTTTTTCAAATATACATGTAAAAGGTTGGACAAAGAAAAGCACTGCATTCCAGCATAAGAAAGTTATAATCTTTGTAAGATGATTGTATCATAGTCTGGACCAGGACATCCTGCCATCACTGATGGAACAATGAATAAACTTTCTTATCTTCCCAGAATGCACCCAGAGAGGAAGGGATCAGGGATGCCACTAGAGTTTTTGTGCCCTATGAAAGAATATTTTATTAGGGTGCCATTAAGGAAGGGACACCATGAGAACCGACTGGCTGAGGTAGACCATAAGCTTTCTGGGGTTAAACCTGAGCTGCTGAGGTTTAGAGTCTGACAAACATTCTGTTTCTGAAGATTCAGTCAGAAACTGTTAATATAGTTCAAGACAAAGCTTATGATGCAAAGCAGGTGAGTTTGGTTCTGTACATTATCTTCTTAGTCATCTGTAGTTTTTCATGACCTTCTCCTGTTCTAACCTGTTCCAGAAACTGGACCAATAGAAACAGAAGAGATTTTCAGTCATTTCATTACAGAGCTCATGCTGCACTGAAACACAAGGAAATTCCATGGAAGAAACTCTTTATGTAACCGATGGGATGGAATCACTATGAAGAAATAAACATTTATCTATTTCATAAAAGAGATCATTCAGTTTTGGTTTCCTTCCTATTTTATCTCTGACTCTTTATACACAGTATTCATTGTGGTAATCTGTAGTTTGGGACGCGGCCTCTTGTGTTTGCCTCTGAGTGGTGCTGCTTTAGAAGTGCTGTGTAATAAAATGATGCTGCCCTCTTGTGGGCATCTGGTAGGTTAATTATGTCAGCTGGACTGTAACTGCTGGTTGTCTCAGCTTACTTACATACTCAGTATATGCAGTATACTCAATATACTCAATATACTCATTATACTCAATATACTCAATATACTCATTTTACTCAATATACTCATTATACTCAATATACTCAATATACTCAATATATTCAATATATTCAATATACTCAATATACTCATTATACTCAATATACTCAATATACTCATTATACTCAATATACTCATTTTACTCAATATACTCATTATACTCAATATACTCAATATACTCATTATACTCAATATACTCATTATACTCAATATACTCATTTTACTCAATATATGCAGTATACTCATTATACTCATTATATTCAATATACTCAATATACTCAATTTACTCATTATGCTCAATATACTCATTATACTCAATATACTCAATATACTCATTATACTCAATATACTCATTTTACTCAATATATGCAGTATACTCATTATACTCATTATAT
>JBBPDA010000132.1:24845201-24860410 GCA_037974385.1 Arnoldichthys spilopterus | reverse complement strand
AATATACTCAATATACTCATTATACTTATACTCAATATACTCATTATACTCAATATACTCAATATACTCATTATACTCAATATACTCAATATACTCATTATATTCAATATACTCAATATATGCAGTATACTCATGGCCACCAGGACCATGAGCTTTACTGTCATTGAACCCACCACAGCCAACAGAAAAAGGGAAATGTCTCATTATGACAAAGAGAGACCAATCAAACTTTGCTCACTTTTTTGTTATGTCTCTCTATCTCTCTCTCCCTCTCAAAGTTTCTGGGATATTGGTGTGGATATTGGATTTGGGCATCAGGGAGAACTGATAGCAATGAAATGTCTGAGCAAAGGATTCGCTAATAAATTTCATGGAAATATTTTTTTAACACAATATTACTCAAATCAGCTGAAAAGAAAATATGTTTTACAGAAAAATAGAGATCAGAGTTAATAACATGAGGAAACCATATTTCTTGTATATGTTTTCTTACTGATTTTGAAATTTTTTTAATGTTTGTAATTGAATTTTACAATTGTAATTAATAATAGAAATGATTTAACAACAGTGACATTTTATGCAGGAGATTGTAAATATAGTCAAGTTTATTCATAAAGCACATTTCAAAACAACGGGAGTTGCACCAAAGTGCTGCATAACAATAAAATAAATAACAAAGTGTAGCAGAATAAAATAAACAGGAAATTAAAATGATGTGAAATTTGATCACAAAAGGAACAACAGGACATTCACCAAAAGCAAGGAAGCAAAACCGGGTTTTTAAATGAGATTTAAAAGTTTCAACATCGTTTGATGCCCGAATATCAGGTGGAAGGAAATTCCAAAGAGTTTTTATACCAAACATTTTTAATATTTTAATCAAGATCGAGGGACAGAGAGGAGCAGCTGATTTGATGACCTAAGGCAGCGATTTGTTTGGTGGGGGATGAAGAAGGACGGATATGTATTGTGGGCTGTGTCCATGTGCCTTCAAACAATCCAACAGGGAAGCAATGTAACCGGTGACCGAGGACTAGAGGGCGACTAACACAAACTGTGCAGCATCAGATGAATTATCATCAGTAAGTTTACACCTGCAGGGTGGAGCAGCAGGTGAGACGTGTGGAGTGAGGTGATAATGGACGATGTGTAGATAAAGGCAGTGGATGAAGCTGCAGATCAGAGAACAGCTTTGGTCTTATTCAGGTTCTACGTCTCTCAAACAGTGAGCGTGTCCATCACACCCACAACACACACCAGGAGCAGGGGGCAGCTCGGGGGTTAGGGGTCTAACCCAGGGGGAACTTCAGCCATGGATATGGGGGGGGGGGGGGTCACTGACCCCGCCCACATTTCCCTGTTAGACCCCGGAATTCTTCGGTCTCAGGCTCCATCCATCAGGCCACAGCTGCAACACTGATTTGGAAAATAAGATCAAGTTTGTTCTGTTTTACACCAGTTGTGATTTCTGCACTCAAGCGCTTTAAGAAAAGCTGAACGTTAAAAAATGGATGGTTTTTCCGGTAGAAAGGCGCAGTGCCGTTACCGCCCTCTGGTGGTGTTACATCGCAGAGCGCGAGGCCGGAAGTCCTGTCTGTGCGCGGGGCAGGTTTAGCGGGTGGGACCTCAGCTTCTCTTTCTGTGTTTTCGAGTTTCAGTGAAGTGTTGGTCACTCGCCGGGATCCAGAGCAGCGACCCGCAGAACGCCGTTATCCCCGCTCTTTATTTCAGCACCAGCCGGTTTCTGTACCGAGCAGGATGGGCCCTGGCTAGAAGAAGCTTAAAGCAAGTGTGCTAATGCTAATGCGTGCAGAGGTTCCCGGTGGCCCGCTGTGCTGCTCCGAGTCCCGGGGTTGAGCTAACACCGAGCAGCGAGCGACCAACCGACGGGCGTGTTCCCCTCAACGACAATGTGAGCAGTGGCCGTTAAGACCCAGTGCGCTTTACGTGTCATTGATGTTCTGTAGTGTCCGTTTTACAGCAGTGAGGTTTTTAATAAGCTCCACCCGCCTCTGCCGTACCGGAGCTAAGCTAACGGCGCTCGCGGCTGTGGGCCGCGCTGTGGGCCGCGCGTCGTTTGACGCCTGTTCGCGGTGACAGCGATGGGAAGCTCGACCCCGCTCTCTGTCTAACGCGAATCCGACTCGACGGCCTTATTTAAAGCGACTGTTGGCGCTTCAGTGTGAACTGTGAGCGAGTTGAACGCGCGCGGACTGCGGGAGGAGGTAAAAGTGGGTCAGTAACAGACTGACTGACCCCAGCGCCCGTTCTCTGCCCGGATCCGGATCCGCTCAGGTATTCTAGTCTCATTTCGGCACACAGCCGATATTCTGTGACAGAAACCGCCGAATTGTCTGTGTATTTCGCTGCTCTGCAGCTTTAGCGTGGTCTTAAATCTAAACGTGACCGAGCGAACGCCGCTGGACGCTAACAGGCTAACAGGCTAATTTTACCGGACACCGGCACCGAGCAGCGATTCGCTAATGACCGCACACCGCCTTTTGCTCTTTCCGCGACGCTTCAGCAGGTTTATTCGATCAGTGTAGGTTTGAGAAAACCGAGGCTTTCCAGCACACAAACCCCGGCTGTGTTGTTCTGTAAATCCGAGGCTAATCGCGCAGAGCTGTGAGGGTGTGTTGTTCGCTTCCTCGCGCTGGCGCCGCTAACGCTGATCATTAGCTTCACCCTCTACAGCTGCTGTCGGTCGAATTTAGGGTTTTATTTACTCTCGTTGCGCCATGTTGAGCTTTTTATTGCCATTTTGACCTCCCGCTGTCCCCTCTTCAGCCCCCGATTCTGTTCTGAGAGTGTCCGACTAAAAACGCCGCCAAGATAACCGGACCCGGCGGGAAGCGGCCCAGCTCCGAACCTCACCCCACTGACCGCGGCTGCGCGAGCGGGAGCGAGGTGGCTGACAGCAGACCCATTAGTGGCAAGTGGCTGAAGATGGCCAGTAGCGGCACTGCGTCCAGCGACTCAGGCCGCAGAAGAGCTCCGAGAGGATCTGATGACTCCACTAGCACCAGCAAGAAGAAGCAGAAGGATCGGGCCAACCAGGAGAGCAGGGAGGCCAAGCGGGCAGCTGCGGTGTCCAGCACCGACAGTAAGAAAGGTGAGCACAGAGGACCACGCTGCCTCTCACACCGTTCTTCTGGCACTGTGTGTGTCTGATTCTGCTGAGAACTGTTCTCACCTGTACCTGAGGAAAAAGCCAAAAGCCAATGGTCATCAGCTGAAAAGGCCCGTTACTGAGCCTGTGGTGTGACCTTCATGAAAGGTGTGTCCGAGTCTGTGGTTTGGCTCTGTTCTTGCAGAAGGCGCCTCAGAAACACCCTCTTCATCCTCCAACCGTCATTTCTCTTGTCCTCGTCTTCCCTGATATTCTGTGTCGTGTCCGTTTGCTCTCAATTTACACACCGCTGTCTGTGTGTGAGAGTCCGTGAAAGGCCGTTTGAGAAGCTGCCTGTCTGTAGTTTAGTAGTTTAATAGTTTGGTTTGTCATGTCCTGCCTTTCTGAAGTGAAGTGTGTGAGTTTTGGTTTTGTTTGAAGGGAGGAGCTGTTAACACACTGGGATTCCCAAACAGACCACACACTGAGCACATTCTCCGTGAATCACTGTGCTGGGAGCTCAGAGGAAGAAGCGGGACCCTCTGTGGTCCAGAGGACCAGTTTACCAGTTACTCGTGTAGAAGATGATGTGTGATTAGTTCAGTTTAGAGAATTAGCACACAGCATCCACAAAGTCACCAGCACACACTGTTCTCCTTCCTGACTTTGGAAGAAGGTATGAAGCATTTAGGCCCTCACCCCTCTCTCTCTTTCTCTCTCTCTTTCTCTTTCTCTCTCTCTTTCTCTCTGTCTCTCTCTCTCTCTCTCTCTCTCTCTCTCTCACACCCTCTGATGTAATTTGTCTGTTTGACCTGACTGGAGTTTAATTGTTTCCTGTGAGTTTCCTGCAGGATTGTTTCCAAGGTAATTACTGTTGTTTTACAGCCGTTCACTTTATCTTCTGCTCGTCTAATGTGTCAGGAATAGGTTTCCCTCTGTATTTACACCAGCTAATCATAGGTTTCTCTTTGTGAATGTTGTATAGCTGCGGTGTAAAAAAATTTCAATTCAGTTTTATTTCTATAGCACTTTTTACAACCAATGTCACAAAGCTGCAGGTCCGCTGAGTTAGAGAAAGAAACCTTGGGAGGAACCAAGACTCTGTGGGGGAACCCGTCCTCCTCTGGTCGACACTGGATGGCAGTAAAAAAAACAATTAAAAGATGAGACCGTGTTATTTTATGAAGGCGGCGTTAGTTACGGTTCGTAAGGTTCATGGTGAAGGTGTAAGTGGGAACAAAGAAGAACCACTGATCAAATTATCTATTCAAGGGTTAAAAAGGTAAGAAGGTCACAGGTTCGAGTCCCTGGGCACCGCTGTGGCTCCCTTGAGTAAGGTGCTGTCCTGCTAAGCTGCTCTCTGAGTGCTGTTGGTAGCTGCCCACTGCTCCACGTGTGATGGGTTAAATGCAAAGGTCACATTTCACTGTGGTGCTTGGGTGTGTTCACAATGACTGTCACCGGGCAGTGGTGGCCTAGTGGTTAGGACGCTGCCTTTGAGACCTGAAGGTCTCCGGTTCGAGTCCTGGCCCAGGCACTACTGAGGTTCCGCTACACCGCTCCCCGGGCGCTGTTGATAGCTGCCCACTGATGGGTTAAATGCAGAGGTTGCATTTCGTTGTGGTGCTTGAGTGTGTTCACAATGACAGTCACTTTCACTTCACCTTCACTTCTGTGTGTGTGTGTGAATCCTGCATGTTTCATTATTGTTAACACTTGGGTTTAGGCATTTTCCTATTGCAGCTCTGTTTTAAATGTAACACATGTCTGTAGCAGGGAGTCCTCGAGAGCGCAGTTGGTTCTCTGTTCTGAGTGGGTTGGATGGCTTGGTTCCTCTCTCCTGTCTATCTTTGGCTGGCCAACTGTGGGTGTCTTGCAGCTCTAGCCCACAGCTGTCTGACCGTGTTGCGTCTACCAGCTGCCAGCAGCCGTTTGAAGAGATACAGTGGCCGGTTTCACGTGTCTTAGAGGAAGCATGTGGTTGCCTTCGTGCTCCAGACTGAAATACTGGGGAGATGTTTGGGTATCGTCACTGTTATGGTGTGTTACACTGTGGTAAAGTGTTTACAGTGGAACCTGTGAACCAAACTGTGAAGTTACAGAGCAGAAAGCAGAACACGTGGAATATGTGGTTCTGTTGTACAGAGTTTGTTCATGATGAAGTGTCTTTAGGAAATGACTGAGGGGAAATTGTCTCCTAGCTACAGTACAGATCTGAGTGCTGTTAATCAGTAGGTTTGAATGGAACAAGGCGTTCTGCTCGTCACAGAGTCCTGAAACAATGTCTTCCCACCGCTAACCTGTCAGACCAGTTCCCAAGTCCCCAAATGCTCAGAGGCTTTACTCTATTTAGAAGAAGCACCAGGCCTGAAGTGTGATCAGAGCCAGAACAGATTAGTGTTCCTCCCCAAATCAGACAGACTTCCATTAGCTACTGTTCCCCATTAGTGAGGGCGGAGACTGAGGAGAAACACCGCTCTGTGCTATAGTGACGTCCTGTAAATCAGTCGCTGAGCGATCAGTGACCTTCACACCACTGACGGAGTTAAACAGTGAAATTCTTCCACTGAGAATATTTCTAAACGAGCGCAGTTATGGGAAAAGTTTTTTACTTTTGTTTTGGGTGTTTATATACATCAGTGGGCAGTGGAGGCCTAGCGTTTAGGGACTATCCTTGTGATTGGGGTCCTGCTACACTGCTCCCACGTGCTGTTGATCACTGCTCACATTTCATTGGTATAAACTTTGTGTAATTGGGCATGTTCACAATGACCACATCAGTTTTGCTTTTCACTTTCACTTCACTTCTGTCTGTGCATGAGCAGCGTCTGCGCTTTAGTATCCAGGTTTTCGTGTTGAGGTTACCGAGGCAGCTGGTTGGGCTGTGTGTGTCCTGCTCTAAACACTTTAACACGATCATCTCCATCAGCTTCAGCAGCAGTGAGGCTTCACGCAGTGAGGAGCGTGTGTCCTCCTGTTTGTTCTCGCCTGTGTTCTGGTCTCTGACCTCATCCTCCGTTACAAACCTGCTGCCGTCATCAGACTTTCAGAAGATCAGATGTACGTTTCATTCTGTTCATGTGTCCAAATGTGCTTCTCTGGGAAAGTTCAACCGTCGTTTACCGAAACGCGTGTGTCCTGCTGTGTTCGGGCTAATGCCAGCGCTGTGTTTGGTGCAGTCAGCTTTTAACACAAGATTCCTCAGGAGTTTTACTCTCTTCCACAGTGTCTTAGTTTATCTGCAGTGTGTTTTTACCCTGATAATACACGTTCTAGTCTAACAGAACTCTCCTGTGCACATTGTTGCTTTTGGAACAAAATCTCTTATCTCTTGTCGTTTGATGTGTGGAGCAGAAACAGTCCAGTAGTTTTCCTTCTCCTAATAAACCTGGACATCAGTAATAAAGGGGGACTGTTGTTTTTGTATGAAATGTTAGTGATCCAGAGATACAGACGTATGTGCAGTAGTGACGTTGCTCTGAGGTCGTGCGCTGTTTGTTTGTGTGTGTGTGTGTGATGGTGTGTTTGGCTTGGTGCTCTCTGGCTGCTGCAGTGTTGTAATCTAAGCCTGTGAGACACACAGTGAAGCAGGGCTTTGTCAAGGTCATGAGTGGCTCTGCCCTGCACCAGTCCACAGACGACCCCCCCCCCCTCCACACACACACACAGGCATGTTCTGCTCTAAACAGTCTTTACTCACTTGCTTTAGACTGAGAACCTGTGAGACAGATGAGAGCAGTTGATCTATAGTTCCACCGTGTGTGTAAAGGAGTAGGAGAGTCTGGGTCAGTCAAACATCCTAATGCTGAATTTATTAACCTGGTCTTCCTTTCTAAACGCCATGGGGTTTGAATCAGTCGCACACTGCGGTGTTTACTGCGTTTCTGTACGTGTCATTCATTCATTCATTCATTCATTCATTCATTCATTTATTTATTTATTTATTTATTTATTTATTTATTTATTTAACCAGGACGTCCCTCAGGGTTAAAAGCTCTTTTGCCAGGAGAGCTGGCCGAGAAGGACCATCGTTACAAACATAATCAAACACAGAAACAGACGAAAGCTCATTAACACACACAGCAAATACTGATTCGTCCGTCAGGATATGATTTAGGAAGAGCAGCTGCTCTCTCTTCAGTTATGTGGGTTTGAACATTTAAGAAGAGAACGTTCCAAGCTCTACAGTGTTCTGAAGATTATTCCATGGCCAAGGTGCAAAATAGGAGAAAGATGTTCTGCCCAGTTCTGAGGAGATCCTGGGTTCCCTGTGGAGCATCCATTTAGATAATGAGGTTTTAAATAGTTGTTGGTAAGTGACAGAAGACACAAATAATGAGGGAGTTTATCTAGAACAGATAGAACTACAGCACCGCTGTGGTCTCCTCAAGAGTAATGAAGCCTAGAAAGCTGGTCACAACGGTGTGTGTGCTGGACACTAAATTGAGTATAATTGGTCATAATTGCAAACTGCCTGAACATGTGCATTTCTGTCTGTCTGTCTGTCTGTCTGTGTGTGTAGAGCTGTTCATGGATTGGAAGCAGAATGCCAATGAGGTGATAGTCAGGCTGCGATGTGGAGAGGGGACACTGAGAGTGGAAAATGTTGACACCGCCTTCTCAGATACAGCCTGCCAAGTCCGACTCCCAGGTAAACACATCGACTGTGCTCTTCTTATTCCGTTTCCCTCCTGCTTCACTCCTCATGCCCAGAAATCATCCCACGCTCATCAAGCTTTTATCACCAGATGATTTGTCTGTTTTTTTCCTTAATTCACTCATTAACACTGTTTCTGTGTGAACTGTATGTTCAGATGGCAGAGAGTGGAGCTGTCACCTGCATGCGGAGATAGAGGGTTCCTGCAGTAAAGTGCAGTATAAGGAGAAAGGCAGCATCCTGCAGCTCGTCATGCACAAGAAGATCCCCTTCAACTCCTGGCCCTCTCTGATGGTAGGAGAGCCTGTGCTGCTCTGAATGGCAGTCCCTGTAGGATCTTGTTGCTAAAGTGTTTGATTTTTGTATTGGTTTAGGTCAAAGTTGATGGTGATATTTAGGAATTTACTCTTCCCTACCTCATCATCTCATTAGGGAGGGAGGGAGCGAATGCGGGAGAAAGTTAAGCTTTTCAAATAGACCATTTTGGTTTCTGAACAATTAGCAGTCACATGGTCTTTAGCTGTAATAGGTACGTTATCCTCACGACTCCAGTGGAAAAAATCTGCATCTTGGCTGAAGAAATGAAAAATTTGATTTAAATATTTTTTTTAATTACATTTTTTTCCTTCTAAAGCAGAGCAACAAAGAGAATGAACCAGTAAACATCCTGAATGACAATGGTAACAGTCATCGGTTCTCTACAGAACAGTGTGGGAAATCCAGCTATGCCTCAGAAATACACAAGACTCCCATGAAGCAGATGCTCCCACCGATGGATCAGAAACGTGGCAAACCTGAGCGGGGTGTAAAGAGAGGGATCAAGAACAAGCAGGCAGAGAACTCTGAAAGCACAGGGATTAAGGAAGTTGAACCTAAACCAGGTGCAAAAGGGGACCACACCCCTGAGCCCATTGCCAAGCGAACTGTTCGCCCTTCGAAAAACACCAAGGAGCCCAGTGTAGCGCCTGGAGTAGCACAGGAGCCCTTACCCAGACCAGTGGTCAACGGCAAAACCAGCTCTCCTGCCAGCCGTGGCTCAGCCTCTCCACCCACTGATGCCAGAGAGAGAAGGGCAGAACCCCAGGCTAATGGTCAAGTTTGCCAAGGGTCACCGAGAGAGAAGGTAGCTGATAAAAAGCCAGAGACACATGTACAGGTGAGAGTCCTCAGTTCTCTAATCAACTTACTTTAACAGGAAGTGTGTGTGTGTGTGTGTGTGTGTGTGTGTGTGTGTGTGAAGGCCACTGCACAAACAGCAAATAAACCATCTGAAATCCCCACACAGAAGAACAATCAGAACACATCTTTCACTATTTCTACAAATTAAAATCCAAAACTACAGAATATTAGAATTGAGACAAATCGAGGGGAGTGAAATGCAACATAAAATGAATTAAGATGCAAATTCTGGACTGAAAGTCTGTCTTTATGCTTTAAAATTCTCATTGTACTTGAATTTCAAGTCTGGTGTTGTGCAGAATGTTTGCTTCTTTTCAGTTTGATAAGAGAATGATGTTAAAATTGATAGACGGTGCCTTTCAGAGCAGACTATAGAACAGAGACTAACTGCATGTGTTCAGCTGACCGAAGTGCAGTGTGTGAAAGTGTAAATTATTTGTTTTTGTGAAGTGTTTGTTAAATGTAACCACAGCATCTGACATTACATTTTTGCCATTTCACTTATGTTCACTTGTAGCCTGAAGCAGGTAAAAGTATAGAACCGGTACCTGAGGCGGTAGTGCCAAAGGATCCATCTGCTCCCCAAGTAAGAACTCCAACTCCCAGGGACACCTGCAGGCCAGAAGAACGCTGCAGAGGAGCAACAGCCCAAGAGGAGAGAAACGCCGAAAAGGAAGAGAGAACTGATTCTGTTGTACAGAGCCAGGAACAGACCGACAGTCTGCCCTGCCAGGTTTCTGAAGGACCTACTGCAGCAGCTCCTCTGAAGGATGAAGTGTCCACACATGCAGATGAGGAGAAAAGAGACCGATCTAAAGAGGAGCCATGTAACAAGAGTCACAAGGAAGATGATGCAGGTCAGTTCTTTTACTCTTCTCCAGAGTAACACATTTAGTAAACTCGGCGTCTAACGAGCACTTGCCATCTGTATGTATTGTAGCTTCTACCGTCTGCAGCCCTCACTTCAGTGTTGCCCTGTGCAGCTCTAATGCTGGACTTTTTCCTGTGCTTTGGAGTCGCTTTGGATAAAAGCATCAGTCAAATAAATAAATGAATGAATGAATGAATAAATAAATAAATAAATAAATAAATGAATGAATGAATGTAAATGTAAATGTACATGTACATGTATGTAAACTGTAACTAGAAAAGACCCTGTAGCCTGATCTTATCCGAGCAAGGCTGTTTTCTCTGGGTGACTGAGTCTAGGGAGGGTTATAGTTGGCAGAGTTCCCACACTGGGGGAGGGACTGGATGTTGGGGTTCACACACACCCGCACACACTTTTGCACTTTTGAGTAAGATATAATTTTAGTCAGGTGTTCCTCTGAGGCATGTAAAAAGGCAGCACTGCTCTCCTGGTAGGAACGTCTTGCAGTCTTCACCCTCTGGGAATGTTGTTCCTGGAGGCCATGGGGATTTGAGTGACGAGGAACTGACTGACGTGAACCGTGTAAGTGTGCAGACGTGGACATAAATAAATAAGTGTATGTTTTTAGGCCCAGAACCAATGGTGAACCTGACGTTTGTGAAGAATGACTCATATGAGAAAGGAACTGACCTGATGGTTGTCAATGTCTACTTGAAAGAGATCTGCAGGGAGATTTCCAGGGTGCTCTTCAGGGAACAAGACTTCACCCTGATCTTCCAGACCAGGTGGGTGGACACAGTGAGGTTCTTTATTTTTGATTCTGTTGCTGGTTTCGATGGGAACTCATCCCCATCAGAAGACAAATACAAATTTGATTTGGGTCAGAAATACTTCAGAGATGTATGATTATTACTAGATTTCTTCTGGACATACCCATTCTTCAGAATGGAAGTCAGTGTTTTTGAGCTTGATCGTATTCTCTTCCAGCTTTAGGTAAAGTTCTGAAAATAAAATAAAATAAAATTCTATTTTGTACCATATTTCACAAGGCACTGCTCCCATCCTTGCCTCATTTAAACTGTAACTGTTTAATCCACTTTTGTAGTGATGCTAATTTTCTGCGCATTCATCCGGATTGTGGACCAAACACTGTCTTCAAGTGGCAGGTGAAACTCAGGTAAGAGCTTCTGAGGGTCACGAAGTTTCAGCATCTTGATCAAATCTCTGCAATCCTCATCCTTCAAAATGTGTTTCTCCCTAATGGTTTAGGAACCTAATCCAGCCCGAGCAGTCCAGCTACTCCTTCACCCCGTCCCGCATAGACATTACTCTGAGGAAGAGACACAGCCAGCGCTGGGGGGGCCTGGAGGCCCCAGCTTCACAAGGTCTGCTGCCTGGCTTCTACTTGCTAATGCAAGCACTTCACATATGCACATGCATGCACTACATTGTTGTTTTGTACAATGCTGATATTGCAGAGAGCTGCAGTCTGCGAGTAAAACCGATCTGTGAGCAGTCTGACAGATTCTTACAGATGTTCCAGGTTTATGTGGACATTTGGATGTATAAAGGCAGTGGTGTGATCCAACAAAACCAACTGATTTCAGTCAAAAAAGGCCTGAACTTTCACCAAACAAGGATTTATTTGTGTTCTTAAAGTATCGTACGGTTCGTGATTGCAGTATGATGTTGTGTTCTTGCCGTAAGGTGTTTTGTCTTTTCAGTAAGTTAATCTGAACGAGTGGGTCCGGCTGTGTGAGGTAGGCCAGCATGTAATGAGGGCAGCACTTTGTGAAGGAATGTGAATATGCAGAATGATCTAGTAACTCGATACAAGCCTGAGTCGGGTCTATCCTGTTCTTGCATGGGGGCTATTCCCCCTTGTCCAGAGAGGAGAGCAGTTCATGCTCTTTATAATATTCATCCATTTCTGCTGGACATTTAAATTTGTGTTTTATGAAAATATTTACAAGAAAAAGAATTTTACTTTGAGCTTTGACCTTCTATTTTCTAACCACAAGATCCCTTCTCCTCTGTTTAAGGTGCAGTGGGGGGCGCAAAGGTCGCTGTGCCCTCTGGCCCGTCCTCCCTTGACAAAAGTCAACCGGGTAGTAGCCAGCATGCCCTGCCTGCCAAGGAAGAGCCGAGGGCAGGGGAGGAGAAGCCGAAGCCTCCACGGGCTGCAGAGGATGCTAGTTTGGATGTTGTGGTCCCTCGTTCTGTCTCAGAACATGTTCCTATCAAACCAGAGCCAGCTGTTGCTACGGTGAGACACACACTTTGAAATACGCATCACTGAATACTCTCGATTGCTCTTCGTGTTGAGACTGAACTGAAAGCAGGACTCTGCTGATCCACTTTGCCTCCTCTTTTCATCCCAGCCAAAGCCCACCTGTATGGTACAGCCTATGACCCACGCTCCTCTCAAGAGCAGTGAGCGAACTGAGGAAGAGGAGGAGAAGAAAGTGTGTCTTCC
The DNA here is from genome assembly GCA_037974385.1 of Arnoldichthys spilopterus. Taxonomy (NCBI): domain Eukaryota; kingdom Metazoa; phylum Chordata; class Actinopteri; order Characiformes; family Lepidarchidae; genus Arnoldichthys; species Arnoldichthys spilopterus. The sequence continues at coordinate 24,848,118 of JBBPDA010000132.1, read as the reverse complement.
TGGCTTCACAGGACTGGTCAACCTGGGCAACACTTGCTTTATGAACAGTGTGATCCAGTCACTTTCCAACACGCGGGAACTGAGGGACTATTTCCATGGTCAGTAACATCTGGAGCATCTACACTAACTATATTACTTAATATAGTGGAGGGGGGTGATATGTTCAGCAGCAAGTAAGCAGTCAGAGCTTGAAGTCGATGTGCTGGGTGCAGGAAATTGAGCAAGAGCAGTGAAAAACATTTCTGATCGACTTTACCAAGGTCCATATTGTGATGGCTAGAACATTGGTCAGAACATCTCCACAATGGTGGGTCCTGTGGAGTGTTCACAGTATGCAATGGTCTTCCAAGTATGGAAAAACGACGTTTGAGTGCCAGATACCACAGCAAACCAGAGGTCAGAGGCCTATACAATATTAGGATGGTGGTGTTAATGTAATGGCTGGTCAGCGTATGTTTATTAACCTATTGTAATGATGTGTAATGGGCCGTGGTGGCCTAGTGGTAAAGACATTGGCCTTGGGACCTGAAGGTTGCAGGTTCAAATCCCGGCCCAGGCACTACTGAGGTACCCCTGAGCAAGATACCGTCCCGCTACAGTGCTCCACGTCTTGGAAGTCGCTTTGGGTAAAAGCGTCAGCCAAATGATGAAATGTAAATGTGTAATTGACCTCGGTCAGGTGTAATTACATATGCTGTTAAAACATGGTGACTTCCATATGTATGAAATCAACAAAATATATGGATTTAAATTATACATTTATATTAAATAAATGATTTTGCTTATTAGAAATCTTACCAGCTTGTGTTTAACATTGTTATGCCCATATAATGGAGCTGAAACAGCTGCGTTTAACGTGTATCATTCCATTTCCCTCTGTTCCAGACCGGGCGTTTGAAACCGAGATCAACTGTAATAACCCTCTGGGCACAGGTGGAAGACTGGCCATTGGGTTTGCAGTGCTGCTCCGGGCGTTATGGAAAGGCACTCACCACGCGTTCCAACCTTCCAAACTGAAGGTACCAGCTGACTTAATTCACCTACTGCTTCCTTTTTACATGTTCTGTGTCAGTCTGATGTTCTGAACAGTTTTTCTTCTGTTATGCCACAGTAACATGTTGAACAGGTTTTTTTCCTTTCTCTCTCCCTGTAGGCAATTGTAGCCAGTAAGGCCAGCCAGTTTACAGGGTATGCTCAGCATGATGCCCAGGAATTCATGGCCTTCCTGTTGGATGGGCTGCATGAGGACCTGAACCGTATCCAGAACAAACCCTACACAGAAACTGTGGACTCGGATGGGCGCCAGGATGAGGTGGGGCCACAATTTCAGTAGCTCCAGTGTAGCACCGTCTTTGTTAGATGCTCAAAAAAGAGTTTAAGTAATAAAGGAGTTAGCTTGTTATTTTGGAGCACTTTCACATTCAAAACCCAGCACATGATCAGAACTTTACATTTACTGATGCTTTGTATGATTTACACATGCAACTGTTCTGTGGTATATGTGGTGCATATATATGCCATTACATCACAGTAAACAGAACCTTTTCTGCATCACGTGATGTTTGTCTCTTGCAATAACTGAAAACTCCACCATACAAACACAAACGTTCTGTTTTACTGACTCTGATTTGCTATGACTGAGAAACCACCGTGCACGTGCACTGGGTAGATTCACACTGATGCCTTTTAAAATCATATGCAGAAGAACAGGTTACGTTTCTACTACAAACCAAACAAAAAGAGTCGTGTTGTATTAACTCTGTGACCTCGTCACCTTTATTACCATCGTATCCACCAGTAAAAGTGCAAAAGGGGCAAAGTGTGTAAATGGGACATGAACTCTTTTGAACTGGAAGCAACATCGTATCAGTATTTCTAATTTTACAGGTTGTGGCCGAAGAAGCCTGGCAAAGGCACAAGATGAGAAATGATTCCTTCATTGTTGATTTGTTCCAAGGCCAGTACAAGTCAAAGCTGGTATGTCCAGTGTGCTCTAAGGTAAGCAAAGAGAGAACCTGTCTTCACTAGATATTACAGAGAAAGTGTGTGTATTTCGTGTTGCTCGTTAGAGCGGAGTTGTTAACAGTGTCACGGTTTGTGTGTAGAGCCCAATCTCTTAATTTTCCAAATTCCTGAACATGAGCAATTGATGCATAAACTGAGCCTCAGTGCCAGAATGTGGGTGATGTCATGGACTGTGGTCGGAGTGTGATAGCTGGGGATAATGGTGCTGGTTTTTAATAAAGAGTGGCTTTCTGAAAGAATTCTGATCAGTCTCTTTGTCTCTCTAGGTTTCAATCACCTTTGACCCCTTCCTCTACCTGCCTGTGCCTCTACCTCAAAAACAGAAAGTACTGTCTGTGTACTATTTCGCTAAGGAGCCTCACAAGAAACCAATAAAGGTAAAAACACAGCAAATGGTTCTGTTTGTATATGAATTAATCAGATTTTCACACAAATTAAACAAGACAAATGAGAGAATGTTTATTTTATAGATATTAATAAATTATATATTTTTTATGTATTGTAATGGCATGTGATCTTTTAGAATTAGGATTCACTGTTAACTTGAGGGTGAATTAGATGTTTTCAAACTGAATCGGGTCTAAGTGGGTTTCCTGGATCCATCAAAGTTTGATCTTCATAAGCAAGCACGTATCGTGGACTGAACAGTACACAGCAAAACAAGAGTTTCTCAAGTTCAGTTTATTGATCATATGTATATTAACGTTAGGTAAACAGTACAATGAAATCTGTTGGACAAGAAGAACCAGTAAACTCCTCAGAAGAACTTGATCGATAAGAATGAATATAAAATACAAGTAAAAATAAGAAATAAAATATATATATATACAGTGGAGGAAATAATTATTTGACCCCTCGCTGATTTTGTAAGTTTGTCCAATGACAAAGAAAT
>JBBPDA010000132.1:24740884-24748384 GCA_037974385.1 Arnoldichthys spilopterus | reverse complement strand
TTCTTTTGTTTGTCTTTTTTTTTCTTTTCGTAACAGAACGAGACAGCTGCACTGGAATGAGCGCGTCCACCGTGTGTGTGTGTGTGTGTTGGTTTCTGATTGGCTCCTGTGCTCCTCCACTCTTTTCCTGGTTAGCCAGCCTGCAGCAGAACGCATCAAAGCTCGCGCCAGCTCTTCTGTTCACCCATCTGCACCTGTCTGCACTGCTGCATGCCAAACAATGCTCTTCTCTCTCTCTCTCTCTCTCTCTCTCTCAACCACTCCACACCACCATCCAAAACTGTCCACTACCGCTGCCACCACGGCCTCTACAGTCCTACAGGAACAGTCCTGCTGCGCTGCTTTCGGAGGCAGACACAATCCAGACATACGACACTGTGCCCACAGCAGCGTGTTTGTGCTGATTTTGCCGTGTCTGTGTTTATTGTGCCTGTTCTGTGCTCGTCAGTGTGACAGTGCTTGTTAAGGTCTCCTGTCACAGCCAGTGGGTGTTCGCTACATGGCGTAGCAGGAACTGACCCTAGTCAGGCTGAAGTCACCATCAGGATTAGACTTTTAACCCCTTAAACCCTAAAGGGCCCACACGTCCCCTCCTCACTCTCGTCTCGTGGTCGTTATCTAGGAGCGTGTAGATGTTACAGGAGTTCAGCGGCGCTGAAGCAGCTGCAGTGTGTGTTCTGTTGTTTTTAATGTACAGGCGAGGCAAAGTGAGGCGAGGAACGTTCACTTCTATAGCACATTATCACACACACAGGTCGTTCAGGGCTTTACACAGATAAAATACGCATAAAAAGAGAATTAAACAATAATAAAAACTTTAAAATCAGATTACAGGGCATAAATAAATGAAGGGAATTAAGAGAAAGTACATGTAGGAAAAAACAAACATTGGCTGTGACTGGCTGTGTGATACAGATGTGGTAGACAGATGTCAGGTGGGACAAATCAGCGTTCCTTTAATAACTGAAGATTCCACATGACGTGCAGGAGGTAACATCTTAAACACACAGGTGAACCAAGGCCACACACTGGCCAATCACATGGCGTCAGGGTATTTAGGATAGCGGCTAATGTAGTGTACTGTACAGTATTTGTAACTGTAATCCCTGTGAAGTGTCCTTTATCTCAGGACCACGTTAATCTCAGTGCGACATTGACCCTGCGACCTTCTCACAGTCCATAACTCACGTCCTCACTGACTTTCATTGGTCGATGGCTTCGTTAGGCTGTGCATGCCACCACGTGATACCCCATGGTGATCACGTGACCATTCATTTGCATATCTGTGATGTAGCCACGCCCCTGACTGCTGCTAATGATAATTAGGCATCAGTCATACATCAGTGCCCTCCCCCTCTCACCGCATCCACCCTCCATGCCACTAGGTGGAGCCTCAACCCCCTATCTCCCCCCCCATCTCTTCCCCTCTAACGTTCCCCCCAGCACTCTGTTGCAGATTCTAACCCACCGTCTCTTCCTTTGGCTTTGTGTCTATGTGTGTATTAAGGCATCACTCTTTCCTTCTTTCTCTCTCTCTCTCTCTCTCTGCCTCTCTCTCTCGCCCTCTCCGTTTTCCTCTGACCGGTCGTGTACACACATAGCTGCCATTCGTTTTGTGTTGGCTGTGTTTGTACTTCCGTGCTTCCGTCCGTCTTCCTGTCCGAAGCCCGGTGTGTTTCTGTTTTGAGAATGAACCTCCATCGTCTTGACTGTGAGTGACCGTGGTGAACTGACTGTACCAGTCCATTTCCTTCCTTTAAGATTTGTCTTTCATTTGTCATCTCTCTTTCTTTGAGAAACTCTTAAGATCGGGTTGCGCAAGATATTTTAGAGTCTGGGATGAAAAACAACAAGAAAATGTAGCACAGGAAAACACACACACACACACACACACACACACAAACCACATTTCCAAAATAAAAAAAAACAAGATCTCAAATGTTTTTACAGATCAAATTCAGTGTGTTTTGTAAATGTAAAGGTGTTTTATTGACGCTGTGTGGGAACTGAGGAGAATAACTGCTGCAGTTCTGCAAGTGGAATTTTTCTCCGTTCCTGCTTGTTGTAAGAACAGGGAAATTCTGGAACCGGGGTATATGTATGTTGTAAGGCAGATTAGATGCTACATTGCAGCAACTTGATCTTGAGCTGTCTGTGCATTATAAGGCATGTCCAGAGCCCAGAGAAGCTTCTACAGTGTCCAGGATCAGTGTCCACCGGACTCAGACTAAACGATTTCTTTGTTTCCACCTCCTCTCTCTACCCACACCCTTTGTCTTTCCTTATCTTTACCACTTTGCCTTCTATACTGCCTCTTCCTCTTCCCTTCCTGCCCCTTTCCCTCCCCATCCCCCTTGTCTTTTCCTTCTCTTCTTCTATGCCCCCCCACTTCCTCAGATGCGGGTGGTGAAAGCGTTCCGTAGTTCACTCTACGACGGCATTGAGAAGCCCGAGTCCAGGAACTCCATCCACAACTTCATGGCGCACCCTGAGTTTCTCATCAACGACTTCATCCACAACATACCGTTGATCGACGACACGGACATTGACGACGAATCGGAACTGTCCAAGCACAACCACTACCACCACCACTTGCACCCAGCCCTCCGCAAACCCCCACCTCCTCCCCCTGCCCGCCACCATCCGCGCCCCTACCGCCAGTACAGCCTGCCTGCCACGCCGAACCGCAACAACAACGCCATCGAGAGCAGCGTCCACCACCCGACCCGACTCACGGACCACAACGGACACTGGCCCTTTCCCAGACAGCCGTGCCCCCTCCTCAGCCTGGAGACCTCATTATGACTGCGTGCGGGGCCCTAGAGGAAGGCCACCTGAAGGACTGTGAGGGTACAGAAGGCGAGGTGGTGGAGGAACTCCCGTGGACACTGCAGTTGGTTTCTTCTACCCCAACTACTCAGAACAGACCACTGATCACCATCGTTCACCCTCTTTATCACCGTCCACCAAAGCACCTACGTCTTCAGAGGCCCACAGACACCCACTTGCTCCCGCTGTGTAGAGGGGAGGGCAGTGTGCTGCGTGTCTGTGGGGACAAAGACCAGGCCCAGGAAGGTGAGGAACGCATCCCCGTTTGGGACCGGACTCGGATCGGGATGGGGAGGACGCTGTGTCAGATCAGACTTCTAATGGTAAAATCAAGGTTTGTGACTCTCCAGAGCAGAAGAGGCACCGTGAGCTCACTGCAGGCAGATTAGGGGTCTAATCACTTCACTTCTCTCGGTGTTATTTACGTCATTATTACGATCACAAGTACGTTATTATTCTGATCATCGTCGTTAGTGCTCGGATTCTCATTACTCTGTTTGGACATTTTATTACTCTAGAACTGATGCTTTATGGATTAGCTTTAACAACAACAACGATTATTTATTTATTTATTTATTTATTTATTTGTATTTCTGCTCAGAGACATTTGTTTTTTCACTCTCGCTTTGTCTATTTCTCTCTTTGTCTGTGTATGTATTGTGTCTGTCCTGAAAATAGAGAAAAAAATAAGTACTAACAAAGTTACAGTAAATTTAAAGCTAAAAGTAATTAAATTATAATGCGTCTGCATATAGCAAAACTAAAACAAAAAAAAACAAACAAAAAAAAAACATTAACAACATTTATGTTCACTCGTTAGGACGACCTACGTTCACCGAAACGTCTTCTTTTATTCTGGAAACTCTCACCGGAGGTTTAAACTAAAAGCCATTCTTATCGTTTCGTACCGTTTTGAACATCGAAGCGCACTGCTTGAAATGTGCTACAGGGTAGAAGATTTGGGCAGTTTTCTTTTCAGACGTTCTCCCTAGTAACAGCTGGTTCTGACGATTTTCCATCGTATCAGTTCAGGCCTCAGGATCATCTCGGTGGCCACACTGGGTGAATTGCCACAGCTGAAACTGGATGTGGATTTGCTCGGCCTCAGATGTGCATCGCGTTGTTAGGACTGTTACTTTACTTTCCTTTGACATGTTTTGCAGATTACACCAACAAAAAGCATTTACCCTTTAAAGCATTGTGGAATAGTATGAGTCACTCATCACACTTTCATACTTGCTGGCCCTTTAAATCCATTCCTTCTCTTTTTTGCTTTATTTCCTTTCCTCGTTAAGCTCATGGCGTAGTGATCAATGTTTGTGCTGAAGTCAAACATCTGACTGCAGACTGTGGTGTCAGGGTCTGATCCGGGATTGGAAAGCCCATCTTTACACTGCCACTACTCCCATCACCTGGTTAATATCAAAGAAACGAATGATGGACAATCGGCGAGACTTTCTTTCTTCACTTTCTTTGCACGTTATCACTGCTCACTGGTTTGGACAAACAGTTTAAAGGTGGAACACCCCTGTGGTCACCAGTGGACTTTGGCAAAATGCAAATAACGCTGTTTGGTTCTGAAGTGGGTGTGTTTTGGTATCAGGCGACACTGAGATACCAGAACATCACATGCTGCTTAGGACAGCATGCTGCATCACACTGCACCACGCAGGATGTTCCATGACACATAGAACACTAGATTCGAATACATTCCATTAACACCTCATGGGTCTTAGTACCAGAGGGGATGGCGTCCTCTTGTACCCCATTAAATTCTGGGTTGGTACGACCAAGATCATGTTGCTCTAGTCAATGCATTGCAATGCAATACAATCATCTGGGGAATGGGACCGGCACTTATGCAACAGACTGTCCACAGCTCTGTGAAATAAGCTTGATAAACATGTACATAGGGCTCTCAGAAATCCTTTATCTGTATAGAATATTTTCTAGAGTGCCCAGTTGTCAGAGACTGGCCAATGTTGAAAGCGTACAATGCAAGCATGAACATCGGTGGATCATGTCATTGCATTGCTCAGTGGTGTCTGTGCAGAGCATGTGTTGATCATCATAGCGCACCTCACTGTCATTGTTTGACTTCACCTTTGTCTAATAGTTGGTCCATTTTTCACTGGCTTTCACTGTGTCTCTTTAACAGTCGGTGGACATTGCATTTCTCCTTAAGGTCATTGCTGTGCTACTGAATGCAAAATGTTCTTCTCCGGTTCCTCTGTCCTTTTTCTCACATGGCTGCAGAGCAGAGCCTCGGAGTGGTGCCTCAATGCCACTCTCACATCTTCTCAGATGTCACTGAGTAAAATGAGTGGATCCAGCTGAGATCAAGAACTTTTCAAGCTGAGGGACATCTCAGAGTGTCCTCTTGATAACTCAGAACCCGGAAAGTGAACATGAACACAGCCCTGTAGGACTAGATTCCGCCACCCATTTTAGCACTACCTAGAGGGGAATGACCTATTCATGCGTGTCCAAGCCATTGAAAGGGCCCAGGTTGCTCATACAGTCCCAGTAGAGTCTTATGTGCCGAGAGCTCTGGTAGGTTTTGAGCGAACGTGGACCCGTTTCAGTGCATCGACACAGGAAGCTCATTAACACCATGGCCGATAAGGGAAGAAATGTTCACTAAACTTACTTAACCCGTAACTATGATGTATCTTAGCCTAATCTTATCTAATCCTAAAGCTTAACTGTTTCACAATAGTCTTCAAAGCTGTTCTTATTTCTGGATGATTGCAAACTTAGTATCTTCGTTGTAGCCCCAATCTCACTCAGCTCCCCGTTCAGGGAAGAAAAATATAACGGCATACGTATGGTCTCCCACCTCTCCACTTCAGCTATCAGCAGCTTCACCAAGGCTCAAAATCCAGCTAGAGTTGAAGGTATGTATACAGGAAAACAGATAATCCAAAAAAAAAAAATCATCATCTGCCTTTTGTTCCATTTCGTTGTAGGAAATTCACTCAAGGTAAGGTGAAAATTTTCAAAATGTGAAAAGAGTATATAATATAATATATTTAATATAAAACTTATAAAATATTGTACAACTGCACCACCGCTGTACATTTTTGCCAAAATGTGCACATGTGCATCTTTTGTTTACAATTTAAGCACATTTTTGTTTTATTCTTTGTCTCTTCCTATCTCTTTTTTCTCTTTTGTAAAGAATTGAAATTGAACATCTTGTACATTATTATGATTATTATTATGATTATATGAATATTATTGTTTTTTCCAACAGTGCTCTTTTAACTGACGGAAAAAAACACAGTTGCACATTCTCCTGAGCATACTCTTACTGCGCTACGATGAATAAAAAAAGACAAAAAAAAAGAAGAGAAAAAAATTCCAAACTATTAAATATATTAATAATTACCTGCCTGTTACTTAAGAGAAAAAAAGTATCTATATATGATGAAAGAACTCACCTGTATACTGTAGACTAAACTGTATGGAAATCTAAGAATTTACTGGGAAAATAAGTCAACACTTTTTGTCTGTATAAAAAAAAAACAATCAAAGTATTCTACAATAATAACTTTGACCAGTGTCTGTGCTTGTGTTTCTTTGTGTGGCTTTGCTCATTTCTTTAACAGAAGAGGTAACACACATACACACACCAGAGGCCTCATCAAGCTCTTGGGTCACTAAGAACCATAAAACATATAATTGTTATAATAAAAAATAATATATAATAGTTATAATAAACTATGTCTCTATGATAGTTTTTTTCAGTGCACCAGTCAAGTTTTTCACCAGTTAGTATCAATGTTGTGCTACTGTTTTACACCAATCAGTAGAAAAACTAAACAGATTTATTAGGGAACACTTCCTCAAACTCAGGGGTCTTAGACTCACACTGGTTTGCTCTATTTAACACACATAAATGACTCACCTCACCACTAGGGGTCGCTATAGCGGGTTTCCGGAGCCATTAGTAAGACATGTTCCCATAAACCTTGTGTTGTATATAGTTTTTCCAGTGCTGCCCACAGGGTTTGCGAGCGTCCAGCGTTGCATAAAGCAAGCAGGAGTGTAATTATTGCAAACGAGGAGCCTGCGCATACAACACCTGACACACAATTACTGCTCGAACTTAAGATAGCATGACGGATATTTATGGTCATGTATTGTGACAAGTGTGTGTGAGATTTATGGGAAATATTTATCATCAAACTATTTGTAAAGAGAATAATTTCTCATCCAAATTTTTAGTACAAAAATAGGCATTTTATGTTTATGTACAGTGTATAGGATATGACCACTGTGTCATTAATCTTTAGTTTCTAGTGTGCAGAAATTCTGCGCAACGACTATGTACGTTTCAATCCAGTGAACGCAGAGATCCGCTGCCCAGAGACGCCGAGGACATGGCGGGGGATTCGAAACAGCAGCAGCTGTCCGTCCGTGTTTACAACACTCTACAGGTAATTGTACCAACATTTAACAATTGTAGCTTTGTAACAAATATAAGAAAAATAAGTGCAGTTTTTAAAAACTAACGCTTTAGGATAAACGTGGCTGTATAAACTAGGTCAGCGTTAGCTTCAGTGACCTCCGATAGTTAGCTTCAGTTACTTCAGACAGTTAGCTTCAGTTACCTCAGACAGTTAGCTTCAGTTACCTCAGACAGTTAGCTTCAGTTACCTCAGACAG
>JBBPDA010000132.1:24694708-24707741 GCA_037974385.1 Arnoldichthys spilopterus | reverse complement strand
AGTCTGGACTGTCTGATTACTGCCCCCCACAGGTAAACACACAGAATTACAGTCTGGACTGTCTGATTACTGCCCCTGATTACAGAATGTAACGTCATATCAAAGTCAACCAAGCGCTGTAAACACAGCTCACACCCTCAGGAGCTCAGAGAACAGTCAGTTACACCTGCAGTCAGGTTCTACTTTAATCTTTCTTTCTACTTTTACCTTGAACATTCGTGAATCGTGTGCACTGAGGTTGTGCGTTGCGAGGGGCAGTGCGAGGGGCAGTGCGAGGGGCAGTGCGAGGGGCAGTGTGGTGTATGTAAAGTTTATCCGGCTCATATGTGAGGCTCACTTTAGAGTGAAGTCAGTGTATGAACGGTCAGTTCGCGTGTGAGTTTGGGTAAATGTGTCCCAATAAAACCTGAGGACACTCGATGACTCGACCTGCACCAAAGTTTAGGCCGGATTAAAGCGGGAGGGCGTGTGCGCTCGTGTCTCTCAAAGCCACTTCTTTTGAGGCGAGTGCCAGAAAGATGGTGACTCATCACTGCAAACATAAAAACATGACCGGAATCCCAGCAGCCCCGGCTCAGGCCTTTTTTGGACATGGATGGTCAGGGTTAGGCATCGAACTCCCAAAACATGAACCACGTCACAGAGAGAGCGGCACAAAAGAACAGAGGGCAGGAGGGGACAGACACACAGACACACGCGCTAGCAGAGTGCATTCCAGAAAGCTGAGTCCAGTTCCGGCTAAACGCTGATGTACCTCAGGCCTTGACTCACTCAACAACTGCAGCCAACCGGACATCACTCACCTCTGACCCCACACCCAAACCTCCGACACGTCACAACAGGAGCCTCCACAGACGCTGAACACCCAGCCCAGAGGCCGGCGGGACCAGAAGATTGGGATCTAGAGAAGCTTTACAGTGAGAAGCGGCTGCTGATGGTGCGTCTACGCTAAACTCCGCGAGAGTCACCGTCGCTACAATTACCTGCAATTAAAGCCCAGTGCTAACAGCATGGGGGGGGGGGGGGGGTTAGAGGAAACTGCCCACATTCCAGCAGAGTCTTATCACCAAGTCCGAGCTCACTGTCCAGACACAAACACGAATCATGGAAAACATGCTTCACCCCCACTCCCCCCCCGTCCCCCCCCCCCAAACGTCCAGACCAAGCAGCAGAACACTGCCTCTTACACAGAGGAACCTCGATTCCAGACAACACATTCTACCTAGAACACAGTTTAGGTACGGTAGGAGCACTGAACCCCTGAAGGAACCGTTGAGATCTCAGGAAGCACCATGTGGTGCAGTAACACTGAACACAGTGCTATTGCCAAACACAGGAAAACCTTTAACACACACTCAGAGCACAAGCTCCACGAGCAAACTTCCTCTTTTTCCTTTCTCCTTCTTCCAAACGTCCCTCCCTCCTGTACAGCCTTCCTCCTTCCCTCCTTCCCTCCGTTCCTCCTTCCCTCTCCCTTTCTTTTGGAAATGTTCCCCCTGGTTTTTTAGCCTTAAAAGGGCAGAAGCAAACTTGATCCTGGCAGGCCACCCATTCCCCTCCACAGCGGTTTCTGATTACAGGGAGGGAGGGAACAGAGGGAAGGAGGGAGGGATGGAGAGAGCGAGTGAGAAGGAAAGGGGGGGGGGGGGCAGAACAGTGAAAACTGCTGTGTTTGGAGTTTTGAAAGAACCCGTAACTGACGGAGCTGAACTGCCATTTGGCTCCAGTCGTCCTGTGGCTGATTCATGCGAAGACACACAGAACCAACGAGCAGGTCACGTCCTAGCGCAAGACGTCTGTATCCACAGATCACAACTCGGCTCCACCTCACAGAGCTGGAGCAGCACAGAACACGCAGAGACCACAGAGCTCGTAAGAACCACAGCCGGATCATCGCTAGAACAGCTCGGCCCGAGCGAGCACGTACACGTTCCTGACGAGCGTTTCAGGAGAGCGCTAAGCAACAACTTCACCCAAGCAACACCTCCATTCCACACACTTCCACACACTTAATTTGCTACTCTCCCGCTTTGCCCTCCCCCTCCCCCTCATGAATAAAGGAAAGAAACACACACACACACACACACACACACACACACACACTCATATGTATATATTTCTGCTTCTTACCTGCGACAGCTTCATCTGCATGTGCGCAAAAACATGGAGGAAACCAACCACAGCGTCCCACAGGCGGCTGTGTGCCAGGCTCTGCTGGTTACCTGTGCATGGGCCCTGTGCCAAAACATGACAAGAGGCTAAACAGGCCTGTAACCATTCCATGATTCAACCACCACAGGAGACACTGAATCAGAAGAAGCTCGATCCGTCTGACGGGCCTGAGAGAAGCAGGGTGTGCGGACGCACCTGAATGTACTCCGTGAGCGTATTGAAGACCTGCTTAGCCACATTGATGGCCTTGGAGAAATTGCGCTGGCCCTGCTCGTCAATCACGTCCTTCCCAGAGTAGTACCAGTAGAAATCGCTAATTGATTCCTGGAGGAGTTAAATGCCATAATTAATGTACAATGACCATCAAAATGGACCATTACTGACCCTGACATTTCCCGCCTTTCCACAGTAAAGCAATGCACAACCTAAAATCAGACTTTCCACCAGCAAACAGGCAACAAACCAATCAGAATGGCCATTATGAACAAAATTTAAGAATTTTTCGAAAATTCTTCGTCTCCACACTGGGAAAAAGTGCAGAGTAGCTCGTATTCCAGACGCTGTGGTCTCTCCTCAATACCCACGGTCGTATACTGTTGTGTAGGTAAAGCCGACACGTGCCGTTCGGCTTGCCGCACCCCCCTCTCCGCAGTTGCTCCACGCCCTCACTGTGGGGGTGTGCCCTCCAGTTTGGGAACCAGCTGGCTTTTACTCAACCTACCTGCACTCTCAGGAGGTAGTCCACGGTGGAGATGATGATGTTCACCGTGGTGTTGTTTCCTGTCTGTGTTCTCAGATAGTTCTGGAAATCTGTAGCACGACACGCGTATCATTAGGATTAGCAAAGCCCGGAGCGAAGAACGAGCAATCAACATAAACCACAGGAACGACTCAGTAGTTTGGGGTCGTGTGCAACGCGTAACTCCAGGCAACATCGACGCGTAAGGTCTGCATACCATGAATCTACCGTATCAGCCACAACATTAAGACCACCTGCCTAACACTGAGCTTGTCCCCCTCCCGCTGCTGAAACAGCTCTGACCGCGGTGCACAGAGTGTTCTGACCCCTGTCTCTCAGAATCAGCCTTCACTTAGCACTCAGTGGGCCTCGGGTGCCCATGACCCAGTCGTCCTTCCTCGGAACGTTCCACAGGACCCGCCGTTCTGGAGGCGCCCTGACTCAGTCGTCAAAGTGGCTCAGGTCCTTGTGCTCCTTCTTCCAGCACATCGACTTAAAGAACTGATTGTTCACCTGCTGCCTAATAGAGCCCCCCCCCCCCCGCCCCGATACGTGCCACAGTAGTGAAAATAACGGTGTTACTCACTTCAACTGTCAGTGGTCTTAATGTTATGGCTGATATGTGGCTGTATTTCGTCTCCACACGTCCTGACCCCTGGTCACGTGGCTCCTCACCTGAGTTGTGTCCTTCGCAGAGCAGCTGCAGGAAGCGGAACAGGTCGCAGGTGAACTCGTCGTCCTGCATCACCTTCTCGCCTGCACGGCCAGACCAGAGCACATGGGCGTTAGAGCAGCAGGAGGAGGAGCCAACGGCACACAGCTACAGAGTCTGAGAGAGGGGCGTGTCTTGAGCACAGCCCTCAGACAACGCATACGCTCTCGCACACACACACACAGACACACACACACACACACACACATACAGATGGGACACTACTGGCTATCAGAGTCTGTACGATGAACATGGGTGATGGCGGTGGTGGATGGGAGGGGAGGGGAGGGGGAGGGGCTCAGCAGCATTTTGTTCCTGCGCCTCTCAGTAACATTACGTAAAGACAGACCAGAGAATCGGTGAGCATCGCCGAGGCAACGGGTCTGGGCCTTCAGGTTGGCTGAGCTTGACTATGCCACCATCACACTACCTGGCAGCACCAGGTGCAGACGGGCGCTCATGATATCGTTGATGGGGGGAAAGATGCGCTGACGCAGAAACTGTGTGACCGTCACATTCACTGTGGGTGTCACTATTGGTAATATTGATCAAATTAATCTGGCAAATATTTTGGAAATCACCTCAATATCGACAAAACTGAGTTTTACAGATTCTTTAAAAAAAAGTTGTTTTTGAAAATCAGTATTAATTCATAAAAAATGATCATTTTAACGCGTCAGTCGCTTTATGTACAAAAATGCAACAAATCTCTTCCCACTCGTCTTTAAAAACACAACAAAAACACTGTACCACTGTTGGCATCCGCTATTGTTATTGACTGATTATCTGTTGGTTTGTGTTAAGTGACCGTGGGTTTGAAAAATGTGCTAAATTAATTAATTAATTAATTAATTAATAATATTCATAATAATATTAATGGAAAAATAATAATAATGGTAAATATTCGTATTATTATAACTACTATTATTATTAGTAGTAGTAGTAGTTATAGTAGTAGTAGTAATATTTTTATTATTATTATTTATTTTATTATTATTATTATTAGTAGTAGTAATAGTAGTAGTATTTTTATTATAATTTTTGTTATTATCATATTATTAGTAGTAGTAGTCTTTGTATTATTTTTGGTTATTATTATTATTGTTATTACTATTATATGTATATTTAATAATTTTTTTAACATTAATTTATTACATATATATATATATAAACCTTCATATAGCCTTTATATATATATATAAACCTTTATCATCATTTATCAGGACAGTCCTGCAGCTTTGTGAAAGGCCTGCGATCATCCCAAACACAAAAATCGGACCAACATGGCCGTCGACTATTTTTTTCACTTTTTTCACGCTTCCTGTGCCGTGTGTTGCACACAGCCACAACAGGCAGTGTTACATTGAAGCACAGCAACGACAGTTCACAGCCAACATAAAGAAGCCCCGTGGTTTGGGTGAGTGTGGCAGGTCTGCGAGGCAGTAGAGGCAGCAGTGGGAACAAAACGCCACGTCGACCATGCAGGCTTCTCATGGTCGACGGACATGGCCGCACCGTCCAGCGGACGATTCTGGAATGAGTTCAATCACAACGTTCAGTTCTGACAGTCATGAGCACAGGTCCCGCTAGCATCAGGATAAGCTCTACACCAAACGAGCCTGAAAGTGCTTCACTTCAGTCCGTCCGTTACTTGCCTTGTATGAGCAACACCGGCGTATTTTTGGACCGTCCAATTGGGCCACTGCCCTTCGCTCATGAGGACTGAGATGCACGTTCAGGCTCATGTTTCTCGAACGATGATAAACCAGAACAGAAGCCTTTACGGACTGATCTACACACCGCAGGCCCACGGCATCTCTGCAGCTGCGGCCTCGCGCGCAACAGGACACACCGCGCCGGCACATCGCGTTAGCTTAGCACCACTAACATCTTAAACAATGCAGCTACGTTAATTGGCATAATACAAAAACATTAATCCTGGTATCTGTGGACGAAAGAACCGGATTTGGGTTAGACTTCCTCTGGTCTATCATTCCCGCTGACGGGTACACGTAAATCTCGAAGGTGTGTCTGGAGATGGAGCCACCGAACGGGAACATGGATGGATTTAAATACGAGAGAAACCCAAAAAAAACCCAAAAACAAACCAAAAAAAAAAAAAACAAAACACAATACTGATCTCTGGATACGGGTGGGATTTTTTTTTTTTTTTTTTTTTTCTCCAGAAAACAAAGCAACAAAGTGTCACGGCAGAGAAAAGAGGAAATATGGAGGAAAACAAAAACAAACAAACAAACAAACAAACAAACCAACAAACAAACCAACAAAGGAAAGGAGCGGCGAGAACAACACTGCGGACGCCACGGAATACAGACTGAACAGCCTGGAGCAGGGAGGAGGAGGAGGAGGAGGAGGAGGAGGAGGAGAAGTGGGTGGAGGAGGTTCTTGGGATTGGTTGGGTTGGTGGGGGTGGGGGGGTGGGGGGGTTGGGGTGGGGGGTTTGACCCTTCACTCGGACACATCGGTGCAGCCAGAAAAGCCCATAAGAGACGCAGATACACCACAAAGACACCCAGCCACTACGGCAAGAGACCGGGGACAAAACGGGGGGGGGGCGAGATGGGACCAGGGGGCGGAGCCTTTCGAAACACCTGGCGAATCCTGGGAGGGAGCGCGTGATTGGCCAGCAGGTGTGCAGCAGGGGCC
Source organism: Arnoldichthys spilopterus (assembly GCA_037974385.1). Taxonomy (NCBI): domain Eukaryota; kingdom Metazoa; phylum Chordata; class Actinopteri; order Characiformes; family Lepidarchidae; genus Arnoldichthys; species Arnoldichthys spilopterus. The sequence continues at coordinate 24,701,451 of JBBPDA010000132.1, read as the reverse complement.
CGTGGTCTGAGAAAGCGAAGGGAGAAAGGGGCCTGAGGGGGAGGGGCGCTGTGGGGGGCCAGGGCGGGGCGCTTGGGTGGGGCGCGTGGGGGAGTGGGCGTGTCGGGATGGGGCCGGCTGTGTGACGCGACATGTACAGGGCTCAGGACCGGAACAGAGTAGACACAGAGCTGAAACCACAGCAAAATGGCAGAAGTGCATAATTACCACGCTCATGGGTGATGACTGAGGAGGGGGGAGGACAGTACATGAACCCAAAAGAAGAAAAAAGAAAAAAGGAAAGAAAATAGTGAGAGGTCAAACAGATCACAAGGTCAAACTTTTGAACTGTTGATGTTTTGCTGTTGTTGTTGTTGTTGTTGTTGTTGTTTCGAGTGGGGAAAAGAGGAACTTGGATCCAATCATCAGCATTCCCGGCAACGGACCGTCGTCCACCTGCGACTACACGGAGACTCGGGGGGGTTTCTGGAGGACGGAGGCTGTGTCTTGGGAAAATATTGATCGCAGTCAACACTGCAAGTCTGTTATGATCATTTGCGATTGATCTTTTAGGCAAAAATGAAAAGAAAACAAAAGTTTTTAAATTTTTAAAAAATTATTCAAGTGAATCCAACGTAAGTAATGTTGCACTTGATTCTGCCCGAGCTTTTTTGAGGGTTTAATGTACAGTGGGGTCCAAAAGTATAAGACCACTAGTGAAAACACTTCAATTTTTGGTTCTAATTATTTTATTATAAATTATGTCATCATAATGACATTTTGGGCGAACTGTAAAACTTTAACCTAAAATAAATTTAGGAATTTTTTAGTATTTGCTGGAGCCGAGATGGACAGACCTGGTCCAATTGAGGGTCTGAATATTAATAAATAAAATGAAATAAAATAAAAAAATTAATTAATTTTAAAAAAATAAAAAAAGGAATAATTAAATAAATAAAAACAGCTACAATGTGGAGAATCAAAAAAAATTGCTAAACTTGAATATTTTTGCCTAAACTGAAATTTTGCAACATTTCGTCGTTAATTTCCAGGTGTGAAAATATTTATTATTAAATCCAGATTTTTAAAACATTTGGTTGTTTATTTTCATGAATAATTTTTTAAAATTCCAGACTTTAGAATTTTGGACCACGCTGTACATTCACAACATACATTTTAAGTATAAAAAAGTAAATATTTCGCCAATTCTGCGCTGTCTGTATTTATGCATAATACTCTACCGTTATGTATAAGCAGTGACACACGTGACTCGTGATCTGATTACTGGTCGTATTCACTGAACAAGCCGATTGGTCTATTTGAAACGTAGGCTGGGTTCACCTGGATGTGTGTTCGCCAGGGGACTACGGATGTAGAAGCACTTGGCAGGAAGGCAGCTGACTGAATCCAGACGGAAGTGTAAAGGGTTGTTGGATAGAGCAGTAAAAGACAGCACATGCCTCTGATTTACTACAAGGGTATTATGACAAAAAAAAAAAAAAAAAACACGGAGTCATGGAGAAAGAAACAAACAGCTGCTCCTTCATTTCCACGTTGAAATGAAGAGTTAAACAACGTCGAGACTGTAACAGAACAGAAACGGCACCAACACCTTTCAAAAACATGCCAAACCCAGAAAAATAGACCGTTAAAAAAATTAAGTTGTTAAAAATACGAATAAACCATAGTAAAATTAATAATAAAATTAGTAGCAAAGTCAATAACTGCCAAAAATTAAGAGAAACATTATTGTTATTTAAAAAATTTTTTTTTTTAGAATTTAATGACATTGATGATTTTTTTTTGTCATGGTACCCTTATAAAAAAAACTTTCAAACAACTTTCACAAATTCAGAAACAGCAGAAATGATCTTTATCAAATCAATGTGCAGAGCATCCATAAATACAGATGTGGAAAGACGGTCGGATGTGGCAGCTGTACAGTCACACGAAGAATAAGAAAATCAAACAAAAAACGATGTTGGAGACGTAACGGACACGTACACTGGACCCATGAACCACAGCGAGCTGTTGCCTATTCGGATGAATATTAAACAATATTAAGATTTAAAGAAACATGAACATGGATAAATGTGTGATGGTCTGATGGGGCATCAGATACGTCCTGAGCTCGGAACAAAACTGTTATAAACACGTGAACACAACTACGACAATAAGTCCATGTGAAGTCTCGGATTTTCCTAATATGGTCAACGTACCTGAGCCTTCCTCCGTCACCATCCCCAGACCTTCAGCTTTGTTCTGCCTCTCGAACGCATTCAGGTCTAAAACGCTGGAATACAGACAGACGGACGGACAGAGAGACTTGCTGGTGACTGTTCTGCATTATTTTACAGGTGTCAGATCCTTTGGTGTTGATAAAGCAGCTTCCAAACATGAACTTTCTGTTTTTATCGGTTTTCATCACTCGCTGGTAAAGCCAGAGGCTGTAGTCTTACCTGCAGGACTGCATAAGTCCTGCCAGACTCTGAAAAAATCCCACATCCTTCTTATCCTTCAGGTAGTCCAGCATTTTCTACCAAAATAAATGAGGAAATTAATTCAAAACAGCAATAAAATACATATATTTAGCATTTTAAAGCACAATGTTTAGCAAAAACAGTGCAAATCATGGTTAAAAAGTGCATAAAAAACACTGAGCTATAATCCAACTGTCAGATTTTGGTCGAACGCTCGGTGTGAACACACCCGTGACGACTTCACACACGGCTACGCAATTTTCTACTAACGAAACACTAATATGTCAAATTATTTTAATACGACATTTTCTTTTATCATCTCAGTTCAGCACGTTTTAATTTTTTTTATAGCAATTACAAAATATTCCAACTTCTGTAGAAAGATCTAACTTCTTCTAAGCCTAGTCCAGCTTCTAGGTTTTGAATAAAAAACCATTTGCAGTGATGAAGATGACCTGAGGGTCATGAATATAGTGTTACTTCTCATTTTTAAGCAACATCCACCATCCAGGTGTTTACCTGCTGCACAGTAGAGTTTCCACCATTGAGAACAGCAATACCAAGCTTTAGTGTGGAGGCCACCATCAGTCCCATCTCCCCTGGGGGCACAATTAGAAAAAAATGTCAAAAAAACCCAAAATCAACAACAATAATAATAATAATAATAATAATAATAATAATAATAATCCAATTTAGAAAACCTTATGACTTTTCGGTAGAAACAATGTAACGTTAATGAGAATAGTGCACAAAAATCTGCTGTTCAGGTCACATGGGTTACACCCCCACCGCCACCCTACGTCCAATCCAAAATCCCTTATATATCAGGGTACAGCCAATCAGAGAGCAGCAGACTGGCTCACCTTTGCTGGCGCTGATGGTCTGCAGCACCATCTCGGCTGCGCCGCGATCGTGTAGCCGAGCCTGCTGGTACAGCAGCTTCTGCTTCTCCATCTCCTTCTCCTGCAGGCGGGAGCCAGGGAGGAGAGCAAGAACGGGAGAAGGACAAGAACAAAGGGAGAAAGGAAACGATGTCAGCACCCTCCAGATCCTGCTCCCGCGCTCCTGGATCTCGGCTGATTACACTGCTTTGGTGCACAGAGAGAACTTCACAGATGTTTAAAACACAAGGGTCTTTGTGTTTTTTTCAGCGCCTGAAATTTACTGCATGGTCCATATTCCCAAAGCCACGTCACACGGGTCACAAGGCGAGTTCGGCTGCTTCTCATTCGCACGAGGTGCCGAGTATTCCCTGCACCTTCCTACGGATGCTCCTACAGAAGCAGCTGCAGGAGCCGAACAGGGAACGTTAGCATTTACTGGCCAAGAAGCGGCGGAAAAACCTCGCAAACGCTGCACTAGTTTGGTGTTAATGCACGTTTATAACCACGTTAGCTACTAAAGGCGTCCACGGCGCAGCCCGCAGGTAACTGGACAGTGTTGCACTTTTCACCGTTTTGCTTCTATAGATGTTAAATGTAAACACCAACTTCAGGAGATCGACAGTAACTACAGAACTGCAGACCCACTTCACGCTAAGTGTCCATAATAACAACGTAACAACACATGGAACAACTGAAGTGGAGTGAAAACGACTGTTTGTCACTGTGAACACACTCAAGCGCCACAACGAAACGTGACCTCTGCATTTAACCCATCACACGTGCGCCCGGGGGGCAGTGTAGCGGGACGGTACCTTACTCAAGGGAACCTCAGTGGTGCCCAGGGACTCGAACCTGCGACCTTCAGTTTACAAGGGCAACGTCCTCACCACTAGGTCAGTAACAAGTGCAGAACCTCATTAATGCCTCCAGCTCCTCAGGTTGAGGGGCGGGGCCAGAGCCGTTTGTAATTCCTTCTCCCCGAACTTTTGACCACCCATCAGAGACTGAAACACTGCGGTCAGTGGTTTGCTTGACCTTTGTTTGCTCTGTTGAACTCGTCATCCAGTCAATGACTAGGTTCAGGCCTGGTTGGGGGAGTGTAAGCTGGTCGGAGAACATTGGACGATCTCCTCCAGTGCACATGGGATGGAACATTAGGTGTGAGCCAGTTGCATAGAACTAACTAGCGCACATTTAGCATATCTGGTTTAGCAGTTAGCTCGCTGCTGTATGAACACATTCTGATTTAATAGCTGCTAGTTAAACCTGAACACCACAGATCAAATTTTCTCCACCTCATGATGTCATCACAACTGACTGGACTTTATGTCCTTGGGCTCAGATGTGTGGACTTAGTCTGTATCAGCGCTGTGGCTCAGAAAAGTGGCTTCAGTAGATCAGAAATCTACAAACCACTGTGCATGTGCTGGAGGAATGCACAGTGCATGTAGGGGGTGTGGCCTCAATAGCCCTGCAGTAGGTTGTGTGATATGTGCCTGTGATTGAGGAACAGCGTAGATTATCAATCGTATTTGCTTTAAATCTGATCATTTTAGCCGAGATTATGCTACAATATATTTTCTACCAACTGTATTTTATATTCCCAACCTTCAACTTTGAAAACATCCAGTTTATTCCCAATAATTCCCATAAATACCCATTAATTCCCATGGAAAGTTTCCAACTTTGAAAATTTTCAGAATTTTGCAACCCTAGTGCAGTATGTGGAGTTCTCCAGAAGCAAACCTCAGACCGAGATGGTGGACAGAGGATACAGGTTGTGTTAAAAATCCTCCTGATGCAGCAAAAACATCGTCACCACCTACTGGGATCAAACACTGACTAAAGAATCATGGGATGGATACGGTCCTCCAGAGCTAAACTAATAGCATGTAAACACAAAGGCGCTGATCAGGATTTTGGCAGAAATTAATGCCAAGAAAAGGCTGCAGATGACTTTTTGGCGCCATCCAAACGTGCGGACGGGCGACGGGTCCTGAAAGCGTGTGTGGACGGACCGATTCACACAATGGGCAGAAAAACAGTCAGCGCTTGATATTCACTCACCTGAAACCACAAATATCAGTCAGGCACTCGATTCAGACGGAGCCGTTGGGTCAAAGAGCCACAGATCTCAAAAAGAAAGTAAACTTCGTTTGTTTGTGTTCCCCTGAGGTGACAAAAACATTTTGGCAGGTTAAATGTGTGAACCTGTACACCCTCCTGTCTGTTTTAAGTTTTCCCATGCACTGTAATGCTCTTTCCTGCAGTTTCCCATATTAATATTCTTAATTTTTTTTTACCTTTCACCACTCTCCCAAAAAAAGCCCAACATGTAGAGGGTCTGTGCTGGGCTGAAGCCAGAGTTTACTCCTCAGCTAGAGCCAGTCACATAGCCCCAGCTCTCACAGTGGCTGAGGAATGCGAGCCGCTGCCGAAGATCACCTTCACTTTCTTTCTTCAGATATATACACACAATTCCACAGCTGGAGCCCACCGCAGAGACACCAGGGAACACACACACACACACACACACACACACACACACACACACACACACCTCGTCTCACTTTCCTCCTTCAGCTCCATCCCTGCATTCCAGACGGGCGCGCAGACTCAATTTATCTCCACAGGAGGAAAAACAAACCGGACTATAGCGGATGCCTCACCAAACGCTGGCGGTTCGAGTCTCCTGCCTGCGTCACGCACACAACACACAGTACAGCCAACGCAACCAACCAAGGCCCAGGCCAAAACAGGGGCCGGAGTTTTCCGTTAGGGTTCGAGGGTTCTTGAATCACTTAGCGAGTGACGGAGTAGTGGTGCGTAAATTTCTCCCCAGCACAGATAAGTGGAGAACTCCCACCGCAGCAGAGGCACAGTTATCGCCAGCTGTCGGGAGAAGCTGAGCCAGCGCTGGACCTTGTTTCGCTCAGATAAATACCCCGAACCCCGCGGAGCACTAACGTAGGCTTGGAATGCCATCCTCATGGAAGCGCGGATCCGCAGGCCGGACACGAGTCCAACCTCAGAGCCTAAGAGCAACAAGCGAGCTGGATTCTGTTTACACAGCACCAACTGTAATAATGGTGCAGCACGGGGCCGTTAGCAGCGCCGCTCGCCGTTACACAACCGCACAGACGAGTCTACGGGTCCTGTGGATACACACGGGACGGAGGAAATACTGCTGATTGAGCAACACGGCAGAGAACACACGGTATGCACAGTAGCGGGAGGTTCGTGTGGTCACACCCACCGAGTGGCAGAACACTCAATTGCTGAGGAGCCGTAAGTGATGCAGACTTATACCTCTATCCTGATCTCTCCAGGTGCATTGTGGGTAATGATATAAACAAGGATATGTAAATAAGCCACTCGGCGTCATCACCACAGTCCTGAG